>VXAZ01000178.1:0-121695 GCA_013399875.1 Gymnorhina tibicen
TTATTAGCAGTTGATTAGATTACCCCAGGAATTTCCAGATGTCCTTGGTCTGGTTTTCAAAACGAAGCACCCCAAGTTGCACCAGGAGAAAACAACTCAGGAGAGAAGAGAATTAAAACACATAAATTCTGCATTTCACATTACTCAAGTAAGGACCTTGGACCCTTTCGAAGTCTAAGGTCCCACTCACAAGAACACTTGAGCATTTGCAGGAGCAGGGCACCAGTTTGTGCTATTTTTAAATTTATTTCATCTGTAAAGCCAGTAATTACAAACAAAAAGCCTCAGATTTAAAAAAGCCACCTGACCACACAATCACACTACTAAAAACCCATTTCCAAACTAGCAACAAAGCTTCTTCTAATTTTTTTTTTTTTTAATGTAGGCCTTTAATGCCCCGTGTATCGACCTAAGCATATTGCTTTTTTAATGTTGCTTTTTCATCTGCCTCAATGTTGATGGTGTAAATCATCAAACTATCTCCCAGGGACTCATTCCCAGCTGGGTTAATGGGATATGAACCCCACGACCAGTAAAACTGTGGTAATTTACATCGGCAGATGCTCTGGCCCTCGCAATATCCTTTGTTTTTCTACTGCAAAAGGAAAATCAGTGGCTCCTTTTGGCAGCCCTCAGCGCTCTGAACAGTGATTGAATCTTATTTACTCTCAGCCTTCCTTATGGGGCTCTGGCTTTGGAAAGAGGTCTCCAAGAGAAATGGAATTTCCAAGGCTCACTCTCTCTGTCTCTGAACCTGCCCTCCTTCAGCTTAAAGCCATTCCTTCTTCTCCTGCGCCTCCATGTCCTTGAGGAAAGTCCCTCTCCAGCCCTTCCTTTAAGCCCCCTTTAGGGAAACCTGGAATTTTTTTTTTTTAATTACAAAATTTAAAATTTTAAAAATCTGAAATGTAATTATTCAGTACAGATTATTCCCTGGTTAGGCATGAGGGTCACCATGTCCTCAAAACTTTAAAAATAATAAAGCCTCTTAGGAAAGGCCTGCTTGGAAAGGCACTTGGGAAAACTACAGCAGCTGAGATATCCATCAGCAAATAAAAGAACAGTTCAGTAATGGCTATTAATCTAAATTTTGGATGGGCTCAGGCATTCAGTGTGGAGGAAGGTGTCCAAAATAACACAGAGGGAACAGATGCCACTGAGGATTTAGAGCTCAGTTCCAGGGTGTGAGTTTTTCGTCAAGTTTTTGAAGAGAACCCTGTTCCCCAAGAAGTTTTATCCATGGCATTGATATATTGAGGTATGTTGTGGTCACATATATCTCTTTAGCTGCCTCCACTCCCTCCGCAAGCCTGTTCAACAGATTTAACTGGGACAGAGGTTTAGCACCCCTAGGAGGTTAAGCAGCCAAAGACAGATTCATCATGCTGAAGAGAAGCAGACTGTCCTGCAAACTCATCCATGTGCAGTTAGAAACCAAAAAAACTCATGAGGGGAAAAAATAAAAGAGACTTTTATAAACATTTCAACATAGGGAAAAGTTCTGTGAGGGCTCAGTGTACACTAAGAGCCAATAACCCACAAGTAAACCATGCTTTTATTATTCCTGGCAGGTGTTGTCACTCAAAACTCCCATAAAGCCAATTCCTACCTACATTTTTTCCTAAATTTTGTCTTGCTGTAAGTGACTAAAGCCACCAGTGCTGAGGCAATGACAAACCACCCAGCTGCCAAAAATTCACTCTGAGTGCCTCACAATCAAAAATAGTTTCCCAGAGGACTGAAAACCTTCTGAAGAAACCAAACTCTCACCAAGATCCCCACGAAGACCCTGCTGTCGTTTGGGCACCAAAATCCCCTCCGAGCTTTGTGTGAAACATAATGCCCAAACTTACATTTGAGCTGAGGTGCTTCAAGTGTCTCACAAAAAGCCCCACTTGGCCAGTGCCACACAGGTCGTGCTTCCTCTTTCAAGTGGAAGAACAGATCATTCATCATGTGAACAAGGTTTCCATTATGATCACAGGAGGCTTGCAGGAACAAGAGGAGGCCTAACATAATGTCCTTTACACTGTTCTGGACAAGCTGATGTGAATCATACTCCCATTTTTACATAGGCACTGCTTTCTTTTTCACAAGGCAGGACCACAGTGCGACAGAGAGGTGATTTGGTGGGAGGGGGAGCACCTGGGTTATTCTGAGCAGGGAGTTTGAGAAGAATGCCCTCCTTGCCTCATTACATCACTTACACCTGCAAGTCACCATGGAGACCCCATTTATTATCAGAGTGACTGCTTCAAAAGTGATCTTCAGCTCTGGGTCCGGGATGGAAGAAAAGAAAGTAGATACAAGGTTTTTAATTTGCTAATACAATCAGAGAGCCATACAGAAAACAGGCACCATGGAAACAAGCCACTGTATTATGGTGTACAAAAAGTCTAAAAAGCAGGCAAGTTAATTTTCAGCCTCTCAGGTTATATTCAGGCATCAAAAGGATTGTTTTCAGCCTGCTCAGGCTCAAATTTGGACAGAGGGCAGGCAAGCAGGCACTCGAAATGAAGGTTTTCATTCAGGAGCAGAGCAAAGTGCACTCTTGGCCTGAATACTCCTTTCCACATCCACTGCAGTAAGCCCCGTTCACTGGTTTGTCAGGACCCTATTAGCTCTCTGAAATGAGCTCAGGGCTGTGCAGGCTTGAGACAGCTCAGCCTGTGCCATTAGAAAGGAGACAGGATTGAGGAGCACACGGTCTCTTCTACCCCTCGGTTTTCTCTCAGCTGAAAAGGTGCATTGGTAACTTCAGGGCTGATGGTGAGGGCGTCCTCTGAAGTGAAAAGGAGTTATGGGCACCTCATTTGGTGCTGTGGCCTGCCCTGGCACTCCAGAATGGGAATCCCTCCTCCCAACCCCATCCCACCCTTAATTGTTCGGAGATTACCAGGTGACAAACCCTCTGAGAAGCTTCCACGTGGACAATCCTTTCCATGTTGTCATTTTTCAGTGAAAAAAGTGCTTCGGTGGCACGGAGACCAAAGCAGCTCAGCCTCGAAGGATCAGGGGGACACTTCAGCAAGCATCTCCCAAGATGTTTTTTACCTAAAAAACAGAGACTAGACAAAGAGTAAGGGAATAAAGGTAGGTATTTATTTGAAGGGCCTTCAAAGGTACACCCTGGGGAGAATGGACCCCAAGATGGACAATGAGTCACGAGTTTTTCACATTTTTATAGGTTTGGTCCATTTGCACATCAGCATAAATTCACCAATTAAAACTTCAGCTAATGATGTAATTTCTTCAACTTCTCCACCTCTCTTGCGGTCCTAGTTTACACCTTTGGGCCTAGGACAGTCTGAGTGTCCTTGAACAGCAAGCTCAGAGAAGCTTTGTTGTGTCTATCTGGCCTAGGAGAGCAGCTAACAAGCTACAAGAAACTTCAGAGTTACACACTAAGTGATCCAGAACTTGAGAAATATAAAAGTTAAAACCTAAGGCATCACAGACAGCCGGTATGTGCGAGTTCTAAAGCATGAAATCCCGAGAAGGTACGACAGAAATAGTCACTGCACGTTTGTTAGTGGTGAAAGGCTAGTTTTGTTGCTGCGTTTTCAGTATCGGCTATTCAAAGTAGCAGATTTCCACCTCTTGCTAACTTCCACCCAAAGATAAAACCCAATGGCAAAGAAAATTGATTGTTCAGAATTCCAGAGTGCTACTTCCCCCTTAATCACCAGTGTTAATAGCTGAACTTGGTTACCCCAGCCAATTTATCCCAACGAAGTAAACGAACCCATCCTGCTGATCCATCACAACTGTCCCAGAATGAAAGGAAACAGCAGGTAGCAAGGAACCAACCCAGAGTAGAAGACAGGAGGAGAAAGCACTGGCTCGTGCGTCAGCTTGGTTCCACGCCTGCCAGAATGGCTGGAAAACCCAACACACTCTGGAAAAAAAAAAAAAAAAAAAAAAATTTCCCGTCTTCTCCCCCCAGGACAATNAAAAAAGAGATTTCCCTGCTTCTCCCAGCAGGACAATATCAGCACACGATTTTCAGGCGCTCCCTGTCACAGCCTGCAGGGATTTCACTGTGAAATTTCCTCCACTTTCTAACAGCTCACCCAAGGGACTCAGCTGGTTTTCTCTTCAAGGCAAGCCTGGGAGTCCAGGTCACTGAAATCCGTCTGGTATTTATGATTTATTCTACTCACTTCTTCCCAGCGCTGGAAGAGTGAACAAGATCCCTGAGCTGTGTGGTTGACATGAAAAAAATAAGGGCTTTCCAGTCACATTTCCTATTCAGTGTACACTTTTAAAAAACCCATGTTCTTATTCATCTGGATAATGATTAAAAGAAAAAAAAAATCCATGCAATTAAGGGGTTTTTTTGGGAGGACTTTTGCCCCTTGAAAATTTTTCACAGCCAGTAATAGATGTTTTTAGCTGGAGGGGGAGAGAGGGGAAAGTAAACCCACTGTGGAAGCAATGTTTTTGAAATAAACAAATGGGCAGCTGCCTCCACAACAATAAGGGTCATCAGAAAATTTCACAATAAATAATCCAGGGCATCTATTTTATATGCCAGCTCAGAAAATCCTTCTTTCCAATTTATCATTGGGTAAGTGAGCTAACTCTTCTTGATTCTGCAACTTCTTTTCTTTGCCTATCAGAAGCTAAGAAAGAAATAAATTTAAGCCTAATTTAATTTGTGATGACACCACTGATAGATTTTTAAAGAGCTAACAATGTCAGGCAAGCTTGCTTTGTTATTTTCTGTAAGTCTGCTTAAACTATGAAGAGAAGGTGGCAGAATTCAGTATTCAAATGGTGTTTAGGCAGCTTCTACACTTCAAAAAAGCAAAGGAAAAAAAAAAGGAAGGGCAGGATATGGAAATTGAGGCTAAGCCTTCATAGAAAATAAATCCCTACTGGAATGGTGAGGCTGTATGACAAAAATAATTAATTTTGAAGACCTGGATCAGCTGGGAGATCTTCAGTCATCCTGGGCGAACCACAGGATTGTACCAGAACACTCAGGGCTTCAACCAGGCTGGACTCGGAAACGTCCAAAGGTGGAGACAGCACAACCTGCTCCAATATGTGACTCGAATCTGTTTTTATTATATCAGTAATGATGCCCTCCATTACTCAAAACAGCTTAGACACTACTGAAACCTGAAAAAATTCCGTGTGAGCAGTGCATCCCCCCACCAAGCTGACCGTGAAGTCACGGCTGCCCGTACGAAAACCTGAATCAGATTCCGCCCCTCTGTGGTTCACAGATGATGGTCAAAGCCACACAACATTTCCACTCCGCCTAAAGCAGCAGCTAATAACTCTGACAGGGTTTTATGCTTCCAGCAGAACAGGGACAAGATGACACAAACTCTGCTAGGAGCCTTCACAGGCATTTGCTGACAGCAGAGGACACGATGCTCCAGATTCTCAGGACCTGTTTCCGGGGTTCAGTGTGCCACAGCTTGGTGATTCATACCCTGTGATCTGCACAGGACCTGCAGGCAGGACCACAAACTGCTGTCAAACAGAAATGGGACATCTCAAGAAAAAAAAAACAAAACAGCAGCAAAAAGTGAGGAAAAAAATGAAATTTTTAACAATGGCACTGATGGAGAGCTTAAGTTTTACAAACTTGTAAATGAAAGTTATTGAAGGAACACAATAGAGTCCTATCTGCCTTTGATTTAGCTCCAAGTGGCTCAAGACCTGCCTTTTTACCCAAAGGCTGATTCACTCTTCTCTCTTCCTTTCCAGTGGTCCAAACCCCAAGCCTACAGATTCCTCTAAGCTGTCACAGCAAAGAACCACCAGCTTTCCGTGCCTACAATAAACGGGTGCCCTGTGCACGAACAGCAAAGTCAGGATATTCAGAAGACATCAGATAAATGTTTATGCACAAAACCAGAAGCATTAACTTGCTACCTTCAAGTTTTCAGTTTTGTTGGCATGGGCACAAGGGATACAGCCAAGGCTCTCAGACTTTCAGCATCACAGAAACTCTGCCTGGGCACTTAGCACCGGAAACCAAAAAGGAAAAAGAAAGAAAAAAAAATCAACAGTCACAATTTTTCATCTTCCTGGCCCCAAGCACATACGTGGGGAGAAAAAAGAAACCGCATCCAATAACATCTAGATACCTAGTGCCTCTGCTCAATGAAAGGAATTTGAAATTTGAGAATGTATTGTCCTTGCCCCCAATTCTATTTTCCAAAACAGCAAAATTGGTTATTATCTGAAACACTGACAAAAAAACCCCCACAAAACCAGAAACAAACAAACAAAAACAAAATCAAAAAACCCACAAAAAAAATCCCAAACTAAAAAAAAAAAGGAAAACCTGAAAATCCCCATATCAAACCAAAAACAAAATCACAGGCAGGCACCAAGCATGGAAAGTTTCCTTCCAGCTCACTTAAAAGCTGCAAACTTAGAAAGAACAGGTCAGAAAATCTTAGAACAAAGGATGTAAATAAGAGTTATGCTTAGTTCTACAAAATACCAGAATGGGAAATCCTTCCAAAACCTTCATCCTACCACCTTCATAATCATGACTTTTCTGAGTGAGGTTACTAGTCCTCAACACTGTTTAAACTGCTCTTAACTGATGAGCAGACTACTGTGATCAAGCACAGGACCAAACTCCAGCCAGACTCACACGACTGCCTTTCCCACCCCTACACCCAGTCCTCCAGGGTGTCATTTGCCCTCAGAGTTACATATCCAGATTTGGGATAGTAGTCTCCATTAAGATCCTGGCACCATGAGGCCACACTCGAAGTCTGCACGACAAAAGCGACGCTGCTTTGAGCTGAGATAACTTAAGCCCAACCCCAATATCGCGAGCTACATACACTTCTGTATGTCTATAAACCCCTCGGGGTTCCTTCAGGTATCTCCCTTCTCCAGACACCTCACTGTGAAGACTCTCAGACCTCGGATTTCAATGCTACAGACCCCACAGGACTCCCCAGACTGGCAAGCGTTTCCCCTTCTCTTTCCGCAAATGCAGAATGAATCTGTCCTAGGTTAAAATATAGATGTATTCAAGTATTCTATTACCACCAGCTGTGGGCCATTAGCTGTTATCGCCTGCTAATGACCCACCCCTGATAACAGACAATGGGCCATCAAGAAACCCCCACATGACTCATGGACTTATCTCATCCTATTGTGAGATGCTCCACCCAGGAGGGAGGAGCCAAGCATTCCCACCTGGATATAACTTGCCCTCAGAACTGCCTAACTTAGCCCTGTCTACTGAATTACCAGCGGACAAAGCTACCACTGGACTTTCATCTGGAGACCTTCCGTAGGATCATCACTCCAACTGAGCTACTTCATCTGGACTGCTACCACCACTCTAACAGGGTGTCAGGTTGTATCTGACTTTGTCAGTGCTTTTCCTTATATTATTTCATTTGTTTCTGATTTTATTTTCCCATTAATTTAGATCCTGACTTGTGATCTCCCACTGGTTTGTTTTCAAACCAATACAGAATCACTTTGCCCCCTTTTTTCCCCCGCCCTTTCTCCCAGTTACCCTGTCGGCCAAGCATGCAAGATGCCTGGTCAGCTCCCTGTGACCTCTGCCTACGCTTCCCTAAATGCTAATTTAATTTGACAACTGAGCTGCTCATTCTCTATCTCCTGAGCGCAGCTCAGTTCCTGGTTACAAAACCTGAGCGTTCAACAGGAGGGCAACCAATAATGTGGCTGGGGTCAGAGGTGAAGGGAGAGCAGGATTAAAGCTAAGCAACCTGTATTCCCGCCTGATTAAGGCCAGTGTGTAATGATGACCCTGCTACAGAACAAATTCCAGCCCTTTCCAGAGCATGGGACTGCCCACAAACACACAAGACTGGGTGTGAGAAGAATCCAGGAAAAGGTGACTATATAGAAAACTTAAATTTGTCTCAGTGGGCTAAATGGCTTGTCTTCTCACTTCCACAGTTCAACTCCAGTCAGCAACTCACTCACTCCCTCAGCAGCAGGGTGGGGGACAGAATCTGAAGGGTAAAAAGCTGCAAAATTTGTGGGTTGAGATGAAGACAGCATAACAGGGACAGCAAAAACCACGCACACAAGCAGAGCAAATCAAGGAATTCATTCGTTCACCAGCTCCAATGGGCACACAGGTGTTCAGCCATGCCTAGGAAAGCCAGGCTCCATCACTTGGGAAGACAAACACCTTGAATGTGTGTGTCCCTTGCCCTTCCTTCTTGTCCCCACCACTTCCTATGCTGACCATACTGTCTGGAATATCCCTTGGAGCAGTTGGGATCAGCTGTCCTGGTTGTGTCCCCTCCCAAATCCTTGATTACCCTCAGCCCCCTCGCTGGCAGGGCACTGTGAGGAGCAGAAAAAGCCTTGTTGTGCAAACACTGCTCAGCAGTAACTAAAACATCCCCGTGTCATCAAAGCTGTTTACAGCATAAATCCTAAATACACCCTCCCACTGTAATTTCCTTACTGTGAGGAAAATTATCTCTATCCCAGACAAAACCAGCACGTTCGCCATAAAGCATAAAACTCCCAGGGAGAAGAAAAGGGACAAAAATCCAGTCCCTTGCAAAATAACACTAATTGTTCCATGCAAGGAATGATGATGATGTGACAGCCACACAGAGTTTTTTTTTCAGCTGGAAGGAGTAATCTGATGACAGGCTTGCAGCTCCTCCACCTACGAACCACAATCATGCAAATAACATCTTACCACTGAGACACCTATTTATGTAAGCACAGGCCTAATCACTTACATCTGAGGCATTCAGAAGGTATTATTAGGGCATGATATGGCTTATTAAGGAATAACACAGCATTCTGAAGACACCACAACCTTCAGCGGTGCAGCAAGGAAACAAAACTGCAGCATCAGTGGCTTCAGTTTCAAAATCTAAGTATAAAAACGGCAGAATTCTGCACTAGAAGCAGCCCCATTAGGCAAACCTATTTTTCCTGCCACCCCACCTTCCAAGAGGGTGTTTCTCTCCTCCAAAAACACGAGTTTACATCTGCCACCTGACAGCACGAACACCACGTGAAACAAATGCGTGGCTTCAACTCCCAGCCCCATTTTGCATCAGAATGCTTAAATAACGTGAGTCTGCCCAAAAACTGGCTACGGTCTTAGCACTTCATCAGTGATCCTCTCTGTTCTCCTCACCTGCACTTTGATAAATCTGGAAAGCAACCGGTCCTTTCCAACCACCCTGGAGCAAAGGGAATTCTGAACCGGGTTCACAAGGCTCCCTCCTGCCAGGAGCAGTGGATGAATTTACCAGCCTCTCCCACAGACGGCCACGGCAAAGGGTTAATTTCAGCAGTAACAGCTCTCCATCCTGCTGCCCCTGCCTGGGACCAAAATCACCCTCGTTCATGGCACACTGAGGTTCAGTGCCTCAGGAATGACCATTTGCCACAGATTTTGAGGGCAACACAGAAGCACTTCAACTAGATTTAGAAAATGGCTTTTTATGTATTCTGCATCCTTTTTGTTTGTGTACCAGAGAGCCACTTACTGCAAATTCTGTGCAATGTGAAAAATATGGCTATGTACACATTTGGCAACAATTTCTTGCTGCAGCTGGAAAAAAATACAGCTTTGTTGACTTACAGTCATATTTAATATATTCCAGTAGCTTCTCATCTTAACCCTGCTGCTCTTCTGAGTGTTCCCAGGTTTTTTCCAGCCTTCCACAGGTCACAGTTTAGGTTTTAGGACACTCGTGGATCACAAATTACATTTATGCTCAAAAGGCACAAACCCATCAGGAACAGTCATCCAAATGGACTCTGCAGCTTTGCTCCAAGAGTGTCCCGCACAATCCTGCCCTTTGCCAAAGGGAAATTTGGTATTTTAACATGGAGACACAGGAAGCAAGCAGCACATTTGTTAATAGGAAATGCATGCTTTAGGCAGATCACTCATTTCTCTCACTTTAAGCAACACAGAGACTCATAGAAGTCAAGGTACTCTTTTTCTCTCCACCTTTGAGCAGGAGGACCTCAGCACAGTCAGACTACCCAAGAGTGGTGTGTGGTGTCTGTGAGGTATATGCCAAGTAACAAACTGGTTTGTTTCTTTTTACTGCCCTTGTTGTTTTGTAACCTCTTTGTCATCTCCCTCAGAACTGGTTTTAGAACCAAAGCACTACACAAAAAGTTCCTGGATAAAAAAGAAAACATGTAATTTCTTTATCTTTGAAGTCTCCTTATAGATAAATGTTAGTTCTGTTCCCAAATACTCCATCCATCCCTTATTCATAAATCCAGAGTGCCACCAAAGGTTTCCTCATTCTCACTCCCCATTTGGTCACACCACTCCATTCCTTCATCACACTTGTAACTCTCCCAGGCATTTCCTTTCACACACACTGCCAATTTCAGGTCCAGACTCCTCACCTCAACCTCCCTATGGAGATCTGTATCCCAGGTGTTCAGCGCTTTCATTGTCCTGTTTCATATCCCACCCTGAAGACTATTTCCTGCCCCTTTTCCTATTCTGAAATCCTGTTCTTCCAATCCTCCAACAGAAGCTGGTAGTGCTCCCTTTGCAGCTGGCATGCTTCCTCCAATAATGAAAAGATCGGGGGAAAAAAAAAAGGAGATTTAGAGTAAAGACAAGAGAGTGGGGGTGGGAAGAAACATGCTTAATTCAAAGATATAATTAAAAATATGTGCCTGACTTCGACAAGACTTTGAACAATTCTACAGATACAGCCACACAGACATGTGGGAGACATTGCCTTATTTTTTTCATCTTTGGCTGCTGCACATTTAAAGTCAAATGCTTCACATTACAAGGACAGCAACCAACCCTTCCCCTGGGATGGCAAACAGCTGCCTGCTGGTGTATCTGGTTACTCCTGATCTATCACATCTAAAATCTCTTATCTCAGGCAACAAGAATTTCAAGGATGTTGCTCCTTGCCCTCAGCAGCATAGAGTATTCACATTAATGTGTGGAGCCATATAAAAATAGAAAGATACCTATTCTGAAAGACACTTTGCACTCCAGGTCTCTAAGGCACAAGTGCACGAGGCACGCACAACACAAAACCTTAAGGACTGTTTTCAGTACCATACTTTCAGCAAATGGAAGCATACAGCAGATAATGCTTTGTAAGAGCTCACAAAGGAAAATGCCAAAGCAAAGGGATGAAGTGGAGGGAAGGATCTTCAAACTCTGCCATTATTAGTTATTCCAGACTACTACCATTATTGAAGAGCATGTATTTGTCTTTATTAGTTTCACTGCAGTTTGGACAGGAAATGCCAGAGATGATGGTGTCTTCATGAAAGTGTGCTTTGATTAGAACTGGAGTTAAATTGTGTGTGTTCAACATTTATTTCTCTTGCCTAGGAGGAAAGAAGCTGAGTCCTGACAAAAACCAAGAAGTTTCACGACCTTTTTTTCCCCCAACTCACAGGTCATTTATTCTATGAAGAAATATATGAACACAGCACTGGCACTTGACAGTTAGAAGCCAGGAACATCATCTACAGCCTGCAGACGCAGGCATCAGCAGCACTGATCAGTCGCGTATGTTGTGGTGATTGAATAACTAATCTTTTCCCATACATCATTTAATCACAGGTGGAATAAGCCTACTTTTCTGGATGGTTTAGTGAAGCCACAAAATTTTGTAAAGTGTGGCTTCATAGCCACATAGTTGCGGTTAGAGCTGTGTCAAAATAATGTTTTCAAAGGATGGTGTGCTGAATACTGTTGGCATCCCAACACAGGCAAGGAAGAAGAACTAAAAATATCACCGACAAAGATGTTTTCCCCACTCCCACCTTATTGTTTCCATTGAACTAGAGAGTATTTTCAAGTGCAGAAATTCTAGGTTGGTTTTCTGCACAGAACTGGACTTAAAGAGAAATCAGAAAAAAAAGAAGTGTCTGCCTCCGGAACTCTATAAACTAAATGAAATACTCGATGAAACCACAGGTGACAGGTCTGCGTACATTATTTGAGGACTTGGCTTTGTGTCTCTTTCGCTCATTCATGCACTTTCTTGAAGTGAAGCTCAACCCAGCACTCCAAAATCAGAGCCACAATTTGACTTCAGGAGTGATTAATCTCACATTCCTAAAAAGTTCTGTTAGTGTGGGGCAAGAACAGGGTGCTTAATCAGTCAGACTGCCTAGGTTTTAGCTGGATTCATCAGGCAACTCTGGACGACGTAAATGAACCACAGCATTAAAATGCAGCTGGTACAGAGGACTTAAGAACAGACAACTACAGAATTAATATGACTTCAGAGTAACTTTTTAATCCCAATTAAAAGTGCATCATAAATAGCTTTTGTCTAAGCAGATATTCAGAAGTTTTACAACAAAGGTAAGGACTACAGTACCAAAACTTAGGAAGAAATACTTTATTTTCTTAGCTACTGTTCAGAAAGCCCTGAGGAAACTGATCCCCAAATCCCTAAGAGATCTGCAGCAGAGAAGCTGAGCAGCACTCTGTGCAGACAACTCCCGGTAGTACTTGGTAGAAAACGAGGCACAACATACCTAGGCAGCTTGCTCAGGTCACACCTCCTCAACACCACATGAATTCCATGTATTCTTCCCTTTTGGCAGCTACTACAAAGAGAGACACGATTCTCCCTGGCAAGTATCCCGCTATTGGACAGGTAACAGTTTTTGCTAGCATGTAAGGTCAGACACCTGTTGTTCATCAGAAGTCACAAAAACACTGTTTCACTGCTGGAAAAACGGGAACAGCATGACTAGTAAGGCTTCAAACACAGCAGCCATAAATCCCTCAGTCACTCAGCATACAAAGTTACAAATGAACAAAGCTACTAGCTTTTTTTTTTTTTTGTACAAAGAACAAGCTCAACAGACTTTAATTCAAATACATTTATAATAAGTAAACATTTCAAAATCAAAATTGGAGGGAGTGGACTGAAACACCCAGACATTCTTGCTTTACTTTCCACCCTCCCAGAGAAGGAATGGTTGTTTCTCATAGCAGTTTGATCAGTACAGAAGACTCCCACAAACTGAAAGCTTTTGTCTTAGTTAGGTATTAGCTATGTAGTAAAAGTACATTCAAGAAGTCCTTGTATCAATTTGGTGTTTTTCAAGTACCTGACAGCTGGTCCTTTTACAGATAACAAACAGCCCCTTTTGGTGTGCAGTGTTAAACCAAAATCCATCTCTCCCAGTTCACAGATAAACTGAGAATCCTGTTTTAGATGAAGTCTACTAGCTGACTCAGGTATTATTAATGTTAACTTCTCTAAAATGAAAACATTATGAAAGATTTATTTCCTATTTAGCAGTATCACATCTCCTACTGATAGATTTGGGTTGTGCTACTGATCACTTATACGACGTACACCTAACAAATTTTAAAAGAATAAAATCTGCATAATTAAAATACACACTATCTGGAAAAATATCACAGATGTATAAGAATAGAAAAAAAAAAGTAAAAGGCTTTAATTCATTACATTGTTTTCTGCAGATAGTATTTTTACAGACTACGGCCAATCAATGAAGAAACAAAATACAAATGTTTCAGTCTTTTTAGCTTTTTTCAAGACATTTCACTTGTACTTTGAGCTTTAGTAGTTAATCCACTGATAAACTCAGCAGAAAATAATTTTTTAGTTGTACCACTAAATCATTAAAATCATTAATATCATTATGTTGTACAGGAGTTCAGTGATGTACCACTAATAAGATTTTTCCTGGTTACTGCAGAGGTAAATTTGTAATCCAGGTAATTGGACTACAACAGTAGAAAAATCAAACTATCCCCATGTTGTGTTCAGGTAACGTTGCACAGAACAGCTTTAGATTAAATTTGCATTTGTTTTTATTCCTAGTATTGCAATGATGGGCAAAATTACCTCTAAAAGTAAACGTGTATTACAAAAAAAAAAAAAGATTGTTAACATTTCATGATGACTAAACAAAATAAATGATAAGTAGGTATGAAGAAGTAAGATTCAAAACTCTGTAACCAGAGCTTATTTTCAATAGAAAGTTTCGAGTGTCAATTCTTTTTACGTTGGAATAAATTGATAGTTTGCTTGATATCTCAAGTTTTGAACTTCTCTTCCTTATAAAGTGAATAAATCCCCAAAAGTCCTTACTTAACAGAAATAGCTTGAACACTACAATCTACTCAAGAGCAACAGAACACTTAATAGCTGTACTATAAAAGCTGGTTCAACAAAGTTGGGAGGGTGAAATTTGATTTGATAAAGTCTCATTGCAGCAGACAAAAATGAAGCTTGCATTTTGTTTGCTGGCAGAAAAAGAATATTCAATTCACTAGAGTGCATATAACAAAACCAAACATGCAATCTATTGCTTTTAAAACTTTTACTGCAAGATAACATTAAGAGAACAGTAATTAGATATCTATCATTTTTTTTTCCCAAAGAGAAAATATGTAAACAGGATAATAATTTTTTTTCTGTATGTATATAGCTTCTCGGATCATTTCAGGGGGGACAAAGGAGGGGGTGGTGTTTCTCAATAATCAGGACACTTTTGACTGTAATAGGTTTTCATTTGAAGAACAGAAAAAAGCCAACACTGTTCTAATTCAGCATTTGACAAAAATACTGTGTTTCTTGCACTACTTTAACACAGCTGAAGGAAAAAACCCGAATACCCCTATTTTGGCATTCAGGATTACATTTGCTCAGATCTTTTAGATTTCACAAAGCTGCTATCCAGTGTTGCCATGAAATACAGACTGTAAAATCTATGTAGCACAGGCTACTTCCAATGTCAATACTAAGTGGAAAGGAACATGAAGCAGTGCATTACACTACATTTCTGGAACTAATACAGTAAGAGTTAAAACCTAGAAAAAAGTTAACCTACAGTTTTATAGAAGGAACTAATTATCTGCAGAAGCTGATTTTTTGGTTGTATTTTTTTTTTTACACTGTGCGATTTTCTGCATCTGCTAATTTTAAACAGACATTTAAAACTTGTTGCTTTCTTTGCTTTGTTTCCTATGTTCTCCCTTCCACCCACCCCCTATATGCCATACACCAAGCATTATGAATATAAGCCCAAATATCCTAGACAATCCAGTGAACAGAGTTAGTGTAATGCACTGGTGTGAGGTGTGAAATAGAAAAAAAATCCTCTCAGTCTTCGTCGAAGTTCTGCTGTAGAAGAAAGTTGGCAGCCAGGTTTTCGTTCTTCTCACAAGCGAAATACGCCTGTATCACAAGTCCTTCGGGAAATCCTAATGCCTTTAACTGAAGAAAAGAAACATATTTAGGAAGTGCATTTTGTATGCTAGGCTTCTTTATATGTCTACTGTCTTGAGATGCCACTTAAAACAATTACTGCCTTCTTGGAAATAACATTGCTGCCTAGTTCAATGCAGACTTTACTGAGCAAAAAATAAGGTGCTACCTCTGCCTTTAGTGAAGAAGGTCCACACTTGAAAAGGTGATTTGATTCAGTCTAATGAAGCACCATAAAGACTTGTCACTTCTTGAGTGACACAGTAAGTCTAAAACAGACCTGGGTCACAGTATTGTCAAGAAGTAACGGCACATTGCCCTGTTGCAGGGAAAAAAAAAACCCAACTTCATACAATGCTCATTTTAAACAATTATACAAAGCTCCAAAGCACTTTTAACAAAAATTGCCTGGAACAAAAGCTCCCAGCCTGTGATCTTTAGTAGGCTGTCCAGCACATCACATTAAGCCATATTTTCAATTGTTTATCTTAAGAAAATTAACTACACACTGCAGCCAAGACAAGTAAGCTCAGAGCAATCTGGTTTTCAGAAGTCAAGGAATTAATTAATGTCTGGAACACAGTGACAACAGGGCATGAGAACATCAGAGAAGAACTTAGTACTGTGCCAAGGGTTTAGCCAGCACTTAGGGGCACTCAGCAAATGAATCCTTGTTCTAGCCAAAGGCAAGTACACTCCACTATTTGGAGATTTTCTTAAAATCCTCACAGCACCTGCAAGGCATTTTATGTTTGGGGCAGATCAAATAACTGTGAGAAACTGTGTGCTATTATCCCTCACCAGCCACTCTTAGATTTTATTTCAGGCTCACAAACAGCATGAAGGCATCAGCTGCAATACTAAGACACTTAAATTCTGAGGTTTGTCTTTCGTGGAAAGAGAAAGAAGCATATGGATCTCTGCTGGGTTTTAGAACAGGTTGTAGAGGTAATAAAGCTCTACTGCATAAAACGGCTTTAAAAGGAAATGCAGCAGACTAGAGAAGATGGCCTGTGAAGAAGTACATGGATAAGTACATGAAGAAGTACAAATAATTTTATTAGACTGATTTTATTAATTGCCAATTTCCTCAAGATCTACAGGACTGACACCTGTACCCAAATAGGTATCTTCTGATGATCCTTACATGAACTTTTGGTTTGCCAGCCGAAAAAACATTGTCTTTGGGGTAGAAAACCACTACCCCAGTATGACAAAAGTCTTGCGATTTGTCCTGAGAAAAATCTCAGAGGCATTGCCATCCATGCAAATCTAGTCAGTTACACACTAGTATTTATGAATGCAATATACCACCCCAGAGTATATTTTCATGCTTACCAGTACTTTTAGAAAAGTATAATTAACTAATTCTCATGGACAAACAAATAACAGTAAAGTTTTGACTCAGACTAATCTACTCAACTATGAGTGTTCTTACTTTCCAATACTTTGCAAAGACTGCTCATGCAGCCAGACCTTTGTACCTGGAAACCTGTCATGGCATGATCTAGAACAGTAATGGCTGAGGCTTTTGCAAGAGGAATTACTTCCTGAGTAATTCCTGAGGGAAATCCATTCCGTCATCAATTATCACAGGATGGTTTCTGATCACTTTAAATGCTCTGCCTCTTCTCAGTAAGACAGATTTAATATGTTTTAGACTCAATTGCTACAAAGCAAGAAGAGGTATGATTTGAAACAAGGCTACAAGAGCTATGAAATGCCAAGTATGAAAACATCAAATACGATGCAGAACTACTGAGCTGAACAAAGTTTAAGTTAGGTACATCTTAAGCATGCACTGGAGTCAACACCCTACGGCACAAGAATTTCAAAGAAGAAAGGCTCACCCTTTCTATAGCTTCTTTTTCCTGAGGTGTTACTTGAATGTAGTTCATATGAGCATTCCCAGCATCTCCTATTCCTCCAGTGCTGGCACCATCATCACTGCCACTTAAACCTTGGCGAGACTCTAGAACTGGCTCGTTCAACATATGAATAAAATGTTCCTGGTGTTGGCTTATTTGCTGTGATGCACAGAACAGAAAAAGAAACACGTATATTTAAATAACTCATGTTTAAGCCTGCCAACAGACAAGTAAAAGTATTTCTTTTCAGAGAATTAAGAAGTCAAAGGAACGGGTAGAAAGTGCATAGAGAAAAATTATTAAGTCTAACCATAAGAAATGCAATTTTTATGTTTCAATTCACCTGCAGTGATCCTTTCCTCTTCCTCACCCCCTGTGCACCTCTTAGGAAGTCTCAAACTTGTATCTAATGTCACAGAAAACATTCTATACAGCAACAACTGTTGAAAAGCCAGCAATAGAATGTTGTAACTGCTAGTAACATATTATCCCAGACAACATCAACGTATGACTCTCTTGTAAAGCTAAATCAGAATTAGCAAGCATTATTTTCTTTTTTTAAGATCCACCTGCAGTAGTTGGGGGTTTTCCCGTCCAATTTGCTGTAGCAATGCCGGCAACAGAGAAGGATTTTGCTGGATAATTTGTCTCATCTGCTGGAACTGAGGCTGATTTCGTAAAAACTCAAGCGGATGCCCTGAAAAAAAAAAATCAGTGAAATAACATAGCTTTTAAAAAGTTACTAAGAATCTTACTAAAATACATACCTACACGGTAATTGTAGATAGAAACAGGACATGAAAGTGGGTAATACACCCCTCACTGAAGAACAGAAGAATTTGCTTCCTCACGCTAACTCTAGCTTTAAGCAAAACTTCTTTATTCTAAGGTAAACAAGGCATTTCCTTTTCACCCAGTCCTCTCTTAAGATCCAACAGCCTTGTCCTTATCTCCAACACTTTCCTCTGTATGTCTCATCTCTGCTTAATCTCAGACACATCTACCCAACCCACTGTGTTGTCTCTGAATCTACACCAGAGCTCTCCACCTCCTGCCACAGGTCAGTTCTTCAGGGAGTCCTGCTTTCCCATACATCCCACACTGTTAGTTGCTGAACTGAACACAGCAGTGTCTGAACTGCTCTGAAACATCTCTCCCCCTATTCTCTCTTCATAGATCATGTCATGTGTGCCTGCAACTACTAAATGCATGTTTAACACTCTGGCCTCTTATCAGGGCTTGTATCTTGAGCACCGTTTCTGCCACAGCCTAAGACAGACCGTTCCTACCCCTTCATTAGGCTCCTTTCACGTATTTATCAATCTCCCTTTAAGAGGGAGGTAGTTACATGATAAATACCCTGCTCTTCAGCAGGCACCAACCACTGTCAAAGAGCTGCACTGCTAAGTGAGGAGTCCCAGGTCATTTGCAGGTCTCTCCAGTGCTACATTTCATGGCCTAATTTCAGGTTTCTCCCTTGATATTCCAACTTCTGTGTGGTAAATATATTCATATAGTCATAGTGGACAGCACCCAGTCAGCCACAGCGTAAAAAGCCAGAGGTTAAGTGAGAGAAAACACAACCCCAACCATATCTGTGCTCTTGCACTTAAATCCAGAATACTGAATTAAAGAAACTGTGCAAGTTTACTGCATTTTTGGAAAACTGATGCTTCATTGCACACGACATACAGCAAGCCACTTGTCCTAAGAAAGTGCCACACCTGGAATTTCCATGTTAGCAGCTCTTATCCAATTCCCTTTGAACAACCCACATGCACCTGGAACTTAAAACTGACTGAAAAAGAGATTGATTAAGTGCACATTGTTTATCACATCTTCTCAAACACAGCCTTTCTTACCTCCTAGTGAGCTAGTAGTCGTGGGTATAGTTGCTACCGCCGCTGCCACTGCTGAAGACTGAGATGCACCAGTGCTTGGTGGTTGAGGGGGTTCAGCCACAGCCTGATTATCTCCAGGTATACCCTAAAGCCACAGTTCACATCATTACCCACAGAATGCTAACAGGTATGTTTCAACTTCATGCAGTACTTGGTTAGCAGAATGCAGGGAAAAAAAAAACCTTAATGCTTTCACTGCAAATACAAGGCAAGATCCTGTGAATTATGCATTTATGGCTGACAGAGAACACCGTGAAAAGATTAATTTTATTTTTTGGCAGGAAGAATGTGTGGTTTTTACAGAAAGGCAGTAAAGCATGCACTGCATCACTTTAGAAACACTCTTTGCCTGATAAAAAACACTTGCTTTGAATCCTGTTTGAAGATATTTGATATGAGTGAAAGAGTTAAACTAAAGATACTGTTACAATATGTTACAGTGTTATGCAAAAGAAGTGACATTACAGCAACAAATTGCAGTACAAAATGCTAACCAAGATTAACAACGCCATACAACTGGGAAGAAAGTGAGAAGAGATACAAGAACACAGCTCTTGGGACCTCTTTCCTCAATGAAAAGCTGTCATTTCCTGTATCTTAAAGATGGAAAATGTCTGTATGTCACCCAGCTTTAGCAGTCAAAAAAAAAAAAAAAGTCAACTGGCCTTTTGTTTATTTTCTATGTGCAAGCAACTTTATATAGGAACTGATTGCTCAGAGGGTTGAAACAGATAAAGTTAAAACACAATACTATAATAAACTACAATGTAGGTTATAGAACCACAATACCTCACTCTGCTACTTTTCTCCTGCATGGAAATCCCTCAGGCTTCCTACCCTAACCCTGCCTTCCTCACTGCCACTGAACTCCTGCACCAAGTCTGTCCTTTCAATCTAACTCCCTGAAGCCTGGAAACTTACTCATGGAGAGACACCAAGAATATTACAAGCCCTGTTGGAAAAGCCCAGAGAAATTACCCAAATGAGGGTATTACCCTCATACCCCAGAACATAAGGAACTGGGTGGGTGGAAATATCACAGAACTACAGGGTAACCAGACAACGAAGAGGTTTGTCAAGCCTACCATAAAAATCACTGGTAGGTAATGCAGATTAAAAGTCCTGCTGTAACATGATCTTCACATGGTATGTTCATCATTACACCTGAACGAAAAGGACAACTATACAGCTAATATAGAGGGCACATCTAGAAAGGAAGAACTGGACAGTGCTCCAAGCAATGCTTTGCCTTACCTGTTTATTAAGAATCACCTCAAGGTATAAATCACCTAATCATCAACTGCATGTTTAAGCCACTCAGGGGAATAAATGCAAGATTTCCCTGTCGCACACTTCATTACCTTCACACGGCTCAGTAAACTTGCTACACATCCTGCCCTCCACTGAGGGGGAGGAGGATTCCATTCATGGTATAATTCTGAGGTAATGCTCCCTTATCAGTGG
Source organism: Gymnorhina tibicen (assembly GCA_013399875.1). Taxonomy (NCBI): domain Eukaryota; kingdom Metazoa; phylum Chordata; class Aves; order Passeriformes; family Artamidae; genus Gymnorhina; species Gymnorhina tibicen. The sequence goes on from VXAZ01000178.1 coordinate 20,440, forward strand.
CTTACAGAGCACTCATTAAATACCTTTTCCCATCAATAAAAAAATTTCTGGCAATGCAAGTATAATGTAACAACTTGGGTTACTCTTATGAAATTACTAGTTGATTTCACCTATTCACAGGCGTTATGTCATCACTGCAATCTGTGTCCAGATCAAACAACATGTGCTTGTTTAAACTCTTCAGTTTGCTCTAGAATGGAAGGACTGTGTAAACTAGTTTGAACAAATTTACTTAGAAATTATTTGTCGTCTTGAACATCATCTTAACTCTTGAACGCAAGCTTGAAGTACCACTCTCCAAAGAGAGACTAACAGAGACTGTGTACAGTTGCAATCAGACAATGCCAGTGGGGTGTGTGGACCTTGTTCACACAGCTACACAACAGAGTAAAGCATGGTATTAAACCACACACAAGTCACTCTGAATGCAAACACTGCTTGGACAGCGAAAAAGGCCACTGTTGCCTTATGGAGGATGAAACAATTGTTACTGTTTAACTGAGCAATACAGCCGTTTTTAGCTGACATGGCTCTCCGCAGGGCAATAATCACATCAGGTCCAGCTTCTGCACAGAATAGAGGACAAAATAGTTCCAGTTGGGAGGTACTTACAGTGATCATCTAGTCCCACTGACTGAGCAGTTCATGCCTGACCAAAAGTTAAAGCCTGTAAAGGGCATTGTCCAAAGGCCTCCGAAAAACTGACAGGCACACAACATTGACCACCTCTTTAAGAATTATGTTCAGTATTTGACTATACTCACACTAAAGAAATGTTTCCTAAAAATATCCAAACTAAGAGGCTGGTTGTTGAAGAGATGACAGAAATCCTTCCTAGTTAGGGCTTAGGAAATCCTTGGCTCAAAGGGAGATCTGAATGTAAATGCCTCCAAAGATAAGTCTGGGGCATAGAAAAATAGAGCATCTTTTGCAACAGAGACCTCCTTCCATGACCACAGGTCATGGACACAGGATTACATCTACATCTTCAATGACAAAGCCATGAAAACTGAAGAGCTTGCCACCTGAACCATGGACAACAAGTAGACTCTTCAGGGCTCATCTGAGGAACAGCTGTGCTTTCATTACAGTTTAAGTCCTTTCCAACACCTTAGAGGTACCTTTCGTGTACTGGTTCTTCGAACACTTACAGATCTCAACATCCTAATCCAAATCTGCAGATTATATAAAAGATAATGGTGATGATAGCTTGGAGGCAGGTGATGTAGAGAGCGGGTCAAAGAACAGTGTCACCAACAGATCATATCAACAGTAACTAAAAAGAACCTTTTTTGACGCAGCAGGAGAGTAAGGAACATCTTCAGACCCCAGCAGATCCAGAACAGTTAGAAAGACCATTTACAGCAAAAGGATTGTTCTAGAAGGACAGCAAAATGTCTCTCATCTAATGTGGTCTTCAAGAGCAAGACCCTTCCTCCCTACTCCCTTTTCCAGCAGGAAGAAAAGGAAGAAAAAAGAAAAGGTATTTCCAGTGAAGGATAACATGAAACATAAATGGACATCTTACATAACAGAAGGACCCATTTTATATACAGGACCTACAGAAGGAATGGAAATGCTCATACTAGTCAACGTATTTGGCAGATGTGACCTGTAACTCCATCACGGGGATACTCTGTTTCTATTCCGGACTTCCTGAACAGAAGTAAGCTAGAAGAGGGAAATGCCAGACTGAGTGCACAAGAATAGCACACCGTGTAGGACTGCCACACGCACAGCAGGCCCCACACTCAGGGGAGGCACTGAATTCATGGTGTATTTACAGACTGGATGAACAGCAAAAACAACATTTTGACAGTAGGAAAAATAAATGTTTGAGCTTGCAGACCTGTGACAGATTTGGGAGCTACTGCATTCACCCTTGCTTGGCCTAATGCTAGTTGGGAATTGAACTTTTTACATCCTTGTACTCAAAACATTTGTTGTCAGTTTCAAATATGAAGATTACAAAGTCTTGGGAACACTAATGTAAGTAGGAAGCATGCCAGGGACTTGTAGTTGTAACTACTGAAGGGAAACTTCATTAACAAAATTAAAGTTTTATAGCTGGAGGGTGAGGATGCCAGGTTTCTTATCAATCAATCAGAAATTCAATCCACATGTATTTTGCAAGGATTAGGTCAAGATATCTGGTTGCCAGATTTTAATAAAGTTCAGATCTGCTAAAAGGAAAGACCTCACCAGGGAAAAAATGGTATGCCAGAGTGAAAATTAAATGCACTGAAAATACTGACTAAGCAACAAAATCATAGACAGATTCTATGGTGGTTACAATTCACCTGTCATATTAAGGTACACAATGAGAAATAATCCAAAAAGCCCCAGAGTTTTCATTAAAGTGAAATTACTCTTCTATTTCCTCTCACGCCAATGAAGTTCGTTTAACCCTTCAAGCTTTATTTATCAAATAAAAACTGTTTCTTCTCTAAAACACTGCTGAAATGAAAACACCAGTTAAATTAAGCACAGTTAAAAAAAAAATCCTCTCAAACCTGTCTGCTTGGAAAGTATATTAAGAACACTGTGCATTATTAGCAAAAACAGTGAACTGGAAATTAAAGAATGGTGATGTTATAGATACTAGTGTAGAAGTACAACTAATTACTGTCACTAAGAGGTGACACAAAATCACTGAGCCAGTCATTGGCAGTTAAAGCTATCGCTGTAACTGGACATACCTTACATACAAATCCATCTAAATCAACAAAAAATGAAAGCAAAAAAGTGGTAGAGGTGGTTAGGGATTACTTCCGTGTTTTCTCTAACACATCATGTCTGTCAAAATTTCAATCTCATCTTTCCAGATGGCAATCATCACTCTCAAGTGATTGAGTAGTGTTCAAAGCAACACCAAAATCGAAGTGAAAGGTATGATGTGGGAAACAAAAACTGAAAGAACAAGGTGCAGGCAAGGTAAGTGCTCACCATCAGGAGGTATTCCACCGCTCTGTCGGGATTGTTGAAGCTGGCCCTCAGCGCCGCTATCACCTGCTCTCGCTCGTAGCCCATGGACATGATCTCAGTCACCATGTTCTCATAGGACTGACCTGTCACTAGAAGTCACAGGACCACCATTTTAAGGGAAGAAGATGAAAATAATCACACACACACACACACAAAAAAAAGTTTCAATGAATAAACATAATTTCTACCCAAATTTCAGTTGTTCATTGAAAAGAGCACTTCACATTAAACATGCCATGGTTCTGTGGCTTTAATTCCAAATATATTCAGTGGTTTCATTATGAATTTGATTGGAAATACTGGAGGGTAATGAAAATAATATAAACTTCTACTGACAAAAGCAGTACTTGTGATACTTCTGTACTTGTAATTGAAATTATGTTCTCTCTTCAAGTTTTCATTTAAGGTCAAGGGCATCCTCACCGCTAATATTCAATTCCTGATGTAATCAAGAGAAGTCTCCTGCAGCTTACATTTGGAGATCAAAACTTTCGAGGCAGAAATCTGCCTGTCAAATTGTCAGCCATTGTGGTTTTTCCAAATATAGGTTTTTTGTTCTTAGATAGATGACAATTAGTGATGACCAAGTTACCACTATATATTGCTAGGTGCTGGTGATGATGATCAAAGTAATTTAATCAACTTAACGTGGACTAACCCAAATCAGGCAGAAGACTTAAAAGTTGTATCTAGGAAAAGTCTCTCAGACTTCAATGAGGGTTCAGGAGACCAGGTTATCTCATTTAATTCTTATCTCACTCAATTTAACATTTGACTAGACATCCATCACATCAAATCCCCCACCTCCTACAGCAAAAATGGATGAAAACTGTCCCACACCTGCAGCAATCAAGACAAAAGGTACACACACAATATATGGAGGAATTTCAGGCAACTGATCACTACACTAATCTCATCATAAGGAAAATTATTATCTCTTTTCATAATCTATTTAATTTTCCTGCCTTAAAAGCAGACAGCAGGCATAACAATTTTTAAAAAGGTAACTATTCTATTCCACATTGCAATTGGGCAAATCTTAAAGGTTCTCTTCCTGGGGGGGGAAAAAAAATACAAACAAACCCAGGCATTAAAATACCATCTCATTCCTTGGATAAAGGTTTTCCTGATCTCAGTGAAATCCTACTGCTGACTGACTCTGCAACTAGCAAGTTAGTGGCAGGAGAGTTAAATAATTAACAGTCGTCATAAAAAACAACTGATTAATAATAATAAAAAAACCCCAGAGGAAACAAATAGAAGAGCTACTCTGTTAAAACAAGTAAGTCATAATTAAAAGAACCAAAGACAACAAGAAGTTTTATTCCCTTAGGGAGAAGGTGTTTAACTCAAGCCAACATTAATACAACCCCATTGCCTGTTTCTTAACGTGTGCTTCTAAATAATCAGTGGGTGTATGACTTAGGGCAGTATACTCATGAAAAAACAATAAAACAGCCCTAGCCCAAGGGTGCTTGTGCATTATCCATAAATAAAGGATTTAAAAGGCTTGACTAATTTGAGTATTTATTATTTGGGCTTCAAAGTAGTAGTGCCAACCTGATTTTAAGGAATGGTAAGTTCTTCATGTCCTTATACAGAACTACAAAATCATTCATTTTACATCTACCTGCATTTTTTCAGACATTAAAATAAAAAATCACCTAAACTTCGCTCTAAAGATACATACTTCTATATATATCTTCAAAGAAGCAAAAAAGCCAAGCCAACAATTGTCCCAACACAATGATTTTGCTCAACTTCTGCTCATGTTCTTCCTCACACAGCACTAGCTTACCCTTACTACTCCCAAGAAACTAACCAAGCAGACAGAATATCTGTTGATGTAATTAGTTACTACTTAAACACTTCTGTATTGCCTTTTCAATATAAGCAAGGTAGAGACTAGAACAGTATGTGAGATTTGATACAGGAAAAAGATGCAAAAAGGCTGGCTTGCTCTGTACTGGCTGCTACCTAAGGCATCATTAAAAGCCAAAGGAGGAAAACAATTACTGAAAACGTAGGTGCATGTACTTCATACAGACTAGTTAACAAGCTGAGCAAAAGTGAGATCAAGAATAATGATTCAGAAGTTGCACACCAACAATGTCATGATACAGAGTCAGGCCTGTCTGCACCTAGTGCTAGTGGAAATGTTTGAGGTCAATGCTGAATTGATTCTGCTCTTTGCTTTTGTCTTTCATATAACATTTTGAAGCTGGATTAACCCTCAAATCCAGTTCATCACACTCCCCACAATAATTCTCGTCCTATGCCCTAAAGAAATCTTAGGCTGCTCCTGTGAAAGATGTGGTTGCACGAGAATTGCAAGACATGCAGATCTTCACGTAGCACAGAAAGTCACATCGCTTTCCAGCATTTCACTGAAAACAACAGCAAATCATAGAAACCAATCCCTGTTTTTAAAGCAAAGTCAATTAATTTCAGACAATATAACTGAGAAGCCACAGTCAGAATATGTGTAGGATCCAATTTAGGATGTGAAGACATACTCCGTCAATTTGTGCAAGCAAATTTCCTTCAGGACAGTTTTTAAAGAAAAAGAACCACAGAGTTCATGCCTATTGCCCTTAAAATTTTTTTGGCTGACAACACTTACAGTATGCTTACCCAGAAAGTCAAATTCAACACCTATTACTTCCAAACATATTAGGGACACATGGGTTTACTCCATCAGACACCGACCAAAGAACTCCCATATGAAATGGATAGTGAGGTAATGCTCTTGAAATGGGATTTTTTTTTCTTTTTTTTTTTTTTCCAGTTTTGAAGAGAATTGAATCAAGACCACCAGCTTCATTTAACTTGCTGATCAACACTGTTAACACAAGTGTTTGTGATGACCTCATCTCGGCCACTAAGATATTATGAATGTTTAAGGAAGCACCTTTGGTAGCAGCAGTCAGTTCAGCCAGTTCAGTTGTTACATTTTTGTCTCCTGCAGTATCCATCAGCTATTTCAGACCATACAATCTAAAACAGTATGTCACACCTAAGACCTAAGCTGCACCTGGACAGACGAAACCTAGTAGCTACCACTAATTACCGTAAAACATTACTGCTGCTTCTAAATCACCCTGGGCTGCTTAATCACAGCACCTGCCTCCAATATATCCACACAAAAATGTAAGTGAAACACTTTGCTTGGTTTAACTCTTTGTACCAAATTGCAGCTTTGTATTTAAAGATAAAAGACAGAATAAAAACCCCACCTCCTCCTTATTTCTGTGCCTGAATTTATTACACTCCAAAACAACTCAAAAGTTTCAGGAGGAGTAAGAAGTTTGGGTTTGTCTAATAATTTCCTAGGTACCCAAATCAGCATAAATGAGGGGCACACCTTCCTATTGTCTTTATTCTGTCTATTTCACTGAGAAACAAAGATTACTTAAACTGTCAAAATAAAAGTAAGTTGACTGTAAATACATGGAGGCATTAATTTCTCAGCCCAGATAGCAGCAGATCTGGTGAATTTATCTAATCTAAATGCGTCAAAAAGCAAAGTACTTTCAAAGCTGGAACAAGTGAATAATAAAGGCAGCCATTTTATAAGACCTGCACTCTGGGGAGCAAAAGTGAAAAGCACACACATATTTGCATCTAGTCTTCTATTCAAGCTACTTCAAAGTGAATAGCTAGAAAAGAAATTAAGGCAAATGGGGGAAAAAAAGCAGGGGCGATAAGGATCTTCCTTTTACACAATGAAAATATACAAAGGGAAATATTCTTCAGTAAATAAGTTCTTGAAGCCGGTTCCAAGAGATCAACTTCAGGTCTTAGAGAAGAGCACTCTGATTATAACTTTAACAATGACAGATACAGAAGGAAATGTCAACATCTGCTAATCCATCACGTTTCGGCTGCACCAACGCAATGTATACATTAAAATAACTCTCCACTTACCAAGTGCACTTATAGCATCCTCAAAAAGATTTGATCGTGATGTATCAACTGTTGTACTGTAAGACGAAGACAAGTGCAATGATAATTACAAAACTGGAAAACTTCCTGTTTTTCAAAAAAAAAAAAAAAAAAGCAGCAGCAGCTGTAACTCTAATAGCCCCTTTTGTTTCTAGAAAACCAACAAAGCTTTCCAAAGAGCTCTCTTTTGGTCCTATAGTGAGGACAGATTTTACAAACTTACAATGCTAGCATTTTTAACACAAGGACAACTTTCCCCTGCTACCCCCCAGAAGTTTGGCTCTTGCCCATCTGCTCAGGGATTAGCCATCTGCTTGCTTGAATGCTTGAAAGGGTGGGAGAACAAGGTGGATTTTCAAAAGTACACAGCAGCCTCACTAACTGCTTCCCCACAGTCACCAGTTTGACCTCAATGAGGACCCAAGGAGGTCGGTGGCAAGCACTTATTAAAATCTTAGTATACTACTTTCCCAGGAATATAAACTGCTAACATTTGCAATTACTCCATCTCAAGTTATCAAAGCTGTTAAATTACAGGATTAAAGGCTCACCTCCATGAACAACAAGGAACACAGAGGCACAACACTGGGCAGAGGAACACCAGTTTTTATCAGCCACAGCCAAGGATGCCCCATTCCCAGGGCTGCAAATTAAAGCATCAGCCCCTTGGTCTCAGGGTGACACCCAGGGTGGGTCAACAGGACTCCTTCAAGGGCACTACAGCCTATAGGGTGGTGCAACTCACCATGGGGTGCCAGGAAAAAGTTTTGGGGGAAATCTAGAGGAAGAACCCAAAGGCAGGGAAAGGAAAGCACAAAGGCACCATGCACATGAAAAGCATGGGTCCAGAGAGCAAAAAGAGGAGAAAAAGGGCCAGTCATATGTAAGCAACACTTGCCTGACCATGCTCTGCACCTCACCACTAGTCCATCCTGTCTTTTTATTAAATTATACTTCTAAAATTTCTCATGATGCAGGGAGTGTGTGTGTGTGTGTGTGTGTGTGTGTGTGTGTGTCTGTGCACATGTGCGTATGGAATTTCGAGTGTTCACAGGGCCAGGGAACTCTGAGCTAGGGGGATCCAGACACCTGTGGAGCCAGCAACTGCTGAGACCAGACACTGTGGAAGTCTGCAGGCCAAGGACTGCAGCCAGTTCCTGGGTGAGCCCTCTGTGTGTCTGCATGTGCAGGCAAAGGCAATCCGAGCATCAGGGTTGCAGGGCTCAGACAGTCCACGTGCCCAGGCACCAAAAACTTGGCAGACCCTAAGGGCCAGCTATCAAAACAGACATTTGTATTTTTCGTTTGTATTTTGTACATACTCATTTTGCAGCAGTGGGCTTTGCCCTAGATGGCCAGAGGGAAACAGGATGTGGCTGATGTATCTTGCATGAGTGCTGGGTTTTTCCCTGCCTGAGCTGACCTAAGCAGCCAGACACGTATTTATAGGTACACACATATTGTGTGTATATTTTGGGAATACATGCTCAGTCTTGATAACGTGACAGACTTGAGGACATGGAGCTGCAGGAGCCTCACATTTATCAGGCTACCAGAGTTGGCAGCTCCTACCAGCAAGTGAAAGATCATCAGATTGATCTAAATGTTTCCAGAAGATGCCACTAAAAATCCAACAAGGCACTTACAGAGATCTCTGTAAGATCTATGCAAGAAATAATTTGTTCCAACAAGAATACTTCGCTATTATCTGTCAGTAGTAAGATTTACAATCAAAAAAAAGATCAAAGGCAAAGCAGGACGCCAGCTGGCCCGGCCTTGGGTCAATAAATCTTGCCTTAGTAATTTAACTTCTGAAGCAAATCAGAAGGAAACAGTACTCACTGAAATCAAGGCAGGTGATAACTTTAATGTATATGTTATTTTGTTTCTCCCTGTTAAGTATGTACACTGAGGCTCCCTTACTGCAGTTTTATAAAACTGCAATCTGTACATGAAAAACATGGAAAGCAATATGTCAGTATGAAAGACTCATCTTTGAACCTACTGGACAAACTGAGCATAAAAAAAAAAAAGAAAAAACCCCACCCATTAATATTTTTTAAAAACTAAGTTAATTTGACTGATAAATGAAACTTCACTTGCATTCCATTTCAAAGAGATACTCATTTCTCAGAAATGCAAAATTAGATCATCACTTTGTGTATTTAGTGCAAGAAATTTTTGATGAGTTTTTCAAGACATTAGGTAATTGCAAGTTTCACTTTGTTATCATCAAATCAGTATTCGACAGTGTTTAAATACAATCACTTAAAAAACACTCTCTTGTGCACCAGTATTCCCAGAAATAACACACAAGTAATTAAAAAAAAGTCATGAAAAATGAAGATTTGATGCTATGCAGCACTTCAAGGCCATTAAATTCCAGTTAACAACATTTTAATCCCATGCAGTACGTAAGCAACTTAAAGCAAGCAAAAAAAAGGCAGCAGCATACAACAGGGATGAAACCTGTAACTTCCATCTGATTTTCTCAATTGTAGAGAATTGACTTTGAAAAGTTTTTCCAGGTCCCACAATTACCTGCATATGGGCCAAGGAAAACTCAGAAAAAATAAACCTGTAGCTTTAAGGCGTTACACGATTACGAGCAATACCATATCCTACATTTTGGAAGAAAAAGCTCTTTCCAGAAATTAAGAGACTCATACAGCAATAAGGAACTTAGGGTTCAAATCTGACCAACATGATCCAAAACACAATCAGAGGTTTATGGACAGGACACACTCTTCTTAAGACTTCAAGAGCTTTGTGAGAAGTAGAACCCCACTGCAGGTGAATATCCTCAGTCTGAAAAGAAACTTGAATGATAGCAACTCTGAAATGCCTAACAGGAGCAGAAGTCTTGTGCCATTTAACTCCCTCCTCCACAGTTTTATTCCCAAGACCACACTTCCCACAGAGAAGGCATAAGCAAGGAGGGGTGCTTCTTACAATCAGTAATGTTATACTTAAGTCAGAGACTGAAATTACAGTTAAGAAAGAAGAAAAATTATATGGAATGGAGAGAATGACTGGAACTAGAAGCAACAGAAATGGACAGAAATGGGAACCCACTTTTGGACGCTTATTCATACCTGTCAATTGATGATGGACTGACAGCAGCTGGTGCCTCAGGTGGTTTTTCTTCTGGCTTCTCCTCTTTCGGAGCAGTCACAGGTGCAGGTTCACAAGCCACTGCATCTGGTGCTGGTGGTGGAGGGACAGGAGCTGGCACAGGGGCAGCAACGGGGATGGGTGCAGCAACTGCTGTGGGAGCTGCAGTTGTTGAGCCAACAGTGGAAGTGGCATTTGACGGCTGAGTCGCTCCAGCTGCTGCTTTGGGCTACGGGAGGACAACAGAGTTCAGGCACAGCACAAAGATCATAAATCCAAGCTCTCCACAGGAAACACACTAAGTTCTGTTAAGACCGTTTGTGTTTGATATTGCTGCCTCAACAAACACAACATTAAAACATTGCAAGACATTAAATTTCTAATGCCTTTCTCTGTGTTTAAACAGGCAACTGAGAGCGTCACTGAAGTACTTACACACCTGAGCATTCACATTCTGAGGATAAAGTGAAATGCAAAGATCTAAATATTTACAGACCACAATATTCTGAATATGGAAACAATCCTGTGTTTTACAAAAGCACATTTTCCAAAAGAAACCAAGCCAGCTGCCAAAAAGCATCTGCAGAACAAGCGTAAGCTTTTCTCACTACTCAGATCTGGAAAAAAGTGATTAAGACAGAAATCACATTTCATTACAAATGCTATTCGCTGGAAAACAAGATGCGAAAAAGAATTAAGCTTCACCTGCAACATGTTTTAGTTATGCAATCTTTGCATTCAAAGCACTAAAATAACATCTCAAATACTTCAGTTCTGAAGTGAGTACCAAGGATACAGCAGAATGAAGGACTACAAAATTTACAGGAGAAAATTTAGAGGGGATAATATTTGTATGCAATTGTGAAATGGTCTTCACATCTCTAATGGAAACTTGAATTTTTCTTGGATGCAGTATTAATCCCATTATACAGAAATAGCCCCAAAGGCTGACAAAGCTGACCCCAATCTTTACCTTTCCAAGAGAAATAGCTGAACTTTAACAAAACTACTTATTCAAGGTACACCACTCTCAGACAATGTTTGCTTGAAGTAGGAAACATTTAACTCCTCCTTTTGTCACCAAGGAAAGGTAAGGTTAAGAATGAATAGCTTCCAACATGATGGGCACAGCAAATAACATTTTAATAAGCACTCAAAGGAAAACACTGACACAGTTGGAATGCAAGGGGAGTTATTTTCTGCTGGATTCCTAAACCCTTAATGCAACAACACCTGAGCATCAGGCAAAGTTAGCAGCCTGTGCCTGCAAGACTGGGCATGTCTTACCCACAACAGAATCAAGAAAGGGCAATTGAGCTTCAAGACTAGCAAAAAGATTGTAAGACTGAAGAAATGCCCAAACTACAGGTCCTTTAATATCAGAATATACTGGATTTAACAGTGCTTCATGGAGATCCGCGTTTAGAATCATAGAATTGTTGAGGAGACCTCTCAAATGGTTGAATCCAACCCAATACTGCCACACCCACCACTAGACCATGTCCCTAAGTGCCACAGCCACACATTTCTTGAACACTTCCAGGATGGGCAATAGAACAACTTCTCTGTAGTCTTCTGCTATCAACAAAATGAAAAACTGGACTCTGACATCTCATCTGCACCTGTTTTCTTGTACTGATAAATGCCTCTGTGGCAAACCACAGACTAGAAAGCTGTTCGGTCAGGAAGACAGCAACAACAGCTATCTTTAACAACCCCAGATGTCTAATTATCTTTAGTAATACCAGATAGAAGTAATAGAATATATGTTCTCTTTGTCAGGAGGAGGAACTCTAGCTTCAAAATTAATTTCATATTCCAAAACAGAGATGAAGCCAGTTTTATTCAGATCGCAATGGTCTAGAATGTCTGAAAAATCAATGGCTTGATTCCTGGAAGCAGCCTGACAAGTGGTTCAGAGAAGAAATACTTCAAACATGTGTCACAGTCATTCCCTGTAAATTGAACTTGCAGTCCTTCAAAACCCACAGGTTTGTTTACTGCCAGATGTATCCTGTCTCTACTGGTTTATGCTGTTGAGCTTGACAAAAGAAAAAGCCATGAACTATGAAAAGCAACATGGCAAGGCTGGAAGAGTTCCATACAGAGGATTCAACAACAAACTACCTAGGTTGCCTTCTTCCTTTTAATAATGCAAGGGCAAAAATTACAGGGAGACAAGAAAGAATAAACAGTACAATCATCCATTAGCAATTTTTTTCTTTGATACAAACATTCAGCACAGAACAGCAGCAGCAATCAGCCTAGGCGAACCAGGACTGTGAAACAGTATTTTTTATCTATTCATACAAGCATTTTACTGTTGACCAAAACTTGTATATGATGAAATTCCACTGATTTTAAGGATGGGCATATACAATCACTCATCACAAGAAAAAACAGAATTAAATTAATGAAGCTTCCTATTCAAAAGTAACAATTACTCACTTTTGTCACCATAACCACCACAAAGTTCTTCTCATCTATCTTGTATTCTTTAAGAGCAGTTTCATCATTAAGGATTTTACCTGGGAAATTAAACAGATAGAAATTAAGAAGTTGTTTAGCAAATCAAGAGATGATTTTGGGATTTTCTCATGAAAACATGTGTTATGCAGATTTATAAATGTTAAACAACCCAACAAAAAGCCGTTTGGCTATTAAGCTTTGGCAGCAGAGGTACAATTTTCCTGGTATGATGTACAGAGTACTAGACAGCTTGAGGGCTGCTGCCCTAAGTGCTGAAGATGCTTCAAACCATTTAAAATAAAATAATTAAATCTGGAAAGATTCACTGGACCCATAACAAAGACACACGTAATACAGAGGAAAGGCTTTAAGACACAAAAAGCTTAACCAAATAACTTATGTCTGCTTACACAGTAAGGGAAATTCCTTTCTACTTATCTTCCATTTGGTCTTCAGATAAGACCATTACCTGCAATAACAAGTTTGTGACCTTGCAACTTTAACAATTTGCTATTAAAAGAAAGCTAAAACATTAGAAAAAGCTATAACCATTCCCTAACTTGCCACCTTGACAGAAGTATGAAAAAGCTATCAGAGAAACCCAGAAACATTTGTTATACTACCACTTTTGATGTTTCATAAGCAGAGGTAGTACTGTGACAAAACAGATTTGCATCACATTTGCATCACATCTTAGGAACTTAGGAACACAGTAAGCCACATGCTTTTTTGCCTTTTCTCAGAATAAGCTGTCTTAGAGGTAGCATCATGAATCAGAAAATTAAATCTGTATTTCAGAGAGTTTTAACAGCACCAATTTCTACTACAGAATTTTCAGGGAATATTTTACAATTTAAATTGATTAATTTTCTGAAGATGGGCCACAGACTGCTTCCATTTCACAACCTCTCTCCATGCTAGTGGACTGCAACTAGAAGGACACATCCTTATCCTGATTACTGCAAAGAAATCAAGCAACACACACACTTTATGGCACTCGGAACACAAAAGACTGGTTCCACCAGTCTTGCAGGTCACACATTCAAGAAAGTATTACATGTACTGCAGTAATAGAAATACCTGTAGCATCTGACTCAGAACCTACATGGGTTTACTCACAATTTTTTATAGGCACTTTGGGGAAGGCTTTAATGAATGTGTATGAAACACAATACATATACTTCTGTAAAGTATATATACAGACATCCTGTCTTCTCGGGACACACCACTCTCAGGGTTTCTAGACCTTACCCTAATACAGATGTCAACACAATAAATCTGACTCCCTAATCAGAGTCAGCTGGGGGTATCACTTTGCTTTACCAAACTACGAAAATTCTATAGTCCTTTTAATAAAAGTAAAAATGTCATCAATGTACCCTCGTATCTCTTGTCCAAGGAAAAGAAAAAAAGGAGAATCAATCTTTGAATAGTATTATATTCTCAATCTTATTTCCTATATTTCCAACTGCTTATGAGGATTATACGATATTGCAGATACATTCTGGTTTCAGAAAACACTCAAGTCATGTCACAGAATCTAAAGCCATCCTTGGTTTTTGCCATCACAGAAACACAATATTAAGAGTGCCATGCAGTTACACAAATTGCACATAGCCTTCTGCCTTGTTAACATTTCTTGGTTACACATGCGACTTTCACCTTCATGTTCTTGACATGCATTCCCTTCACTGAAGTACCAGGGACATAACACTTGCTATGAGACGCAGTCCTGAGGAGCTGTACAAACACAGAGACTCACAACTTTTCTCCCATTAGCATCTCTCCACTGTCACCAGTGGCTTTAGCTTACTACAAGTGAAAAGACAATACCTGTTACAAAGAAGTACCTGACAGAAGCAAAAAGTCCACCAAAGTTTCTTTCAAGCTCAGTTTTAGAGGAAAAAAAACAACACTAGAGGGAGTACTGGAATAGCACCAAAGTTCTGACATGAAGTGGGAACAAAAAAATGGATTTCTGCATTAGTGCCAGAAAGAACAAGGCAAGTAAAATAAAGCTCAAATAAAGTTAATTTCATGTTTTTAACTGACATTAGCCTGCTTTTTGCTAGTGCATAATACACTTTTCTAGTGACAGAGCTTAAAAGTATTGAAAGTATCTTTGTACAGTAAGGATTTGGTGGTGGGTTTCTTTTGTTAATCCAAAAGAAATAATCTGGTTTTTAATTCTCTGAGGTATATACAGCAATGCTTCAGCTATACACAGCATAAACTGAACAAGAAAAGAATTAAGCCAGAACAGCAGCTTTGACCTGCTTAAATCCTGAATTCCTGTAACAAAAGCTATTTCTTCTTCACCCAGCATTCCCCTAAGACATCATGTTATAAGAGCAAAGATGACAGACACACATGTATTAAAACCTAAAAGATTCTAATTCAAAATTAAGAGCTACCTTTGACACAGAGTTTGTTTTTGTGTTTGTGGGGGTTTTTAACCTGTCTGTACTCCAGTTCTTAGAATTCTCAGAAGACTTAACATTCACATCCAAGTCAAACAACAACATGAAATAAGGCATGTTCAGATAACGTATCTTCAGAATATCCATTACCTGCATAAATCAGTTTTTGGCCAGCTACTGGAAAGGCATCTTTCCCCCTTTCTGATTCAATCTTCTCTTTCAGTGCCTTCACCTAAAGCACAAAAACAGTTTTAATGAAAACAAAGTTCACAGTACAAACCTAATCAAGTATACTTAAGTTTTAAATACTGAAGAGTAGTTTCAATTATGTCTTGATTATGTCAAGTTTATCAGCCTTCTGAATAAGTCACTGTAACCAGTTGCAGAGCAACATGTCCCCTTCCCAAAGAGTCTCCTGTGCTGAATCAAATTAGGTAATTAATTTCTCCATGAGAAGTTATTAGTATCAGTGTACAGCACAGTGAAAAAATAAATTGAGAAATTTGGGGAACAAAAATGTTTTCATCTCTTGACCCATTTGCCCTGTTCTTTCTCTGAATGCAGAGGGTATACCTGCTATAAACAGAGCTGAAGGTTTTCATCATCATAACCACTCTTCAGGGAATGCCTGTTTTTTTTGCTAAGATCACCATGACATTCAGCCTTGAAGTCCCCATACGCAAAGACTTGTGCAAACTGTTCAGATGCTTATGTTATATAAGCTGTTTTCAACTCTTCCCCCTCCATCACAGTTTCTGGAGCTTTGCACAGCAATTCTAAGCCTACACATTTACTTGCTTGCATGGACCACTGATGCATCATCCACACTTTCACAGCACCACACGCAGTAGCTCCTCAAGTGGCACTGTTAGTTGTCATGTGTAAGAATGCTCTCAGTTCTCCAGAAAGACTCCAAAATGCTACCCTGAGGAGGTAAAGCAAACTCCTGTAAAAGCATTCCTGTACTGACACATCTGAAGTCATGTTTTGAGACAAACTGCCCGCACACACAGTCATTCCTCTTGCTTTCTTACAGACACTCCCAGTATACACAAAAGAAAGTCAAGCAATCTGTTATGAGCTTATTACTACAAGCCAACACCACCTTCTAAAGGTTTTATTTTTTTTTCCTGAATATTCAAAAAACCTTTTTCATACAACTCTGCAAGGATACAGAACGCAACATATTGCTTCCCTCTATGGAACTAAACCAAAATAGGGAGCCAGCTCTTTTTCCCCAGCAGATGAAGAAAGGACGCTTTTGGTATTTTGTATCATACATGCCATCCCAGCACCTGTCAAATGCTTTGGATTTAGTCTCCAGCCAGGCAGTTGCTTTCCCACAGCAAAACTAAGAGCAGCTCACTGCCACCCCTAGGTCCTGAGGACAGTCAAACCATTACTTGTTTTAGTAATAATTTGGTGAAAGCATCATCATTCTCACGCACTTACTTTACAACAGTCTGTCCTATCCTTGGATTTACATTTATTTTTAAAGCTTATTTTCTTGAAAATTCAAAATATAACTTGTTAATTCCACCCCAATTTTAAGGATGGAAGTCACTCACTTTGGCACTGAACAGTCTCCTTCACCACTCAAGTCAACAAGGAGTTTTTTCCTAAACTTTAATAATAATAATACTGTCTAATACTTCATACAACTTCAGTTAAAGTCCTGCATGCACTAGGGCAAATTAATCCCCTCAATCATGTTAAAAGTTGTTTCCATAAAAAATGCCTACTTTTTAACACTCTGCTTACATACTCTTATGCACTTGTACCAATTACTCAAAGATAATACCTCGACACTACTCCTTTTATACCCAGTTACCATGTCTGTCATAGATTTGTAACAAATACTGCAATGTGACTAACGTGTATAATCTATTTGGTGGGAGAGAATTAAAGTTTGTTTCATGTCCACTGCATCAATCAAGATACTGGCTTCAAATGTCTACTTTGTCTTCTTCATTTTCTATTGTTTTATTCTAGAAAACAGTCCTTTTCCCACAAGGAACAAAATCAAGATGTGTTCCCTCAAACATAAATGTTTGAACAGCTCGAAGTCTAGGTCAGGGCACACCGAACACACATGTTGATTTACTACACAATAACTGGATCCATGAAAAGGAGTTAAGATATTTACTGCAGGAGGATCCAACAATTCATTTGCCTTTGCTGACCACCTGCATGCAGCACTTCCCCTTATTATTACTGGGATGTGACTGGGATGTGACTGCAAGTGACCTGGGGCACTGCCTTCTTCCAAAAGCTCCCAAAATGTTCCCCCTTCCGTAAGTCTGCAACAAACAGGACTACGCTTTCATCCCTTTGGCAGTTGACATTCATCTTCAGACATTTACACCACAGGGCCAAGGGAAATGAGACAAAAAACTTCTCTGGAGATCTGTTCCATGTTTCACCATCTTCACTGCACAAAATCCCTTCCTGACATCTACTCTAAATACACCCTTTTTTTGTTTAAAACCATTATCCTTTGTCCCATTGTAACAGGTCTTCTAAAAAGTCTGTTCTCATTTTTCTTATAAGCCCCTGTTTGGCCCTGGAAGGTTCTCCAAGATCTTCCCAGAGCCTTCTCTTCTCCAGCTTGAACAACCCCAGCTCTCTCAGCTTGTCTCTAGAGGAGAGGTGCTCCACCCTCTGAACATCTTCGTGGCCTCCTCTGGACCAGCTCCAACAGGTCCACATCTTTCTGATGGACCACCAAGAGCATGAAGCCCCATGTTCCACAGGATTGCACCTAGGAAAACTAATCAGCAGTCACAGGCAGTTTCAGCCTTGCTGGACACTCAGCTGTACAATCCCCTTCCACAATCCAAAAATCATCTCTGGACACTAATACTGACATAATTTTTATTATTGTGGTGGCCTAGGTCAGGACAAACTAAAGACATATACTAATTACTATGCAGTAGTTGGATCCACGTGAAGGTATTTATTGCCTCAGTGAAGTAGTTATCAATGCAAATAACACCATGAGGTTACAGAACCATGGTGGTTCTGAACATAAGAACAAACTACGGGTTTGCCCCTAAAGAACAGAGACAATCTTTGGCTAAAGCTTGCCAACACATGGGCCACCATTAACTTCTTAATTCTTGGAAAGACTGTAAATCCTTAGAAGAAAAGGCCGTTACAGTTTTCAATGCTGGTCTTTATTCTCTGCCGGTATTCTTGCCATGTACATCAATCAGTTTAAGAACAGATTATATCCTAAATTGGAACACAAATTACTTCAGTTCTTCGGCTGACAGCTTACAAAAATCTGAAACAAATTTAAGCTTAACATAACTGAGCCAATTTACACTATTTTGCTATCTACGTCCAGAGACACTCTGCCATTTGCAAAAGGAAAGATCATTTACATAGGTCTCTCACTTAAATGGACATTCACTCTACTGTGAACTTTTGCAATCCAAAGATACCTGATATGTTATGGTGACTGACACCATGAGCTCCGAATTACAAATTAAAAATTCTCTAGTGTCATTCCAGTTGCTCCTTTAAAACTGAAAATACACAAAATAGTCAAGTAATTTCCAGATTACATTCAACAACATTTCAGAGCATTGCTTAACTGCTTTATAAAGAATAGTGATTTAGATAAGGGACTCTGTCATATATCAAATGAATACAATGAACTGATCACATCACACCTATTCAAAGGAACAAACAAAAGGACTTAAACCAACTCTTAACTACTAGAGCTTGAATCTGCAAGAAGATGCAGTCAGCTGCAGACTTCATCATTCTCCTGTTAGAGACAGAAGTTCAAGAAACACTCAGGCTAAAACAAAAAGTCCTTGCCTGTTCTGGTTTTCATCACTGCCTAGCCTAGGAGGCCAGAAACACATCATTTGCAGAGGATACAATACTAATTCTCAGAATAAAAAAAGGGAATAGATAAGATCAGATACATCAATTCTAGCAGTAACATTCCAGTGGCATAGAATTTCCTCTTGTAGTTCTAACTGGAATGACTGAAGACTTAGTGAGAAATAACTGTGCCATTAATTCTGCTAAGAGAAGAAAATGCACGACAGTGCAACAACCTGTATGTCAGACAGTAGTCTGATCCACCTTTATTTAGATTTAAACCATAGATGTTCCACTTTCAAGGAAGAATTAAAAAAGAGAGAGAGAGAGAGAGAGAGAGAGGGAGAAGCCCTCTCAATGCTTTTCAGAAAGACAGCTGCATCTTCCAGCTGCTGGTGCAGTGAACTGCTGAAAAAAGCAACATCCTAAACTTTCCCTCTAGCAAATTAGGTTGCTGAGAACCTGGACTTCAGCACCACCACTGGTTCACGGTTATTAAGTGAAAATTAATTTTGGGGAAGCACACGCAGCACACTGATCTGTCAAAGTGAGAAATCATCCCTAGATTATGATGTATTTTTCTCATAAATACAGATCCATAAACCAAACCTTCAGGCTTCCTAGCTTTATTCAACCTGATTAGAGTTCAAAATGTATTTCAGTCCTCACCAAATCCCATTTTTCTTCTGCCCTTATAAAATTTCACAGCACAATAAACAGAGTCTGTACTTTATGACAATACTTTTAAGAATGAGCATCAATTCATCTACAAACACTTTACCCTAAAGATTCAGAAACAGCACACTTACAAGTCAAGATGATTTCCTTCTGTCCCCTATGAATTTAGACATGAAACTCTCCCCACTATTCAGAAACTGAATGCAATGTCCTCGAGAATATACGCCATGCAATCTGTTTAATAAAGAGCTGATCAACTCCTAACTGAAAAACTGAGGTCTTCCAAAGAAATACCAGTCATCAACTGCATCCCAGACAGGCATCCTAAAAATGGGTTTCATGAGATCACTGGTGCTGAGTTTCCCAGTTGTTCCTTGCAGTCACTTTTTGCCAGCTAAGCAAGCAGGATGCTGGGTTCCATCCAGGCAAGCAGCTCCCACTGATCAAACACCCTCTCCCTTCCCTCTCACACACCAATTTTCATTTCTCCTACCTCATATAAATGCTAACACAGAAGAGGCAAAAATCATCAGTTTATTCAGAGACTCATTTCATAAATCCTAATGAAAAAGTGAATAGTTTAATTTCATCGGTTTTAATGTATAATTACATAGGCAAGACAAACCGCTGAATTTCTTGAGATGTTGGGAGAAACTGAATACAAAACTGGAAAGAATCTCTTCTGACATCAAGCCACAAACCCACCTTCCACACCACAATATTCATCAGGAATCTGATGCACCTAAAGACAAGTAAGTTTGTTTGCTATTTCTATCAGGAGGCTGCTACAAAGTTTACTCTGATGTTGGAAATCTTACCGTAATTTGCAGCTCAAATTAATTCACAGATTATTAATATTGATTTGTTCTTATGCTGATGTTGTAACTCAAGCATGAGTAGCCTTCCCACATCCCATGGTGCTTGCCAGTGTAAAACATTTATACAACTTTACCAAAACTTGTGAGCTAAGGTAAGCAGATCTCTTCAGTTTTCTTTCATGTCAGAGTCACAGTTTTCCACAGGCTCCAGGCACCTCTTTCCTAAGGCAGAAATTCATTCCCCTTGGGAACAGGTGGCCAGCACACTCAAAGCAGAATAGCATCACTACTCTCCCTGGATGTTTCAGGATCTGTGATTTTCAGGGCTTCACCTTTTAATGAACCCGACTCCAATTAATCTACACTGCTCATTTGAGAGCCATTTACCAAAGTCTGACCCTCAATTATGTAGCCAGGTACTGATGTTAAACTTTGTGTTTGTCAATGCCATCATGCTTCTACTGATTTGTACTCAAATTCTTATCAAATGAATAAAAGGACTATGAAAAGATGGATCCCAAGACCAACTCTGAAAGACCTTCACTACCAACCTACCTACTGCTGAACTGCTTCTCTTTGAGAAGAAATGCTGCACAGAGGGTTTTTTTCTTTTAATCTACCTTATAATTCTCTACCACTCTTCATGTTTTTCTGTAGTAGGCTAACAAGTTTCTCCCAGACTTTGGGAAAAGTCATAGTTAGACAAGGACAAAAGCTTTTACTCCAAAGGGCTTTGCTCTTTTCCTCCTTGCTGAGGGAGGGCATCATAGTCCAAAAACTTGTTTAGAATTTAGGCTTAATATTCCTGAGTTTTCTCCTCCCACCGCCCTTGCAAAAATATTTACCACACATTATACTGCTGTACAGACACTGCTCAAAGTCAGGCGAGGACAATGCAGCTGTGTCAGATAATAAACCTGCTAATGAAGCAACAAACTGACCAGTGCAACAGGTTTTACTACCCTTAATCAAACTCCATGATCAGCAACACATTAATGACAAATATTGTGCCTACTACAGAAAACACACAGACGGTAAGAAACTAGTAAGCTCATAAGTCAATGCTTTACAGTGCTTTTACTGGTAAGAATGCATTTCGTTCCAGCTACTTCTTTCTACGAATTATGAAAGCAGGTTTTTCTGGCACAAAACTCCATTTACAGTGCTTTCTTATATTGTCTTTCTAAACAGCATGCTCCTATTCAGTCAGGAGACAATCATGGTGGTTACATGAACAGATCACTGCCCTACTTCAGGCCTCAAAGGCATAACAGATACAGTAATTGGGAAGAACCACAGGAGAGGAAGAGCCTTCTGAATCCAGCCAGATTTACGAGCTTAGTAAATGACTGGAAAAAAATCCAGTTGTACTCATATAAACAAGGCATCTAGAATTACTCCAGCATTTAAAAACAGACAGGATAAAGCATTCATAAACTCCTGTATTTACTTGTTGTATTTATCCTACTGAAGTTTGCATACAAAGACAGAAGCAGCATTCTCTGAAGAAAAACAGTCTGGAATTGACAAGGTAAAAATCCAAATTTAGTCTTGACATTTACTTTCTATGCAATTACCTCTGCCTTTCTAATTTCCTCTACAAAATTGAGCTCATCTACACGCAGGTGAAAGTTCTAAGTCTAGCAGTTGTTGTTATATACTGCCCAGAGATCAACAGAAATAATTTCTGATCTCAAAGGTGGCCTCCAGGCCTCCACACACTTCTGCCCTGCATTTCAAAAATTATCTAAGCCCTGCCTGAAAGAGGAGACACCAGGGCCAGCTTTCTGATGCAAAAAGGTGACTAAAAGAGCTGCATTTATGCAGCTTTGTACTAACACAGGAACACAAATTTCACCCTAAAGCAGAGCTTTCCATTTTCTGCAGCTTGAAGAAAAGCAGAAAGGTGGACAGTCCTGCCTGTGAAGCCTCAAAGGCTTGTTTTAGGAAGAAAGTTTACATTCTGAGTGGTGACTCTTGCATGGTCTTGTTGATTAGCACAAAAAACCCTCCTGGTAGCTTTAGGCAGACAATTTTTACAACAGGTATATTCCCCACAAACTGATTTACAAGTATAAAAGTGACACAGTTGTCTGAGTACAATTCAAGTCGTTTCAATTCATTCTAAAAAGACACTTAAAATTCCCTTTTCCAACACTGCATGCTGACCAGCCAGTCGGAGGGGTCACTCTGACACAGAAACACAGGGAAAGACAAAAGAGAGGGAGAACCAGAGTCAGTGTGTAGACAACACTCTGTGTGCTCACAGCCATGGCAAGCCCAGCCCTCTCCTTTTCCCGTTCCTTTGGTGCTCCCTGCAGGGCAGCACGCAGAGGACAGCCGTCCTTACAGGCACTGGGTAAAATAAGCTGCACATCACCGTGTCCTGTGAAATAGATGGTGATTTGTTTCACTGAGTCCACCCAAGGGAACCGTGACCAAAGACACAAACCTTGGTGGGAGAAGACATAGCCAGCCGCAGCCTTCAGTGCTTTAAGTTTACACCACCTTATCTCACACCTACAGATATCCTTCCCTGTGTTTCAAAGAATGCAAAGAAAATATTTTTGGAAAGGTTTGTCAGTAAACACAGCCATTTATGCACAAGGGCAGCAGTGGGGCTCCAGACAGCAGCAGGATCATCTGCTCATATTTATTCTTTTTAATTAAAATGTACTCTCCACTTTCACCAAGTTTCAAAGGGAACACCTTCCAGGCTGTTGTTATCTGTATCAAGGACAGATACCCTTGCTTTCCAATCATATCTGCAAAATATACTTTAAACATATTTATAGAACTATCCTTAAGTATGTACAGCTTCTATATTTAACTTCTCAGTGTACTGGCCACCTTGGGAATGGTGGCCCAAGAAAGTTTGGATTTTGAGAAATACAGCACATAATACTGCCAAATTAGTAAAAGTACAAAACTTTTCTTTGCTGACAGCTGAACTGGATAAGAACATTCTCAATAAATAGTTGAAAAAATATGGGCAGAGCCATGGAATTTGAAAAACGGGTAACATGTAAAAACATATTCCAATATGAATAAAATAATTTAGTTGTATTAAGTAATTTATGCTATCTTACCCTTTCCTTTATTAAATTTAAAAAAAAGTGTCATCCTGCCCAAAGTACTTTGGAAATTATATTAAAACACTCACTAGAATTTCAGGAAAATATTCCTAAACATGTGAAAGCCTAGCCTTCTTCAGCCAAGAATCAGAATAACTTCCTTGCTTGAAAATCCTAACTCTAGCCAGGAAACAGAAAAGGACTATCCACCACAGAAAAGCAGTAGCAAAAAACCCCCAATGAGTTAATTAAACAAACACGAAGTGTAACAGACCATAACTCGAAAATGCTACAGTCTGTGAAGAAAGTATGAAAATAATGGAGAAAAAAAAGTGTCAATACTCTTTTTCTAGTGATCTCTGAAGTTACAATTTTGCAGAGTCATGTATCAAACCACAAGCAGCAAGTCCGAGCCCTTCAAATTCACACCTCCTCTGCCTGTGCAAGCACACACACACACATTCAATAATATAATACTAAAGAGAGAAAAGAACAACAAAACAATCCCCTAGAAGAGCAGAAAGATACCTACTGTACAACCCAAAGAGCAATTAGAGAAAAATACCAAGACTTGAAACAGAAAAACATCTTCAAACTAGAAGGGTACTTCTGGATTTTGAATTGAGCACTGTTCCTCTAACCACTAAAATGATAAAACTCCCAGGGAAATACAAGAACAATCCTCCCACCCACAACTTCTGTAGGATTAACTTGCACTGAAACACATGTAGGAAGGAGGTTATCAGGAGTACGTTCATACTCTTTCACAGGTTACAAGCCCTGGAGTCAGCTTTCACCATTTCACTCAGCAGTAGTCCCTGATTCTTGCAGAACTGTTATAAAGTTAATTCTTCTGACACAGTAACGTTAGCACCCAAAAATCCCCATAAACACATTTAACAATAAAGCATACACATACTAAGGACACACCAAAACGTAGCAGAAGTTCAAACTTCCACAACTAAGTGTTCTGCTGACATGGTGTTAAACAAGCTGGCTTTTCCTGGGTGTTCAAGTGCTGTGGTGGAACAGTGAAATGTGAAAGCCCATATTATGTGACACAGACTGTGGCCGAAAGACTGCTGACATCCTGAATATTCCTTGCACTTCTCTGCATTTTGACAACCAGGTTTTTAGGTTAATGGTGCAGGGGCAGCTGAAAATGAAACAGGACAGACTTACTTTTTGCCTGGTGTTTCACTTTAAAAGTTAAGAATGTTTGCTGAAGATTTTTAAAACCCTGCTTCATGTCTACATAGTGGTAACTACAACAGAAATGCTACATTTAGAAGCCTACAGAGTCAGCACTGTCACCTCAGACAAGAGATGTGGCTCCACAGGTCTGCATCAGTGTCAGACAGCGCTTATTATTTGCTCCTAACACAATGTTTAACATATTTACTTTCTCACAGCCAGCCAACAAAAAGAAGCAGCAGCTTGTGCAGATGGATACATGCTTTCATTTACCCTGGTTAAGGGTGAATGCTCAAACCCTGAGTGGCCCCACTCGGAACACCAGAATGACCACAATGGGTAAATCCACCCCTGTGTGGAGCTCCACGGGTGCAACACAAAACTTAACGAAAAATAGCCAGGCCTGCAAAAATTTCTCCACTTGATAACAGGCCTCCTCCAATAACAGGGCCTGAGGCTAAATCTTTTCATCTTCTTTAGTCAGAGTATCCTACAGTCTTCACCTAGTGCTTTGGCAAGCAAGGATAGCTTCAAGTGTAGTTTTTACTCACTCGAAATACTCAGTTGGCCAATGCTTTAAAACACAACTACACCAAAACTAGAGTCGCACTATTGAAGGCAGGATTAAAATTCAACCGTGTGCTTTAACAGGAAAAAAAAAGACCAGCTGCTTGTGCAAAAAAGCTACGTAGCAAGGCTAATGAATTATTAGGAAGTGTGTTGCTTCAAATTCTCACTGGAGGTTGGTTTAAATATTCTTTACTATGGATGGCAGCTCTCAGTTACACGCATTAAGTCTTGTCAGAATGCTGCCTTGCACGGTAACATCAAGTCTCTCCAGATTAATTTGGTACTGAGAGTAAGGGGAGGAATTGCTAGAAACAGAAAATCAGTTTTACAGACCCAGAACCCAACCTGAGAACAACAGGTTTCCTGTGTCTATCACTACGACGTGATTTTTGGCCTTGTCACAGCATAGGGCAGAAATCCAAGTAAACAAGCTTACCTCTATCTGAGAAACACACACATGGTCCAAAGACTAAAAGTAATGTTTCCCAAACTCCACGAAACACATTTCAAGGCGTTAGGAAATTAATCTAAGAAACCAGTGCACTTAGCTAAAATTTCTATATTTCAAAAAATCTGACTGAGAACTTCTGAGCACATACTTGTGACATTTCCTCAACACAGTACATATCAAAGCATTTTTTGATTTTAAGACTCAGTTTGTAACTGAAGGCTCAAAGTGTTCCTGTCTTTACTAAGTTCTACAATTTTTAACATTTCCAAGAGTAATTTCTTCATAATTTTCTAAAATGTGTGCCAAGGAAATTTAAACACGTTTTTAACCTCCACAGCTAATAATAAGATCAAGTCTTTACTCTGCTCTTCTTAAAACAAAGTTCTCCTCAAATTCTACCCAAATCTCCCCTACCTTACCACCCATTCCTGGCCAAAATCTGAGGTGTTATGCTCACAAGGAGCATTTTTATTTTGAGCTACTGTAGCAGCTACATTTATAAACAGAGGGTGCAGTCTCATTTCCCATAATCCAACTTGTAGTCATTGCATTCTGCTGTCTCATAAACTGGTGAGGGCTTTGACTGGCAACATTCCTTCAGTCCTCTCCTTGAATTTACTTCCCAGGACCTTACTGCAGAGAGCAGAATGCAGAGAGCAAGAGAAAAAAAAAATAAGAAAAGAGAGTTTTCTCAGCAACAGCAAAGACTTCTGTTTTAAATATCTGAAGGCTTCTGACCCATGCTTCTCCTAGGCATTTGCCATGTCCCTTGGTCACAATGGGAACCCAAATGAGCTCTTGGTCCAACTTTTAACTGTCATTCCCTACTTTTCTTTAGATGGAAGAGGGTAAACCAACAGACTTTTTATAAAAGCAGATACAATGTTCCATAGTTTCTATAGCTTCACTGCCCACCTGTCACAGGAAAGGCTGCTGCAGACAGTACTTCAGCTGCCAGCCTCCCCAGATCTTTCAAACCAAGGCCACAAGTGTGTCAGGACTTGGCTATCAGAGTGACCATCCCTGCTCAGGCAAGTGACAAGGCAACTTCCAACCCTGCCAACTCACTTAAGGCCCTTCCTCTCATCTCAGAACGCTGCATTTCCCCGAGGATTTTCCAGCGGACTCCCGTGTGCCAGAGGAAAACATTCACCTGGAAACAAAACATGTCTCCTCCTCACTCGCAGCATCATCAGACACACACAAAGGCACCAGTGAGGGGGAATAAGGCTGCTGTGAACCCCACCACACACCCCAGCACCAGCTCCGCCGAGGTCGGCAGAGTCTCTCCCGCACTCCCTCCCCTCGTAAGTGCAGACTGATTAATCACTGCAGCTCGCCCCGTGAGGCCGAACAATAAACCCTGCCCGCAACTCTCCCAGCTCCACAGCACACACCTGCCCGGGCACACAGCGATGCACCTGGCAGCAGACACCAGCCCCTCTCCAGCCCACGCTCCTGCCGCAGCAGAAAAACCCCACAACTCTCCCAGCATTTCCCTTCCATTCATGGCGGGAATCCATGGAAGGATGGTTAGGACCACCACGTTCTCCTTCTGCTGCACCCCTAGCCCCAGCCGGGAGAGAGATGGGTCTGTCTCTATCCCCTCTCCCAGTGTTCCCACTATAAACCAGCAGCGATCTGTGCCCCACTGACTGCTAACCCACGGCACCCCGCTGCCCGAAAGGAAAAACTTTCGCTTCCTATAGCGCTCCTCTCCTCCCCAGGACTACGTGAGCTATTTACTCCCCCTCCCACCTCCCGGGCTATTTCCCCTTTCCACCTCCTGGGCTATTTCCCAGGGCTATTCCCCTTTCCACCTCAGAGCTATTCCCCCTCCCACCTCCGGGGCGTTCTCCTCAAAAACAAGGGGGGAAAAGTCCTTCCGCCAGAGGTTTGCCCACGGCGGCCCCTTTCCTTTGGCGATGGGAAGTCACTCTTCCCGAGCAGCATCCCGAGGAAAAGGGGTCCCTCATCACCCCCGGCTAAGCTCACCCCGTCCTCCCGGGCCCGAATCCCCCAGAACCATCCGGTGCGGGCAGCGCATCACCCCCGCGGCCCCAACCCCTCACTGAAGCTCCGGCCACCTCCACCGGAGGGGTCCGTCCCTTCCCTTTGCCCGGGGGCGAGGGGACAGATCCCCGCATCCCTCTCCACGGCCGCGACCCGGGGGTGGGAAGGGGGAGGGATCCCCGGGAATGGCCGCACCGTCTCCTCGGGGTCGATGTCGATGCGGAAGGTTTGCTGCTGCAGGGTCTTCAGCGTGATCTGCATGGCGGCGGGTGCGTGCCGCGCTCCGGCCGCCCTCGTCCCTTCCCCGGGAAGAGGTGGCGGGGAAGAGGCCGGGAAAGGGAGGAGGAGGAGGGAGGCGGTGTCGGGCTCGGTGGGGGGGAAGGAGGGGGAACGCGCATGCGCCCTCTGAGGCGCCCGGCATGGCGCAGGCGCGGGCGCTCCTGAGGGCGGGGCGAGGGCGAGGAGGGGCGCGGGCAGGGAGACAGGAATATAAACACGCAGAGAGCGAGAGACCGGATCGATGGCGGGGGGGGGAAGAGCTGTGAGGTCATCGAGTCCGGCCGGTGACCGGACGGCACTGTGTCAGCGAGGCCGTGGCACTGAGTGCCACGTCCAGTCGTTTCTTGAATGCCTCCAGGGGCAGGGACTCCGCCGCCTCCCTGGGCATCCCGTTCCAATGTCCAGTCACCCTTTCTGTGAAGAAATTCTTCCTAATATCCAACTAAACCTGCCCTGGCACAGCCTGAGGCCATTCCCTCTCCTCCAGTCCCTGTGCCCTGGGAGCAGAGCCCGACCCCCCCGGCTGCCCCCTCCTGTCAGGGAGTTGTGCAGAGCCACAAGGGCCCCCCTGAGCCTCCTTTTCTCCAGGCCGAGCCCCTTCCCCAGCTTCCTCAGCCGCTCCTGGGGCTCCAGCCCCTTCCCCAGCTCCGTTCCCTTCCCTGGACACGCTCCAGCACCTCAGTGTCCTTCTTGAAATGAGTGGCACAGACACAGCACTTCTAAGTTGTTACACAAGTTTATTAATGCACGCTCACGGGTTTATAGTGCCTAAGTTCTGCCAGTGCGGGTTTCATAGCATCACAGAATATGAAAGACCATCTAGTCCCAACCCCGGAGGGAGGCGGTGTCGGGCTCGGTGGGGGGGAAGGAGGGGGAACGCGCATGCGCCCTCTGAGGCGCCCGGCATGGCGCAGGCGCGGGCGCTCCTGAGGGCGGGGCGAGGGCGAGGAGGGGCGCGGGCAGGGAGACAGGAATATAAACACGCAGAGAGCGAGAGACCGGATCGATGGCGGGGGGGGGAAGAGCTGTGAGGTCATCGAGTCCGGCCGGTGACCGGACGGCACTGTGTCAGCGAGGCCGTGGCACTGAGTGCCACGTCCAGTCGTTTCTTGAATACCTCCAGGGGCAGGGACTCCGCCGCCTCCCTGGGCATCCCGTTCCAATGTCCAGTCACCCTTTCTGTGAAGAAATTCTTCCTAATATCCAACTAAACCTGCCCTGGCACAGCCTGAGGCCATTCCCTCTCCTCCAGTCCCTGTGCCCTGGGAGCAGAGCCCGACCCCCCCGGCTGCCCCCTCCTGTCAGGGAGTTGTGCAGAGCCACAAGGGCCCCCCTGAGCCTCCTTTTCTCCAGGCCGAGCCCCTTCCCCAGCTTCCTCAGCCGCTCCTGGGGCTCCAGCCCCTTCCCCAGCTCCGTTCCCTTCCCTGGACACGCTCCAGCACCTCAGTGTCCTTCTTGAAATGAGTGGCACAGACACAGCACTTCTAAGTTGTTACACAAGTTTATTAATGCACGCTCACGGGTTTATAGTGCCTAAGTTCTGCCAGTGCGGGTTTCATAGCATCACAGAATATGAAAGACCATCTAGTCCCAACCCCTCTGCCATGGGCAGGGACACCTCCCACTAAACCAGGTTGCTCAAGGTTGCTTTATCCAACCTGTCCTTGAACACCACCAGGATTGGGGCATCCACAACCTCCCTGGGCAATCTCTTCCAGTGTCTCACCATCCTCACATTAAAGAATTTCTTCCCAATATCCAGCCTAAATCTCCCCTCTTTCAGTTTATACCCATAGTTCCTTGTCCTATCACTACAGTTCCCAATGAAGTGTCCCTCTCTGGCTTCCCTTCAGGCTCCTTCAGATACCCAAACCTTCTCTCCTCCAGGCTGATCAGCCCCAACTTTCTCAACCTGACTTCACAGGGAATCAGTGCTCCTGATGAAATTGGTGGCCTCCTCTGGACTTGCTCCAGAAGTTCCACGTCCTTCTCCTGTTGGGGACCCCAGAGCTGGATGCAGCACCGCAGGTGAGGGTCTCACAAGAGGAGAAGAGAGGCAGAGTCGCCTCCTTTGACCTGCTGCCCATGCTGCTTTGGATGCAGCCCAGGATTCGTATGGCTTTCTGGGCTGTAAGCTCATGCTGCTGGCTCATGGTGAGTTTAGTAGTTTGTATTTAGTGTTTGAGCAGTTGATGCGTACATTTGATGGGTTATTAACCTGTGCTTGCCCTGGTGCTCCTTAGGTAATAAAGGAGGAGCACTGCTACAAATAAACTTTAAAGTTGAGCCAGCTGTGTTGGTAAAAGAGACCCTTTCCCCTGCACCTTGTAACCTGTTTCATCATCAGGTGTGGAAACTCCTTGTAGCCTCTTCCATCTGCAGGTGTGGGATCTCCTAGGGCATTCTCTTCGTAACCAAGGCTGTCTTTCTGCAAAAAGGGGACGCTGATGTCAGGCTGACTTAATACTGTATTGCAATTTATCTTCAAATTTCCTAGTATTGTGTAATGGCCGGAGAATTTCTAGTCTGCCACATTGTCAGCTCGATGTTTGTAATAAGAACCATCTTCTAACCCATTTTTACAATAAGCTTGGCTTCCTCACCATTTCCTCCCAGCAGCACGGCAGAGCAGGGGCCAGCAGACTGCAGTGCCAGGCAGAGGGAGAGCGGGACACCCCTTTCCCTGCAGGAGTGAGGGAGTGGGGACGTGTTACACGTACACACAGGGCTGGAGGTTCTGCCTCTGCCAGCGTCCTGCTCATGCTCTGACACACAGCTGCCAGACAGCCAGAGCCTCCTGCAGCTTTCGCAACTAAAAAGAAACCGCTGACTGCTGCTAGTAGGAATCCAGCATTCTTGACAGCGCAGAATAACTTGCTTGCTCTGCATGGAGAGCCATTAAGGAAAAAAAAAAAAAAAAAAGAGAGAGAAAATATCCCTTGCTATTTTTTGCTTGGATGGTTACAACTTAAAATATGCTGCTTGTTCACTTTCACTATTGCCTGACATCTAATCTAAGTCTGTACTTTGAAGATAAAAGGGTTTTTTTTTTTTTAACTTTTCATTCAGCAGTCCAGATATGTAAGTGCTGAGCTTCACATGCAAACTAAAGTACCTCATGCTGAGGGGTGGTGCCAGTTTCACTACTCTTTTCTGCTCAGAATGTGTTAAACTACTCATTCTGACTTCTGTGTTTGCTGGTTAGAGTGTGAAGCAGTTCTGCCCAGGGTTGAGGGTTCATTTGCACAGTGGCTGTTTAGCTCTGCTTCTGAAAGCCCCAGAATAACTGAGAGTCAACTCCAGAGGCTGTGAACAGCTAAGGATGAAGTTTTTTCTGACCATTTATTTGAATTTTGAAATAGAACGAAAAAAAAAAGAAGCTTTGATTTTTTTTTTTTCTCTAACTGGTTCAGGAGCTTATGACAACTCATTGTATGGGGAATATAATAAATAAACAGATTCTTGGTGTTTCCTCTAGCTCAGCCCATTCAGCTCCATAAAATCTGGCAGTGCTTGGCTCTCCAGTTCTTTCTTGCAGTTGCAGAATTGAGGGTTGGAATTTTTCCCCCAGAGTACTCTCATCATTTAGTTTCATAGTGCTTCTCCTTGACAGCCAGTGCTTGGTGGTTTTTTTTCATTCTGTGTCTGAAGTATTTTGGGTAATCACCCTGTGTTCAGACTGGAGCATCACAGTTAGCTAACTTCATTTACAACAGTTTATATGCTGACTCAGTGAGCATACAAACTTCTCCTGTGCAAAGAGAAAAAACTTGGATTGATTTGAGAGAGATGTGAAATGAAGTCCAAGACTTAGAAAGTTGCTTTGGTGGCAAATACGTATAATGATTACTTTTCGATTCCCACTTCCAAGTAGCTTGATATCCCTGGTGCTCTTCATCCAGCTTTGTGCTGCCATGGGTTTGCCCTCCTCAGCTATTTTTGGATGTCCATGATTCCCCAGAAACTGCTCTTTACCCATACCTGTTCATGGCTGTGAGCCCACCCCTGGGTTCACAGACCCTGATAGTTACAGAACCTGTTGTAACAATATCAGTGTGCATGTGTCTGCATGTTGTCACCTCAGGTGATCTGTGTGTCACTTTTCGAGCCACAAAAGAAGTCCCTGTTGCATGATACTACAGTTTGTCTGCTTATCTTGGGAAAAGCTTCCGTGGTTTTCAGTGGCAAACACTGAGGCAAATACTCGAGTCGGTGCTCTTGGTAAGTCAGTTCGACCTCTGCACTAACATGCAATGAGTACACACACCCTCTTTGCTACCTGGGCCATCCCACTGTCTTAGATACCGGTATGCAATTAAGGCTGCCCATCAGTATTATCATTGCCACAACTCCTACCCAGATTCTAGGACTGACGGCAGATAAAGAATATGAAGGTGACTCTCACCCCAAAGAACAGTTTAGGGAAGCAAGGGGTGAAATAATAAGATCAAGTTCTTGCAAGAAACCAGCACATTCTCTTTCAGACCTTTTGAGGTGGGTGCAGGCTTTTAAAAAACAATAGAGCAGCACCAGAAATGGCCTGAGCAAGGCCCTGAAGGCGTAGAAAGCAACTTGTTTTGGCTGTGTTGAACTGGCAGGAGGCATGCAGAGGGCAGTACTCCAGATGGACGCTTGTCAGTCTGGATAACAGAAGTAATGGAAGGAAGAGGCAAGCTCTTGAGCTTGTGGTGGTGGTTAGGAAGAGTTGTTACACAGGTAGATGTGTAGAAGAGCTCCAGAAGGGCAGCACAGCCTGGAGAGACTTGGGATCCAATGGAGCACATGCTGGTAATGGAGAGGTGAAGGAAGGTAGCACCGTGACAGGCAGTAGCATGACCTTACCCTTAATGAAAGGCAGCATTTCACACTTATTTCACAATAAGTGACCTATCGCTCAAAAATGCTTCAAAGGCAGGCTTTTCCCACTGGCTGTTGACGTGAAATAGACATGAATTAAGGTGAGGTGTCCTAGGCTGTAGTGTTTATTTGCCATGAGGGTGAGATTTTCCATTGAGTTGACTGGTCTCTGCTGTTCCACACGTCTCTGTGCAGATCTCCCACTGGCTTTCTCTGTATCACAAATTAGTTGAGAACGCCAGTGGACCTTTGTGAAGGCTGAACCAACTGCAAGCACGTCTCTGGAGCAGGTGAACCTCTGCTCAGATTCCAGTTTGCAATAACTCATACAGTGTAAATTAATTCACTCTTAATCTAATTCTGCACGCACTCTGGAGCTTTATCTGCCTCCTGTTGGCAGCATTGTCTCTTTCAATACAGAAATAATTTGGGGGTTTACTTGCGCTGTGAAACTGCTACCATGCTGCCTCAGTCATCCTCATTTATTGTGCAGGGCTAACACTGAAGCAGCTTCACACTGCAGGTTAATCAGCTAGTTAGAGAGTGAGGTATTAGGCAGCGACCAAGGAGGCAGTGGTTGCATGCAGCGAGGTGGTTGTAACCACTTCAGCCACTACCAGCTGCAGGAAGAAGAGGGTCTGGATCTTGCTTTTCTTTGGATTTAGCAGTGGTCTCTCATGTCTGCATGCCTCATGGTCTGAAAAAAACGGTCATTAGAAGGGGCTGGATCCTTCAGGCTTGGAGAAATCTCACTCTGAAGCAGTGGTACTGCCTTGGAGGAGGGAAATCATTGGGTGCATTTTCAGCAGCACACTCAGAAGCATGGAAATTTGCATTAGAGTTTCCATCAGCTGTTGGACACTATGGATGTTAGCACTGGAGTCTGCAGAGAAGAACCTGCAGTTCAGTTTTATCTCACACACTGATGAAAAGTTAGTGTGAGATCAAAATGAAACCCAGTCCTTATTGATAAAAGGGACTAAAATTTCTTTTATGCAGGGTTCACACTTGAGGTCTTTTATTTTGAGAGCAATTGCTTTTCTGTTGTTAATTTTTTAGCCTGATTGACACTCAAACAGCTGCCAAGAATACTTAGAATTCACTATAAAATAACAGCATGGCAAGTGCATTAGACTAGCATCTTGACAGGCTTATATATTTATTATGCTAATTATGTGGGTGTAGTAATTGTATTAGGAATATCTAGATATTTTCCATCAGTTACATCAGTACCAAGTACGGGGAAACCCACAAAAGATTTCTCAGCTGACTCTAATCTGCAAGTTTTCCTTAAACATATAATAAATGTTCTCATTCAGCTGCAAAACCTTTTACTGCAATTTATTTCCTCCATACAGAGATTTAGGAGCAGTAACTATAGTCAGTACATGAACCTCCTAATTTGAAATCACTTTTAATTTATTTTATACCATTTATTAAGGAAGTAAGGGACAAGGGGTGGGGAGGGGAATCTCAGTCCAGGGAGTGTCTACAAGGCATGCTGCCTCCAGGAGCTATTCCTGGAGCATTGCTGCTGACAGTCCAGCTTCACAACAGCACTGGGCTTGCACTTGGAATCTAACCTCTTCATGTATCATTTCGTTTGTTTGTTTATAGGCTCCCTTGCCATCATATCAGTGTCATTTTGCAACTGCAGGAAATGGGGTTTGCCAAGAAAGGCCAAATGGCACTTGAAGTTGAGTACCAGGCTGCGTTAGTGCTTCTTGCCCCAAGAATTTCAAAGAAGAGGTCATCTTCCAGGCTTGTAACAGCCATGGCTAGTGACTCTGGAAGGTTATCCCAGTAGTGGCAATACCCTCAACAAACTATTGATTGGCACTGCAATCAAACTCTTTAAATCTGTGTGTGCAGAAACTACTTGTCAGCTAGGAGAGGGAGGTATTGAATTCTGTATGCTTCAAGAGAGTTTATCTGGAAATGAAAAAGTCTTTTTAGCCATGAAAAGTTTCCTTATTTAATCACTGGTTTCTTTGGAGTGCCAGACAGCTGAAAGGGAAGGGAATAAAAATGATTGGGGTTTGACAAATGCCTCTGAAGACAGTTATCTGATGTCTGTGTCTAGCAGGAAGGGCTGCTGTGGCTCTAGGGGGGTTTTACGGTGTTTCAGAGTGCAGACTCTTTGCCAGCTATTCTAATATTTAGGCTTTGTTTGAGCTTCTGTCCTGTCTGTGTCCCTGCCTGTCCTGTAATAACAAGGACAAATGAGAGCTGGAAGCTGTACATTGTCCTCCTGTAGTTCTGCAGAGCTGCTGTAGAAAGGCCAGACATCTGAATATTTCAGAGCAAGGCCAATAATTGCATGACCCATTAGAATGGCAAATAGTGCAGCCAGCCAGGGCAGCCCATTGCTATTGACAGTTGTCACAGGGTGAGTCTTCCCAGCTTCAGGAGCAGTTGGAGAATGGATTGCTGAGTGCTCTATAAAAAGCGACTAGGAAAATGACGTCAGGAATCATCAGCAATTAATCTGGAACATCGATTCCAAGAATAATATTTATCTGAAAAATAGTGAATCAAATCCTACAGGTCTAACTGGGCCTACTATGAATAAATTAGATCAGTATATTTTTGTATGAGTCATTAATCATATTGCAGTCATCACTGTGGTTATCTGAAAGTATTGTAATTTAATCAAAATGCAGTTAAAACTCATATAAACAAATTTGTTCTAAGTTACACAGCCCCACACAGAGACCAGTCTTCTCCAGTGTGGTGTGAGGAATTAAACACCAAAACAGATCTTTCTACAGAGACCTGACTGTGGATTTTTGCATTACTTGATTTTGAGCATGCACTTTCCAACACTTTGCTTTCTGTACAGACTGCCAGATAAAAGAGAACAATACGTTGTGCTCTGCAGCTTTTGTCACGGTGTTCATAGCTTGTACAGGCCATCTGCTGTGGAGTAATGTAGCTGCTACAGTACATTGCTTTCCTAGCATATGTGTAACCTGACAGCTGGGGAGTGTGAGCCCTCTGGATTCAACAGGAATTCACTTGGATGTGTAGTTACTCTGTCTACATAAAGCCTTGTGTAAAACAATACCAACTCCTAGGTCACAGACCACAAAAGCATTGTAGTTGGCACAGATACGGGTAGCTTCTACCCCAAACTTTTACTTGGAGGAGAAGAATGAATTCCAGAATGAATTCAGACCCTGATGCTCAGAGCTGTGTCCAGCCAGACTTTGAAAAACTCCAAATATCCCACAGCCTCCTCTGGCTCCTGCTATAGTGCATAATTATTCTCATTTTCCTACTTCTAATCATATGCTGAACCTCTCCAGTTTCTGCTGATGTCACTGTCTCTTGCCCTCCTGTCAGGGAGTGTGCTTCACTGGGAAAACCCTAGCCCCATCCGCTTGATCTCATCCCCATAGGCACAAGGGTGTGCTGTGAGGTGCCCCAAACCATTCTCTGTTCCATGTTGAACCAGCCCCAACCCCACAGACCACCTTCTCAGGGTGATTATTTCAGTCCCACTGTTCCAGTGGCCTCCCCTGAGCCCTTCTGGTTTGTCAGTTCTGCCTGGGACCCCAAACAGGACTCAGTGCCCTAATGAAGCTTGATGGGTGTTGAGCAGAGGGGATCACCCTTGCCCACCTCCCTGCACCCTGGATAGGAGAGAAAATAGGCACAGGCCTGTGGATCCTAATGAGATAAATCCCAAAGTCCTGAGGGAGTTGGCTGATGTTGCCAAGCCACCCTCCATCACACCTGAAAAGTCATGGCAGTCAGGAGAATTCCCTGGTGCCTGGAAAAAAGGAAGCATCACTCCTATTTTTAAAACAAGGAGAAAGGAAGACCCAGGGAGCACAGACCAGTGAGCCTCACCTCTGTGCCTGGGAAGATCATGGAGCAGATCCTTACAGAAGCAACATGGAAGACAAGGAGGTGTTCTAAGATATCCAGCACGGCTTCACTGAGGGAAAATTGTCCCTGCCCATCTGGTGGCCTTCTGTGATGGAGTGACTGCAATGGTCAGCAAGGAAAGACTGAAAGGGCTTTGGACAGACATGGATTTAAAGGGTGTAGGATTCAGTGGATGAGGAGTTGGGTGGATGGGCACAGACAGAGAGTTGTGGTCAATGTCTCCATGTCCAGCTGGAGGCCGGTGACGAGTGGTGTCCCTCGGGGCCGTGTCCTGGGACTGGGGCTCTTCAGTACCTTCATCAGTGGCATGGANCACCTGGGAAAGCTGAGAACGGGGCCCAGAGAACCCAAAGAGTTTCAGCAAGTGCAAGGTGCTGCATTTGGGGCAATCCCAGAATGAGCACAGACTGGGAGAAGAATTCATTGAGAGCAGCCCTGTGGAGAAGGACTTGGGGGTTCTTCTGGTGGATATAAAGGTGGACATGAGCCAGTGGTGTGGGCTGACAGCCCAGAAGGGGGTGCACCAAAAGCAGTTAGGGCAACATGTCAAGGGAAGTGATTCTTCCCCTATACCCTGCCCTCATGAGACCCCACCTGGAGAGCTGCATCCAGCTCTGGGTTCCCCAGCACAGGAAAGATGTGGACCCCTTAGAGCTGGTCCAGAGGAGGCCGCAAAGAAGCTCAGAAGGCTGGAGCACTTCTGCTAAGGACAGACAGGCTGAGAGAGTTGAGGATGTTCAGCCTGGAGAACTGAAGTGGTTTCCCTAAACCTTGGAGCACCTTCCAGTACCAAAAGGGGCCACGAGAGACCTGGAGGGAGACATTTTACAAGGGTATGTAGTGATAAAACAAGGGGGAATAGCTTTAAGAGGAAAAAGGGCAGATATTTGGGGGGAAATCTTAACGCAGAGGGTAGTGAGGCCCTGACACAGACTTGACCAGAGAAGCTGTGAGTGCCCCGTACCTGAAGTGTTCAAGGCCAGGCTATATGGGGTCCTGAGCAACTTGATCTAGTGGATGGCATCCCTGCTTTTGGGGATAGAGGGGAGGGATGGAACAAGATTATCTTAGAGGTCTCTTCCAACCCAAACCTTTCCAAGATTCTATGAAAATCTCTGTGACCCCTTGTGGGAGGATTCAGGGGAGCCTAGAGGGCTGGCCAGCAGTGCTGACGTGTGGGGAAGGCCTGTGGGGCTTTGTGCTGAAGCCTCCCAGGGAACCCCCTTTGCCCCATGTTCCTGGAGTTGTCTGCCCCAGCCAGAGTGATTTGATGGAGCCCTGGGAATCACAGAATCATTAGGTGCCTTCTAGGTGCGCATAAAATCATCAGGGACCTCCCCCAGGCTCCAGAATCTTTCAAAAATGGCCGAAAGTGGCCTCACACTGTCATCAGCCACCTCACTCAACCCCCTTCAGACAAATCCCACTCAGGTCAATGGAACTGGATAACACAAGATTTTCTAGGAGACCCCTGAGCTACATGTCCTCTACTCCTGGAATTGCTCCACTTCTTCTTCCCTGCCTTTGGGCTAAAACACCTGGGAACAGTGTCAGTGGAAACTGAGAGGAAGAAGGCACAAAGTACCTCATTTTTGCCTGCATTTGCTGTCAGTGTACTGTTCAACCTAGTTGTCATAATTTCCTTACCTGATTTACTCCTTACATAGCAGCAGAAGCACTTCTTGAACCCCAGGTTAGCTTTGGTTTTCCTGATCACACCTCTGCACACCTCAGCGA
The DNA here is from genome assembly GCA_013399875.1 of Gymnorhina tibicen. Lineage (NCBI taxonomy): Eukaryota > Metazoa > Chordata > Aves > Passeriformes > Artamidae > Gymnorhina > Gymnorhina tibicen. The sequence goes on from VXAZ01000178.1 coordinate 58,775, forward strand.
AATAATAATATGATCTCTGTCATAACCTCTCCTAACTCTCACCATGCTTATACTTTTTTTTTTTTTTGCTCTGCTCTGCCATGAATTCTCTTTCTAGCCAAGCCAGCCTCTGTTGTGTTTTATCCTTGAGCATCAGCATGGACTTTTCTTTTGAGCTCCTTTGCCCCTCAAACCCCACAAGAGCTGGCTCCTGTAAGAGCTGCCTCATACCTGTCTCTTCCCTGAGTAAGCCACAGCTTTCTGTCGTGAGGTTCAGGGATAGTGACCTTCCTTCTCCCCAGCCTGACCTAGGACCTTGAACTTCCCTGTGTCTGGATCATTACAGTTATACCCTGATCAGTTCTTCCTTATTTTTAGGTAGCGCATCCAGACCGGCATCATCCCAGCTGGTACCATCTAACACCTGTGTTATCCCTTACATCCTCCAGAAATTGCCCTAGTGGCCTTTCCCTTGCAGCAGATGCCAGGGAGGATGAATTCCCCCAGGAGAACCAATTATAGGGATCAGAAACTCAACCGTGGCAGGAACACTGTAGTTCTGCGCCCACACACTGTGCGCTAGCTCAAATGTAGAATGCAGGAATATAAGACAGGGCCAGCAGGTCAAATATGAGTCCGTGTCTTCTAGAAATGTCTTAAAACCTAATAAAATCAGAGATTTTGTAGTTGGTTTTGTGTTGTTGTTTGGTTCAGGGTATTTTACTCCATATGACTCTGGCAATTAATTATCATGAGTCAGAAACAGCCTCTCCTGAAACTGAATGTCTTCCTGTCTCCTGTATAATATGTTTGGGATCAGTTTAAACCTATTTGGTCTTGGGCCAGCATGGCCGCTCAGGTTTTCAACATTCATTTGTATTCACGTACAGAAATTGTACTACTCTTGGCTTGTATTTGGTGAGAGTAAATATGCCAAACTTCTGTAATTTCGCCTTCTTTCTCACAAATATTTTAGCTGTCATTCTCTTCAATTGTTTTGTATTGATTTAATTTTTCTTGAACTTGAGCTGGAGCCTATGCAGCATCTCACTAGTATGGTTTGTGCTTCTGGATCTTGCTTTGCGCCTGCCCTGTGGAAGCACTTGGCTTTCTCACAGCTCTATCTTCTAGGTGATATGTAGATACATTTAGGACACAGTTACAGACACTTGACTGTCTCTTTCAGCAGTTTTCAACTGCTGATCTCAGAGAAATTCTTACTATTGTTGCCAGAGGGTTTGGAGTCTATGCTTTACATTTATATACTTCCTTTCAGTTTTCAGAGGTACATCTTTTTCCACACAGACAGTGCCTGTAAACTTTGAGCTAATACAACTAAGTTTCTGCAAGGTGTTTCCACATTTTGCAACACTGTCATTAAAGAAAACTCACAGTGAGTCTCCAAAAAATTTCTCAAAGATCTTACTCCTGAACTAAGATCCTCTCTCTCCACTTGCTCTTCGTACTCTTCCTGAGTCAGCTCCTTACCTGCTGTACCTTGATGGGACTGATCCCTGTTCATGCCAGTGCTGCTAATTATTTCTAAGATGACCCCAAGTTAAGTGGATAATGGTTCTTCTGTGCAAAGGGCATCAGCAGAACACCCAATATTTTTTGATGGCTCTTGGTTCTCCAGACTATTTTTATGATTTGGACTGCTTCAGATGACTTGGGCTGAATGATGCTGTTCCTAACACATCACTAACACACACACACACACACACACAAAACGTCCTTGTTTTGTACTTCCCTTGTGCATTGTCAATGTAATTTTTTAGGAAGGCATCCACAGATATTTGTGCACAACTGCCACAGCAAGTGCTTGAGTGCTGATGGGGCAGCAGGCTCACTGGGAAGCACTGCCTTGCTTCATTAGGTGGCTGAGAAGCGTGCTGGGTGCTATCTTTAAGAGAGATCTGCACAGATTCTTAGTTGGCTGCAGTACACATTCCAATTGAGCACTACTTACCAGCCAAATTTCAAGGTTCAGCAAACAATTGAGCTAGGGTAGATGGAATAATTACAGAGTTGTGAAAGGCTGAAATGTAAAACAGACGAACAGATTGTTCCCTCTACCTGTCAACCTTGGTGGGGGAAAAACTTCAGCTTCTAGGTAGCGGCAGTCTCTTAGCTCAGAGGGGCCTTCCCTCTCTCTCAAAGCCCAGAACTGTGCTCCAGATTGCATGTACACTACAGTGTCACATCTTCAGTTAGTGTATTGTGTGTTTCTGATACCCAGCTTATCACCAGGACTCGTGGGCTCAGGCTGCACACACCAGGTCCCTGCAAAATACCATGTCCAAGGGTGCTGTTACCAAACAGTATCTCAGAGTCTCTCAAGTCCAACTGGCCATTTCTTATTTAGGGTTGCATCCCTCCTGAACCACTCAGGTAAAGCCTTTTCTAGTGCTAACTGAGCCAGGGATATGTCACCTTTAATTGATATGCCCTTTTCCATTTCAGCTCTTCTGTCTCTGTCTGCACTGTAGTGAGGGCTTGCAGTACACAAGAGGGTACCAGGTTTGGCTCTGCTTTCCCATGGTTACCACTGAAATCAAATATGAATAAAAGAGAGGGCTGATTTCCTTGGGATTTAGTAGCATGTTTTTTCCTTTTTACTCCCAACTGACTGAAGTCTTTTCTTCTTTTCTTTTCCTGCAGTTTCCAACTGCAAGTTTAAGAGGTTCAGAGGAGTGGGTAGGATGCCTGACTGGGGGTAAAGAGGCCTGCCTGCTAATCCTGCCCAAAGTAAACGATCAGCTAATGGTTTTGATTTTAGCTGTATGTGGCTCAATCCTCTCCCATCGGGAGGACTCTGCAAAGTGCAGTGACTTGAAAATTAGCCTCACAATATTTTTTTTTTAAATTAAAATGAAAGAGGAAATTAAATTACCGCCAGTGAGAACAAGAAGTAGCAGTCATTCACTAATTGTTTGTCAGAAAACAGGTTCAGTGAAGGGGAAAATCAAATTTGATCGGTATTGCTGGGTTTGTCTTCATACTTTCTTGGCTAAATGGTGTTTTCTGAGATCAAGGAGAGGACCAAACAACAGCAATTCTGTTTCAGGATTTATGCAGAGCTCACTTGCTTGTCAGGTTACAAATATTGGTAGTTACAGTGACACTTCATTTCTACTACAATTGTCACATACAAATAAGATTATTAGAAGTGCAGGAGGCCTGAAAGGGATAATTTGCTCGAGGTAAGAACTTTAAAAGCTAAGCATAAAGTCATTCAAGTCGAGCATAAAGGGCAAACATCAGATCAGGCAAAGCAGGCAGACTTTAACGAAGCTTTAGTGAGACCCAATGGAGAGGTCATGCTGTCTAAGTTAATTGGCACTGAGGAGAGAAATTATAGGAGTTATCAGTAGTTATAGATTACTCTTTCTCCTGATCATTGCTGTTGCATGGCTGCTGTAATAGAAAAGACTGAAAGGACCCTGCTCCCACAGATGTGCACACTTAGAAAAAGGAGCAGAAGAGAAGTAATGGGGAAAACAGAAAGAAGCTAGCCATGGAGCAATACTAATACATGTTCAATAGCACTTCACATTGAGAGGCAGAGGACTCAAACTGCCACAACCCTCAGCAGTGTGCTGCTTCTTGTAAGAGATGGGGCTTCCCTGTTTCCAGCTGAAGCACCAGGGACAGGCAGCTCATGTGAATTACATGTTTTTCCATGTACACATGCCACCCAATGCATTCAAGATGCATTAAACCTCTTCTACCTGCTGGGAACAGGACAGAGCACGTGTCCTGTGCACGGAAACCCAAGTGATTTTAGCCCCAGCTATTCAGCACAGCAGCCATGCATGATAGCTGCAGTAGGTTGCCATGGTTCAAGCAATTCTGGGATCTCATCTGAGATTTCCAGCATTGCAGAAGACACTCTTAATATCCTGCTGGAGAAAAAAGACAGGACAAAGGACCCTCCAAAAGAGCAGAAAGCTCCACAGCTAAGACTGCAGTGGAGATTAATTGGCTTAGCCAGAAGATTCATGTCTCCGTTCCCCAAGGAAAACAATTATAAAAGCCAATGTTGTTCACCCCCTACAGTAAGAATTTAATTGTAACATGATAAGTGCTGGTTTTTCCAATATGCACATATTGACTGTATTGGGTTGGGAAAAACAGTTAGCTCATGCTTCAACATGTATTTCTCAAGTATCTGATTGCTGTTTCAGGTAGAAGATTCCCAAATCTTACTGCTCACTTACTGCACTGCCTCATTTTTCTCTGCCAAGTGACACTGCCATTTACTCTCTGAAGTGGGAGTGTCTCAGAAGCCTTACTGTTTCGTGAATGTCACAGAATTTGTCAGTGTGAAAGTCCAAACTTGCACAGCAGTAATCTGGAGTCCAGTAAAATACACTAGAAATCTGACTTTTGTGGGCCTTCAAAGGACATAAAGTCCTTTAGAATCTTTTATCCCTGGAGTTTGTCAGTCTTCTGCAGTTTACAACTAAGATGTAAATCTTAGATCATCTGTGCTTGCAGTTTTGTTGTAGCTTCTTCTCATGTTTCTCATCTTTGAAGTGTAAGAGCTCTTGTTTAAAGATAGACTCCTGTCCTAACTTTAGGACCCAAGCAGAGAGGTTACTGTCTTGAAAAGAATATTGCTGGAGAAACTTTTTTTGAAAGCTGTGAAGTTGGTGCCCTCTTCCCTCTTTCTTGAAATAGTTATTCCCTCTTTGCATGGAATTGAGGTGTCAGTTTATTGTTTCACATCCTTCTTTTATCCCTCTTATTTTCCATTCCCTGGAGACCTGCCCCGTCCCAAGAAATTTTTGGTTTGGGTTTGGTTTTTTTTTTTTTTTTCCCTAATTCTGCTGTCACTTTGTGAAGAACTGGCAGTTGCAGCGACAGCCCATGCTCAGTTTTCCATGTGGAAATGGAGAAGTGCTGCGTGGATTTGTCGGGATCACTGCACTCTTTTTACCCAGCCAGCAGATGGCATCGGAGCTCCAGAAACCGTCTGCCCGTCACCGCTCTCTCGGACCCTGATCAGGTTCTTTTTGGCTTCGACATCGTGGTGCAAACAGGATTATCTTAGTAGGCTTCCATTTAGCCTGCTGTTAACTTAAAAAACCCCTCATTATAGTAGTATACGTACACATTTTTTAAAGTTGGTGGTCCTTCTCCTGAAACGTAGCATCCTGGGAATTTTACTTTTCTCCTTCAGGGTACTTTTATTGGAAACTTAAGAATTTATTTTATAATGCTTTTAAGTGAGGATTCATTTTATTTCTCATTTTAATTTTTTTATTTCTGATTTCTCAAGTTCATTTTTTAGACTAATATCTTTACTCCAGATATAGGCAGAAGTTTGGCTTTTATGAATGCTGACATGGGTAAAACAGCAGATGTTAATCAAATTTGTTGAAGTTACATTATTTCTAAATCATATTGCCTCCTGATGTTAGGTTCCACAGTTTATATATAGCATTCAATAACTTACGAATATTCAGTGCAAAACTGCTGCTTACATGTCTTAAAAAACTAGTGCAAAAATCTATTGTGACTATATGAGGTCTAATAAATTCAGTTGCAAGGTTGACTCTGATTTCGATACTTTGTTAGGAGAAAGGAATTTGTAATTATCACTTCACTTCTTATGAAAAATGAAGTATAACCCATTTGCTCTTTCATTTCCAGGATGACAAAAGACAGCTAACTGTCTGTGTCTAATGCCACACACACTAGTCTTCATAGAAAGTGTCTTGTGCCAGTTTCTTTCCTAGAAACACTTTTTATAGGTGTAAAGAGAAGAAGAAAAAGTATTAAATTAGTAGGTTTTTTCCTATTTTTTTTTTCTTTTTAACAAAACCATTTTCACACTGTCAATAACATATTAAATTACTCATGATGGGGAAGCCCAAATAATTCTTTTAGTTCAACAAAAATTATGTATGGTAGAATATTTTTCTTCAGAAATGCAGAAAATAGTCCTTTAGAGAGAAAAAAGAAAGTAATTTATCTGATTAAAGTATTTGTGGATGAAATAATTGTTGCTCATCTCTTATCTATGCTAATTGTGGTACTTAAATACCTTTTTGTGTCTCCCTGATATGAACAATAAAATAGATAAGAGAGGTTTAAAGAGTGAAGTCCATTTGGCCTTAAATAAGATAGGAAGCTAACCTTTTCTGGCCATGGGATTTCTCCTGACTTTCATAATCATGGATTACTCGAGATGTACCGAGACACTGGACGAGTAATTTTTGCCTGTTCCCAGTTTATCCATTATAAATTCAGTTACTGATATTGGGAAGACATCAACATCAGGATCAACAACTTTTTATATCCCTCAGTGGCATGGATTCTGTGCCAAATGTATTTGTTAAGGATTTCTTGAAGTGTTACTTAGATTTTAGGCAGTGGTTACACACGACATTCAAGTGTCTTCCTCTGTGATTGTTTTCCATACCATTAAAAATTACATCTTGTATTAATTCTAACTCTATTGTTATTGACTCTACTCTTACAAACTATTCTAATTCTCTATTCTTAGTTCTGTTTCACTGAGGTTATCCACGCTGGTTAACAATAGGTTTTTTTGAGATATGTAATATGACAGAATTTATCACATTCTTAGTAAATAAATAATATGTTGGTTGCCAAGAATGCTCATTTAATGCATATCTGCATGGTTGCATGGTTGCATTCTTGCATAACATTCCAAAGAAGACAAATAATACTCCTTCTTGAACGATGCTCCAAAATATTTAAATTTTATTTAATTATTCAGTTAACAGACGTAATAATTTAATTGATACTACACCGTTGAGGTAAACAAAAGTAACAACTATAGGAAGCATAATGTGAAATGCTGCTTGTTAAATATTGCGTAAATAGTGAGAACTGCTAAGTAATGAGAACTACCAGGTTAAGTGATCACGTGGCTGACTCAGTAGTCTGCTACCAGAAGCCAAAGTTTGTTCTCAGAAAAAAAGCAGGTGTGAAAAAGAAGGAATATCAGGTGGGGGAAATCTGTCTGAACCAGGTTTTGGTTCAGGCTGCTGGGCAAGGTCTCACTACTTGCATTCACTGCCAGTGGCCTGTGATCTGTGTGAAACCTTAGAGCTCCAAGTGCTGTGTGACCCTGGCTGGGCAGCTCCTCACCCTCCCACACTGCTTTTCGAGGACACAGGTTTCACCAGCTGAGAATGGTCAGAGAGCTCCATCTGAACCCCTGTGCTGCTGCAGTACAAATAACAAAAATTGTCTCTCGTTCCAGCAGAATTACTGCTCAGATGAATCTTCCCAGAGGTTGGATGTTTTAGGAAATGGAGGGTGGTGATACTCAGATTGCGAGTTCTGCTGGCAGGAGAAAAAATTGAGTTTGTGAGCACATTTTATCTGCAGGCTCTTTCTCTGCTATTATCAAAGTCAGTGAAATGGTAGGGAGGGTCAAACAGAGGTGAGGATCACTTGTACTGGTGTCCTCAGCTTCTTTCTTTGTCGTGGAGGCAGTGCAGCAGGGCTGGAACTGTGCTTAGGAGGCAAGGTTCACTCAGCTTTCATTGTCTCTATGCCCACTGCACAGAGTAAATGACAATTACAAGGCTTCTCTGTTCCTTCAGCAGGCAGCTTAGGTTCATAATTCTATTCCTCCCTAATTGTCTGTGAAAAGGATTGTTTTTTCCTGCATGTTTTGAAGCCTCAGGTGCTCACCTGCAGCCATAAATTTGCCTTAGGCCTGTCTTAGATATGAATGATCAGCTCTCAGAAGCACCCTTCTCATTCTTCATTTCTCAACCTCAACTTATTACAAAAACGGTGTACAGACTCACAGCAAATCCTGCACAGGCAGGACAGACTCTCTTGTCTTGCATTTTGCAAGAAAACCACCCCTTTGTCAGAAGTGGCCTCATCTGGTTATCAGCAGCTTGCTCAAGTGGCACATACAAGCTGCTGTCCATCCTCCAGCTAAACCAGCATTTGCTGGGAAAAACAGCACAGTGCTGCGCCAGCCACCCACCTTTCTGTGCCCCTTGGAGGGCAAAGGAGCTCAGAAGTACTGGAATATTTTCAGTTTCAAGGCATAAAACTGACCTACACCCTTCGTCAGAAAAAGGAACAGTCATAACCAGAAAACATCCTGGTTAAACAGTGAGTTACTGAAGGAGCTCTAACGCAAAAGAAAGGTATGAGAGAGATGGAAAACTTAAGAATACCACAAAAAAATATAGAAACTGTGCTCCTGCATGCAGAAAGCTGGTTAGGAAAGGAAAAATTCAGCCAGAGCTCAAATTGGCAAATGATGTCAAACATAGCAAATAAAAGGCTGTTATTGCTCTGCTACAGAGTGGAAGCATGAAGAAGCTGCAGGTGTGATGCTGAATGGGGATGGAAGGTTAATTAAAAATGCCCACAGAAAAGACAGGAGTACTCAGTGCCCTCTTCACATCAGTCATCATGGGTGAGATCAGCCCCCAGGTCTCTACGCTGAGAAGCAATGACAAATGTGGAGGAGAGTTCATTTAAGGATCATCTCCACAAACTGGACATCTATAGATACCTTCCTCAGTTTCATGGGAAAAAAAAAACACCATGAGAGTAATTAGCCATGGGAGCCAGGAAAGAGGTGGACTTTTCTTGATGAAAATATTCAAGACACAGTTCGACAGGAAATGGAGAACCTAATCTAATGGAGAACCTAAGGCATTGCTTTCCATAGAAGTTTGAAGTCCCCTTCAAATCTGGACCTTTATGTCATTTTTATGGTTATCTCTGATTTCTGCAGAAGAATTACAATGACTGAAAAATAAGTAGCCTGATTACAATCACGTTGTACATTTCTTGTGGTGACTTTAATAAACACTTGTACATAGCTCCTCCTTTCAACTTAAACTTTATTTCACTTTTTCTTGCATCTCTGCCAGTCCTGGCCCCCTGCACTAAAGATCACAGAAGCTGCTGCGGGGAGAGAGGTTTTATTCCCCAAAACACTGACATTTTTATTCTGAATTATTTGCTCATAATGTTCGAGCTTTGACTTATGTCATTAGCTCTTAACTTCTCTTTAAGGGTCAGTGGAAAAACAGCTTTTCTTGATAAAATTTTGTTGTAATTTCTGATCTTTGCAGCTACCCACCAGGTTATACCTTACAGAGCAAGATGGTAACTTCTTCACAACTCCCACTTGAATAATTTCCACTTTGTTGCTCTATTGTTTTGGTACACCCCTCTCTGCTTTTTGGAAAGTTTTTGTGCTACAGAAAGAAGAAGGCAAGCTTCCTCCTACAGAAAGGCTACAGAAAGAAGGAGAATTTCCTCCATTCCAGGAAATTCTGTCCTCAGAACTATCCCTCAAACATGTTGGTGGGTCTCCTGATTTTTGAGGTCTTAGTGAGGAACATCTGAATTTCCACCCTGAACCAGAATAATATCCAACTATGTTTTTCCAGGAGTGAATAATGTTTACTTCCCTAAGGAGCCTCTTAGGGCCTCACCGGACAGCAGTGGTGCGATTACCTCCCAAAGAGGAAGAGGCTGTGCTGTCACTAACCTGCAAATACCCAAATATTTTGAGTTCCAACGGGCTGAGTCAACAGTGCTGCGATTTCAGGCTCTGTCTCTTGGACACTCCACAGCCTTTGTGGCTGGGATTTCGCAGGCCAGCCTCCAGCATTGGTGCTGATACCCAACGTGCTCCAGCTAATTCCTTCCCAAAGCTACGAGTCCAAGTGTTCTCTGAGCTTGACACATGGTTTTCCCAGGACACATATGATTTCCAGCAAGCCTAATTACTTTTTGGCTGATGCAAGACATACAGAGGGGAGAAAAATGCCATAAAAAAAAAAGATGATAAAAACTGTACACTTTATCCTGCCTCTGTGCCCCTGTAGCCAAGCAACCTTAAGGTGATTAGAGGCTTTTAAAGAGCCCACCCTTCTTTCTCTCCCTTTTTCCTCTTGAAAGTGGTCTTTTCCTCTGCTTCCAGCAGCTGTTTTTCTGCTCCCAGTCTTTCCTCATTTTTTGACATGACTCAAGAGAGAACACTTCCTGGGTTGTCATTAGTCTCCTTGTCAGGAGCCTCACAGATCAGGCCTGTCAGATGTGCAGAATCTATCACCACTTCATCCACAGCTTACTTGTTACCCTGCCGAGTTTCAGATTGGAATAATTAGTTTGCCTTGAGCCATTGCCAATTATTTTGCTGCTGTATGATTAAATGGACTGTAACTGAATAGCTGGTCACCAAGATTTAATGACCCTCCACTGTTATATCTAGCCAAGTTAAAGGGTTTTTTTCTTTCTGCCACCTCCCAAAGGACTTCAGCTGAATCTGAAGGCAAAAGGTCACAAGCATGCACAACAATGAGAACAGAATTTGCAATGTGGTGTAGAATAACATAAGAGAGTCCCTAATATTGAGCAGAGTTTATAAGCAGGGTGGGTAACAGGTTGTTTTGCATGCACACAGAAATAGACACAAATAAGTGCAAAATGGCCTTACTTTTAAGAACCCTATCTTCTTTCCTAATTAAGAAAAATCTCGTATTTAGTATGCAACCCAGCTGGATTGAAGCATATTTTTGAATAGAAAGTTATGTGCTCAAGAAAATGGATTCTTCATCTATGACTAAGATTCTTTTAATAAATTAGCGTTTCCTTCCCCAAACGCCTCTCCCAGAACTTAGACATTAGTTCTCTAGTTGTAAGTTGCCACCTCACTAAAAAAAAAAGGCATAGTAAGTTTTTAATGTGTCTGTGCCAAGTTTTGATTAGTATTACATATCTCAGCTGTTGAAACTGTAAATGTATTAAAATAAAAGAAGTTTGTTTGAGTCTTGGACTGAAGCATTGTGGGCAATCAATCTATAGTCTGGACCAGCACATTTAAGCACATCAGCAAAGAGATGTTGGTAGTTCTGTGTCTTGCTCAGAAAAGAAATCACAATGTCCCTACAGTACAATCTGTCGAGGAAAGCTTTCAGCAAATGTGGGTTTGTGGGTGATCAGCAGCAGCACTGATGTGATTTTGTGGATGGATGTAGATGTGTAGATCTGGTCTATTCATTCAATCATGTACATGCAAAGCAGTGCCTCCTACATCCCTTGATATTGCAAACAGACAAGCAATGATTCATCAGACCGACGTCCTCTTGATGAGAAAACTGAATCATTGAAGGCCTTCTGTGTTCAGATCAATGAAGAAAAAGATAATGCCATTCATTCACATTCTTCTGGCCACTGCAATATGTAGGCACTGCCTCAAATGCAATAACATTTTCCTTGTCCTGGAATGTTCCTGCTGCTCAGCACCACCATCACAGGCAGCAAGCTGGCAGCTGTGCATTCCCAGGAGACCTTTGGCTGCCTTTCCCCACCGAACCCCTCTTCTTCAATTCCTCTTTTCCAGCCAGGACAAGATGCTGAGTGCCTCTCTGACCTGGACAAGGCCAGCTGGCACATTCTGGTGGCACACATTGGTTCAGTGAGGGAAGAGGCCAGTCACTTCCTCCTGTCTAGCCAGCCATGCTTCCAGCCCTGGAGGAGAAGCTGGCACCTCTGCCGGGAGCATCTGCCTGGGCTGTATCACATCTAACCACAGGGAAATAGTGCCTGAGCATAAAGAGCAGTAGGAGAGCCTTTGGGTGCAAGGCATGGGCTGGCGGTAGGGTGCATTCCTGGCCTGCAGCAGGCAGGGATCCTCAGGACTGGGGGGGTTTAGCCACAGAAATGTTGGGTCTTTGAATTCAGAACAATATTCTGGCTGTCTGGAGGCTTGGGACAGGTGTTAAAAAGAGGCAGGGACAGGCAGGATATGCAGGAGGAGCAGCCTGTCCCAGCAACCATCTGAGTTGGCCATGCCAAAAGCTGGGGCTGCAGCAAAACCCAGCCCCAGGAACCCACCAGGGGCAGATTTCTCAGTGTGTATTCATGGTGATTTTCACACTGTGAAAGTCCTGGACCAGCAAGGTAAGCCCAAGACATACATTTTCAGATCATTACTGATTTTTGTTGGTTCATAAGTAACTTTGACAGGATTGTTTCTGGACTTCAGGCTTTTATCAAAGCTTCAGGATAAGATGCTAAAAAGAAAAGGAATATCTATTAAAAATAACTCCTCACAGTCAAGGCATAGATACTAAAAAAAACCACAAATCTGATTTAACCACTGTTCAATCCTACTGCTGTTAAAGAGAAGAAACGTACATAAGGGAGTGTTAAAATAAGATACAATAAGTGCATTTACAAACAAATAATGCAATGAACGAAAGAAACCCCAATTCCCTAGTGTGTTTGTCTGCATGGAAGCTCCAATATCCAGCGGGATAAGGTTGTGCAGCTGGAGAGATATTATCACTGTTTCTGTTTTCACTATCAACCCAGAGATTTTCACAGATTTTCACAGTTCTTATGGGGAAACTAATTGCCAAGTTTGGATGAAATTCACAAGCAATTTTGGAGGTCATACAAACTGCTTTCACAGAAGCTAAATCCTAACTAGACCTTAACTAACCTTAAGGAAGTCCACTACACCTGTAGGTACTGCTTTGTACGAGCTCTAATTAATTTTTGCTAATTAAAATTATTCAGATGCAGGTACAGCTATCTCTGGCTTTAATGTAATCACTAGGTGAGCCTGGGTAGAAATCAGAAACCCTTGTTTTGCATCTTCAGAAGTTGATTGTGTGCACATCCATCTGTGCAAAAGAAATATGATTCTCTCCTGAAGACAGCAGATAAATATCATGTCAGCTCTCCTCCGCTGCTGAATCCCTGGATGATCCTGTTATCTTTCTTTCATTGTTATTCTCACTGGCAGCAGGAGCCCTTCAGCAGTCCTTACTCTGGGCCCGGAGCGGGAGGTGGGGTGTGAGGCACTCAGCCACAGCACCCCCAGGCACATCCTCATCTCCGTTTCACCAGGGACCAGCACTGGGAACCTGAGCACAACACTTCATTTGTGGTCTGCTGGCTTCTTCTCCACATTTTTTGTTTCTCTTGTCTATTCAGCCTGTAATCTTTTGAAAGGCTGGGACTGTCTCTGGCTGTCTAGACACACAGGACCTATTACAATGGGACATTGATTTCTGATGGGGTCTCCATCTGCTTACTGTATTGCAAATGATTGCTGCTAACTTTAAAAGAGCTGCATTTCAGCATCAGGGTTCAGCAGTAATAAGGACATTTGGACTTTATTGAAAAGATAAATAATGCCTCTACTAATGTACTAATGAGCAGAGAAATAATCTATTTCAAAATCACAGAAGTTTGTAGGTTAAAGGTGGATTATGTGGTTTTCATGCTTGGCCAATGATGTATGCCCTTTGCTTTCTTTCTCTGCTATCTGCTGAAGCCAACTGAAATGTCTGACAAGTTGCTTGGTTTTTCTGTGCAGTATCTGTAATATATACTGCTATTTCTTAGCACTTTTTGATGTTGTTCTTATCACCACAGCCTCTGAATTGTCTCAAAACAGCTCAAGAATTTATTTGTAATACATAAATGTTATTGTACCCGTTTTACAGAGTGAAATATAAAGGCATGAAGTGATACACAGACGTGTAAAAATTATCTTCCAAGGAAGAAAAATCCAGATGCCCTGTCTAATGCTTTAATCATGGGTCTAGCCTTTCTACAGTACAGTATTTTACTGGAAAGCCTCAACGAAATCTCTCCTTGACACATGAAGAATAAGAAGTGTGATTCCTGCCAAGATTATTTTTTTTTTCAAGTTGACAAAACCGTTGCCATGTCAAAACAGTTCTCAGAATTGCATCTTCTGTCTGATTTTCACATCCTTTTCCTCTGCTTATGTAGGCAAGCAAGAAGATTCTGGGAAGCTGCAGCTTCCTTTAGAAATATTTCTTTCTTCCCCAAATGATGTGACCACCTAACACAGCAAAGGAGAGGCGCAGGACAGCGAGGATGTTTGGCACAGGGTGGATGAGTAGCAAGAGACATCCCTCTGTCCCTTTATAGGATAACAGCTGCAACACCGTCACAGGCCCCGAGAAGACAGAAATAATGCGTTTGTGGCCGATTGTTCAGCCTTGGCAAGTGACCCTGGAGAGTCACTGTTAGCAGCTATTGATACCAAGAGCAACGGTCTCTTCCTGCTTTTGTGAGAGCACACTTTGGATTACCCAGGGTGCTCTGCAATCCTGCTTTTGAAACATGCCCAGCTCACCAGGCATCCCAACCTAATGGAAAAAAAACAACAAAACAACCCCAAACCAAAAAAAAAAAAAANGAACAACACGGCAAAGGTTTCTATGCAGAGCAGCATTTGAATAGACAGCAGCCAATTTGCCAGTACAACAATTCTGCATTGAGCTGATTCCTAGATATGAATATCCCTTTCAGGGAGAGCTTCCCAAATGAGGGAAATCCAGAAGCTGGCTTTTGAGAGTGAAATTCCCTGGGAATTCAGCATACGGCTTTGCCTGGCAGTGTTCCCACCAAAGAACCAACAAAAAGCAACTGGCTCTAATCCTTCTCCTTATGTATTTTGGCAGCTTTCTTCCATTTAAAAGGAAAATAAAAATAAAAGTCCATCTTGCTCCCACACTGGAAGAAGTCCAAGATACACCCATTGGGAGTACAGGAACTGGCATTTAAGGTCCTCCTGACACTTTTTATGCTGGGTCTTTGATCACACAGAAAAAGGCAGTTTATTTTTGCCTTTTATGGTCTTAAAACAAAAAGTTGCTCTTGGAAGCTGTCTGCAATACAATTTGGTGTTCAGCCCTCCTGATAAAACTGTTCTCAGTAGTGCCATAAAACAATGAACACCCCAATAATCCTGGTTAGGCCTCCCCTATGTCTCTTCTGAACCATGAATTTTGTGATGATTTAAATAAATGTGAGATCAAAACTCGGCCTTTCCGTTTTGTTTGTTTGTTTGGTCATTTGTATGACCTTTTTTTTTTAAAAAAAAAAAGCAGCAAATCCTTGGGAGTTCAAGGCTGCACTAAGACACAAACACGTGCTTTTAGAGTCATAAGCCTTCATGCCTTTTAGATAAGATGAGGTCTGAGATAAAGTTGTGGGGAAGACACAGTGTGAGATGATGGCAACAAGCCATTTGTGTCACTTCTGCTGCCCTTCAGGCTTGCTGTCCCTAGACAGGCATATCAGAAGGTCTGATCCGGTATTTTTATAAAGTCTGCTGCTCTGTCCAGGTCTGCTCTAAGTGATGTGTTTTCTCTGTCAAGCATTTAGTCATGCAGAGTATTAGCTCCTAGTATTTGTAGAGAACTTCTGTTCACCACGACACTTTGACCTTTATACGGGAACGAAAATAAGACATTGCAGTTGTCCAAGTGATTTATAGTAAAGATGTTACGAAATGGCATTTAAAATAGGTATTGTTCTCATGTAGCAAGCATCAGGCCTTGTATTTCATCAGATAACACATCTTAATTTGTCTGTTAGGGAAAAGTCATATCTTACCCATATGAAATATTCTTGTTTATCCCAGGAGTGGTTTCAGAAACAGTTTGAAGAGGGCAGAATTCCCAAAGTGGAAAGAAAAAACTATCTACTTTTACTCAGACAGACCTAGAAGGGCAAATATAGTCAGCTTAAAAGGTCAGATCCTCAGATGTTGTGATGTCCTAGAATCAGTGGAAATCTGATTTACACCTACAGACTGCCTAGCAAGTGCTGAATTTGAAAACTCTGGAATTTAACAAATTCTGACTAAAAGCACGGAAGAGAAAGGTGTGCACTACTAGATATACTAGGCAAGAATCAGCAGAACATAATTCAGTGCTCCTTTTAAATGGAAACCAATAGCATGGGAGGCCTGAGATCTTATCTAGCAGATTTGCGTACTCAGACAGGAAAGGCTAAACTGGATAGATAAACCATGGCCCTTTCTGCCAGCATCTCTGACTGGGTGGTGATGGTTTTCCATGCTGGTGCATCCCCACAAATGGAGCTGGAATTCATCAAGAAGTTCATAAGACAGAAGAGGCTCACATTTTGAGATGTTGCTATGTTGTTGTTAGGGATGTACTTTTTGTTCAGATGAAGGACATTTGGGCAGGTGTGATGAAAAAAAAGCTGTAACTGGTAGAGGCAACTGATGTAAATTACAACGTGACAACAAAAGCTGGCTGTAGAGTACAGCAGAACCCTCAGTTCATGCCTCCACATACCTTGGCTGATAGCAGCATTTCTCACCTGTCGTGGAGATCTCACCATGGGGTAATTCTGCTGATTCATTTTCCTGATCAGAGAAGCAGATGTGTGTGTGCTGAGAGCTGCAAGCAGTGGGGACTGCTCTGGGGGATGCCTGCATTGAAGAGTACAGTGTAGTAACGAGTCTGACTCTGCAACATCCCACTCTGCTTGAGCAGAGAAGAACAAGCAAAGCCTGCAGGCGGCACAGAGGTGAGGAGTAGGATGGGGCACAGCACAGCCTTGCAGGTAAGCCCAGTCCTGGATGACAGAGCTGTTGTGGTGTTCCAGTGAGGGGACACTGCTGTGGAAGGGTGGTCTGGGCTGGTGCTTTCAGAGGGCACTGTGCTATCAGCACAGTGAAGAACAGCCAATGAAGAATTGCCCCAGAATTCCCCCCTGGAATTCTTGACAGCACCCTTAATTTGCTCTGTATGTGCAGGTTTCCTTTGTGGTTTCCTCTTCCCCAGCACAGCAAGGACATCAACCTGTTGGAGCCACTCCAGAGGAGACCACCAGGATGACCAGAGGGATGGAGCAGCTCTGCTGTGAGGGAGGACTGAGAGAACTTTGTTGAGCCTTGAGAAGAGAAGGCTTCAGGGTGACCTAATTGCCCCTTCCAGTGCCTGAAGGAGCCAACAAGGAAGATGGACAGAAACTATTTACAAGGGCTTGGAGTGACAGGGCAAGGGGGAATGGCTTCAATCTGAAAGAGAGTAGGTTGTTTTGATTGCAATTCTAACCCCAAACTTGCTGACTTCTCTGACTGCCATGTAGTTTTTTTCTACAATAAAATATTTTTAGCAAAACACCACTGGGGAAAAAGCATATTCTGGGATCTGATCCTGCCCTTCCCCACTTGGACTGCTGTCTTTCATACTTTGCAGCACCTGGAAATGCACTGAAATGTTGGGTTCACCATACAGCAAGTGCAGGTCTAACTGCACAGCACAGCTCTTTCAGTGACTGACTGACCGAACTGCGGTTTCACTTCTGCAGCTGCAAATCTGGAATTTGCATCTGTCTGACAAATTGTGGCTGCAGATTAAGCTGGATAGATTGTGGGGTATTTCTTTCTAACCACATGTCAGTGGTAATGAAATCATGTTTCACAATATTTGTCAAAGTAACACATTCAGCAGAACTTTTCAGAGGCATCAGAAATTGTCTATTTACAGCAAAAGAGTTCTTGAGCACTAGACAGTGGTGAAGATTCAGCTGTTTTTTTACAACAACAAGTACAAAACAACTCTGAGGGAAGTCAGCTGGGTCTCCAGGGCATCACTACACTGCTTAATGTGCAGTATGCAGGCAGTCCAGCCATTTCTCCTCTGGTCCTCTGCACTGTTCTTGCCTGACACTTGTCTCTTATGCAGAAACTGTTTGTCTGGATCTGACTGGTGCCCCCCCCTCCATCCTTGCTGGGCAGGTGTCGAGGTGCTGCTCACTTTCATTCTCCTGCTACCAAAGGTTTTCTGCTTCTGTGGAAAGGGGCAGCAGGAAGGGGCACATGCCTTTGTCTCAGCCACCACCGTTCACTGCCCAGCACATTTGCTCACACACAAAAATAAATCCCTGACCAAAACCAGAGCAGCAGAGGTGCAGAGACGTGCTCTGATCTCCTTCTCCCATAATGTGGGTGGTAACCTCCTGCAGAGGAATCAGATTTTAGCCCTTTCAGTCATGAAGAAATTCTCAGAGGCACAAAAGGGCATGTTAATCAACACAACAATGCCTGCTTCATCTACCAGAACTCCCAAGACGGGCCATCAAGATAAATTTCCATTTACTCAGTGGCGCAGTAGCCCAAAGCTACCAGTGCCCAAAGGGTCACAAGTTGTCATGCTCTGTGTTGATGGCCTGCTTGGATGCTTTTACCTGGAGTAAATGCAAGGTACTACAAAGTACCCTATGTCAGAAAAAAAAGTGAGCAATTTCACTTGCTGCAGAATGCCACAGAAAGAGCACATTTAAGGACAGCTGGAGCAGAGCATACCTGTGATTCCCGGTGTATGGCAATCTCTTTGTGCTGGTTTTGGCTGGGACAGAGTTAATTTCCTTCCCAGTATCAGGAGTGTGGCCGTGCTTTGGATCCGTGCTGCAAACAGCGCTGATGACACGGGGATGTTTCAGTTATTGGAGAGCGGTGTTTGCACAGCAAGGCCCTTCTGCTCCTCACAGTGCCCTGCCAGCGAGGGGACACAAGGACCCGGGAGGGGACACAGCCAGGACAGCTGACCCCAGCTGACCCAAGGGATGTTCCAGGCCATATGGTGTTGGGCTCAGCACCCAGAGCTGGGGCAGAAGGAAGAGGGTGGCATTTGGAGTGACGGCATTTCTCTTCCCAAGCCGCCTGTGATGGAGCCTGGCTTTCCTGGGGATGCCTGAACACCTGCCCTCCCACGGGGAGCAGGGAATGAATTTCTTGTCTTGCTTTGCTTGTGTGTGCAGCTTCTCCTTCCCCTGTTAAACTGCCTTTGTCTCAACCCAGGAGTTTTTTCACTTTTGCTCTTCCACTTTTCCCCCCATTGCACTGGTGGGGGAGTGAGTGAGTGCTCGTGTGGTACTTACTCACTAGCAGTCCTTTTTGGCACCCAAAATGGGGCATGAAGGGCTTGAGATAATGACAGATTTGACTGGAATTTGCCTTTTAGAACTGCCACTGGGTTTGGTTTGGTATGCAGTACAGTTGGCTCACCATAAAGAAAGATGTATCCTATTTTAGAGAGCTACAGTTGGAGGTCTAGATAAAGATGGAGTACAAGAAAATTCCTCACTATCCAGGTTGGCCCCATGCTATCACATGTGTGGTTCCTGCATGCTTTTCTTCCTGGAAGACAAGGAGAAATCTGGTACACTCTTTCTCTAGGAAGAGAAAGATTAGGAATGGAAATGTAAATGCTATGCCATACACAGTCCTCTTTCTCTGGTTTGGTAAGAGTTCCACCCTTTCCCCACCTCACTCATGAGAACCTGTGCTTTACACCCAGGTAATTGTGACGTCAGAACTGAAGCCTCCAGGCCTCAGATTTCTGGACTCTTGACCTCTTAGTCATGGAAGTGTGGGTGTTCATGAATCAACATGGGATCACTTAACTATCCCCTCTGCTTTTCCCACTTGTTTACTTTTTTCACAAAGTGCTATTCACTTCTTAAGTTGAAGTAAGAATTGATTGTCTGTCGTGCCTGATAGAGCCACGCTCTGTGTGGAAATGCGTGCATGTGTCTGACTCAACCGCTATAGATTTTGTGGGAATATTATTCTTAGCTAACTCTGCTGCAGAGCAGGAGCAGAGCACCAGACTCTGCTGCTTGATGGGAGATGGAAGCTTCCGGCTCAGGAGTGATACCTTCCATCTGTTCTTACAGCCATTGCAGCTTGGTGGCTCAAAACCTTCTGATGAAATCCACACCATGGAAAGCAACGTTAGAAAAAAACCACTGCTCTTGTTTTGTCTCGCCTCGCACTTAAATCAGGCTTCAATTTGCCATTGCTGCTAACAATCAAGAGAGGTAAAGCAGAGGCCCTCTCCAAGCCATTTACATCTTTGTAGGCACTGGTGGCTGGAAAAAACATCCTGGGATACAATTACACCCCTAGGTCCAAGATGTTCTCATGTGCTGGGTGTCCTGGGCTTATTTTTGGTAGGAGAGTCATTCATAGGAAGTCCTGTGTTCCAAGAGAATTCATTCTCACCCCTCACCCTGCACCTCCTCCTGAGGTTTAGCCACGCTATTTTGGCTGTAAAAAGGAAGCAGCTGAGTGGAGCAACTTTGGGCAGAGGACCCTTTGTGGAGTTCCATGAAACTTTTTAAAGTGAGGCTGTCCTAATGATGTCTTCACTTCCTTAATGATACCTTCAGCTTTGTATTCTTGTAGATCTGCCTTTTTTGGGTATTGCAACCTGGGTGGATAGCAGTGAACTCATCAAATCCTCTCCTTGCAGTTCAGCTGGGATGCTTAGAAGCTCAAGGATTCTTTCCTTCCCATGATCCCAATGTGACTAACTGGGAAGGATGGGCCTCTGCACTGGAGCCTTTCTCTGTGTGTGTTAGAGTGACCACAGAGCCACCACCTGAGACCAGGGGCCAGTGGCCACACAAATATCTGCTAAGACACAGCTCTGGCACACAGACCTTTATAGCCTAGACCAGCACATCTCGCCCAAGGAGGAAGCAGTTTGGCCAAAGCCATGCAGACGAGGCCACCTCACCACTGCAAGCCCATGCTGCCACTGTCAGGACACCTCCCTGAATTCCAGATGCAAATCCTCCAAACTCCCTTTTGTCCTTTTTGCTGCAGTGCAGCTCCAGGGCCTGGCCTCGTGTTTGTTTTTGCTTTTTTTTTTTTCCTGTGGAAATTCCTGAAAGTCTTCCGAGAGGTTAGCAAAATGTTGTCTTGCAGAACTGCCAGCATACCAGGTAGGGAAAATCTTATGAGATCAAACAGAGAGCAGCCTGTAAAACCCAGTGCTGGTGACTGTGAACATGACCCCTGGTCTTGCCTTGGTCTCAGTCCAACGCCAGAGTCACCACCTACTCCTAATCAAGACCCAGCACGGGTTGGGCAGAGCACCCCTCATCTGCACAGGATGCTAAGCAGGGTGCATAGAAATTGTTAACATTTTTGAAGGATGCCTTCCCCTGCTTTCTCTTCCCCCTTGAAATTAGATTAGTAATTCCCCTCAGGATTCCAGAATGTGAAAACTTGGATCCGTTCTAACACTCACACATCATAATATATTTTATGTCCTTATTTAGGGCCAAACACTGATCCGTGTGCTCAGTTTTCAGACATACTGCCTATTCCTTGGCACAGCCTCTCCATTTCACAAGTACTCAGGCAGAGCAGCCTGTCAGCCAGAACCTGGCACTCCTGTAGGCAACAGGATGAAGAGGGGAGACAAATGTGGTTTTGGGATCACCAGTGCTGCAGGTTGCTCAGCAGAGCCAGCTTGCAGGGGAAGGAGCACATGAGAAAGAGCCAGAATTGAGGCAAGAACTGCTCAATTTTTTATCCTGGGGTGAAGGCAGGGGAAAAGCAAAGCAAGCTCACAACTCTGACTAACAATCTGCTCTAGGCAGGGTAACTCAGAGTTGCTTCCTACTACAGGCTCTTATCAACACCTTCCTACACATGCATGTAATTAACACAGATTGGTCCTGAAGGTCATTAATTTTGGAGTCCTCCTGTCCCATCTGCAAGCCAGCCAAATCCTTACTGGCAGAAATGGTGAGTTCCTCTTGATCCTCCTACTTGATCACTGGAATTGTGATGCAGATAGGGAAGAGTAGTGCTCATACCATTTCTCCCACTGGGACATTCAGTAAAAAGCTTCCCTCCATGTTTAAGGCTGTTCCCGTAAAAGATTCCCTTTGTTGTATTTAGGCGCTTCCACATTTTGTTTTTATTCCCTGTGGTGCTAGGAGCTCATAATCACATTTTTAAAATAAGAGGGAAGCTTTAAAGTGATGCTGTCCCCTCGTTAGTACAACATCACTGGTTTTCAGGCTTTCTCTTTGCATGTTTGTTTTGCAGCCCTCAAAGAGAAAGCACGTGGGAGTCATCTTGCCTCCTGAGCAGCCAGTCTGATGCCCAGAGACACACCAGAGGAATAAGTCCTCTCTACTGCTTTTTCCCTTCCCTGCTGGCCTTCAACATGAGGAAATCTTATTTCCTCCAGCCTGATGAGCAAATAGAAGAGTCAGAGCACTGGCCTCTTCCTCTCTGCTTCCTAGAACAACACTGCCTTCCTTCTGAGGCCCACAGGTCCACCCTTGCTCCCGAGAATGAGCCTTTGTCACATGTTAAACCCTGCAAATGTCAAGACTGAGCATTGTTCGGATAATGTCTCTGTTTCCCCTTGCCCTGCTTCCACCCACCTTTTTGCCTCTGTCCTCCTCCACATTTGCCTCATTTCCTTTTCCTTTTCCTGCAGCAGGCACCTGTTAAACTGGAGCAGAAGAGGAAAAGAAATGTCTTGTAAAATAGGTTTGGAGGTGGGTCATAACAATTGAAAAAGTGGTTATGTAGGACAGCAGCACTCTTATGGGGCTTTTCTCTTCCAAGCACTGCGATTTTTCAGCTGGAGTGCAGTCAGGTTATAAATTTGCTATTTAATCTGCCGTGTTCATGGCAGTGTAAGCAATCAACAAATTAGCACCATTTAATTTCTTTTCATTGCATCTGTTGGGCACCATCCCATTCGCAGAAGAGAGAGTTAGTTTTTTTTTCTTTTTTTTCTGCTTACTTCCTTTTTTTTTTTTTTTTTNCTGCTCTAAGAACTACAGCAGTGCTGCATCTGGCAGTGTGTCACACAGACCACACAGGGAGGAGAGGTCAGCTTGGGGCGAGCACCAAAATTCTTGCACAGAACCAGCTGAGGCTGATTGGGAAATACACTGGCAGAGCTCACCCCCACCACTATCTCATCTGAGCCCCTGAATCCCGTGCCTGCAGAGCTCAGGTGACCCTCCCCAGCCCCTCTGGCAAGGAAAGGGCTCCTTGCCCTGGCCAGCAGGATGGCTGGGATGGTGTCCTTCCCCAAGCCATGGAGGCAGCTCCATGCTGGAAGTAGCTGTGGGGGTCTGAGCCAGCATGTTGTCTCTGCATGGCCAGATCTGGCAGCTTGAAGGTTCATAGGGGGCTTGTCAAGCACCTCCAGATGGGAGGACATCAGTCAGCAAGTCCCACGCAACAAAATGATGAGCTCCAGCTGCTGCAGGTGGGTGCCCCAGTGGGTCCTGACTAGAATTATGCCAACTTACCCTTTGGTCCTCTGTCTTTGGTGCCTCGCTGTGGAAATGGTCTCAGCTTTACCAGTGTTTCCCTATTTTAATGGATCAAAGTAATTTCTTTCTGTTTGTAGCAGAATAGTTCTCATTTTCAACTCTACAACAAAGTTCCTCCAAGGATTTTGGCTTATCTTCTGTTGGACATTTTGTTGATTTTAGACATGTCCAAGGGTTCCTTCTGGAATTGTACCTTTTGCCAATTGACAGTGGTCAAACCCAAGACAAAAAACAGGTTTTGTCTTTGAACTGTATAGTGGAGTGATCAGGAGTGTGGTAAAACTTAATTTACTTCGCTGGGTTACATTCTTTATTTGTAATTAAGAGGATCTTTCCCTGGTGGGTGACATTTGGCAAGTCACTTCACCTGCCTTGTCCCCTCTTAAATTGCATTAACCCATCCTCTCTATTTTTTTTTTTGCTCTAAGGTCTGCAAAGCAGGTGGTGTTCTTTGGTTTGTAGTTGCCCAAACCTGGTCTCCCAGCTTGCCTTTGAATAGTGAGAATCTAGAAATGAAAATATTCAGGCAGGACCAGGACATGGCCACAAAGTCCAGATCTGTTGCTTTGCCTGTGTAGTTTGTATTTTCACCATCCTGCTCTGTCCAGCTGATCTGGCAGGGACTTTCGTACTAAACAATTAGTGAAGTGGGTACTTTCTTGGGGTCAGTGACTGGGTCAGATGGGAAGTTGTTAAAGCATTCAGAAATAGATTATTAAAGGTGCAGCACTCCAGAGAAAGAGTTTGATTCCGTTGTCTTAAAGTGGGTTGTATTCTTGGCCTAGTGCGAGGAGCAGTAGAAATTATTTGTTTTGCAGTCCCAGCATAGATATTTGCCACAGGGGCTCAGCTCTCATAGCAGTCCTGCAATGTGTACCCAGGACCAAAGGACTCTGGTGTCAGGGTGACCTGGTGGGTTCCTGGCCCATGGCAGAGAGCAAAGGGGTTCAGCTGACAAAACAGCTAAACCTTCCATGATGCAGAAGTTATGAGATAAGTCATTCTGCTCTGGAGGGGAAAAAAAAATAATCTTCTTGAAAGAACGGCTGAAAGGATATAGCATCATTAAAATGCGTCCCATTTAATTGCTGTGTGGGTTGGATGGTCTACCAACAATCTGCTGGAATGGTATCTTGCACTTATCTGGAGCAGATAAGCTCTTGCCTCTGCCTTTTTCATTATTTTTTTTTTTTTCACTGTAAAGCAAGGCGCATTACTTAACTAGAGAGTCTTTTAATGACCCAGCGCTGGGACTTGATCAGTGTGCTGCTGCCTGACAACCTTTCTTCCGACCCTAAAGATCAGGGACTCTTATTTTATTGTGCACCTCACGAGTCCTGGCGCTGCGGAGCCCTGAGCCGACTGTGGTTTCAGAGGTTACTGTTACTGGAGGACTGTCACTGGGTTTTGTTTGCTTTTTTATCTTTGTGCTTGAATCTTCAGACCCAGCACAGGCAGAGGATACTTGCACCCCGTCCTCTTGCATCAGGGTAATTCAGCTGTTTTAGGGAAAGATGGGTCACTTTAGCACCAGTTGTCAAAGTGGGAGCTTTGAAGTGCGTTTGAGAAAGGAAGTCTCAGCCCAGCATGAAAGAGGGCACCAAGAGCTTAAAGGGTAATTTTTTTTTTTTCAAAGACTAAAGTGTGGGGTTTATGCTGTCATATTTTTTTTTCCACTGGCAGAGGAATGCTGTAAGCTATCACGTTTTCCACGGTGTCTGACTGCATGTGATAGGAACATACCTTTCCCTCCACTTAAACCACAAAAAAAAAAAAAAAGGTTGGCAAACTACAAGTGCAACAAAAACACAGGAGCAACTGCATGTAGATGAAGAAAACACTGCACTGCAGTAGGCTGCAGAATCAAAATAGCCCCTTTTGTACCCCAGGAGGAGTAAAGAATCAGCTTTCTTCTCCTTTCTCTCCCTTCTGTGCTCTTTTCTTTGTGATGCATATTCTTGTGCCTGTGGTTAAGAAAAACCCAACAAAACCAAGTCACTGGACAGGCATGCACCAGCAACCCTCATTTCTAAATCTCACATTCTCTCTTTAGCAGCTGTTCCTGCTGTAGATATTAAAGTTCTGATGAGTGAGCTGTGAAGGGGAAGCACGATGTTTCACAGGCAGTGTGTTTTGCAAATTGGTGAGGAGATTTCTGAGGCTTTTCTTCTCCTCAGAATGTGGAATTTCTGGTGGTGTGGTGGGAATGCTGAAGGCTTGTCTAGACTGAGAAACAAGGTGTGTAATGTTGGTGCACTGAAACACGTGTGTTCCAAATTGCATGTTTCAACGCACACAACAGCTGGGAGAAATTCCTTTCTTGCTAACTTCTTTATATCTAATTGCTGTTCCTGGGTTATCAGGGTCTCACTTAAAAGTCACTAGATTCAGCAGTTATGTGAATTCATGAGAAATTTCAGGGAATCATAGAATAATTTAGGTTGGAAAAGACCTTTAAGATCAGTGAGTCCAGCCATTAACCCAGCACTGCAAAGCCCAACACTAAACATTTTCCCCAGGTGCCACATCTACACATCTTTTAAATCCCTTCTAGGGTGGTGACCCCATCACTTCCCTGGGCAGCCTGTTCCAACACTTCACAATCCTTTCTGGGAAGAAATTTTTTGTTACATCCAATCTAAACCTCCCCTGGCCCAACCTGAGGCCGTTCCCTCTACTCCTGTCCCTGTGCCCTGGGAGCAGAGCCCGACCCCCCCGGCTGCGCCCTCCTGTCAGGGAGCTGTGCACAGCCACAAGGGCCCCCCTGAGCCTCNCAGGGAGTTGTGCAGAGCCACAAGGGCCCCCCTGAGCCTCCTTTTCTCCAGGCTGAGCCCCTTTCCCAGCTCCCTCAGCCGCTCCTGGGGCTCCAGCCCCTTCCCCAGCTCCGTTCCCTTCCCTGGGCCTGCTCCAGCCCCTCAATTCCTTGTCGTGAGGGGCCCAGAAGTGGACACAGCACTCGAGGTGTGGCCTCAGCAGTGCCCAGCACAGGGACGGTCACTGCCCTGCTCCTGCTGCCACACCACGGCTGGGACAGCCCAGAGCCCACTGGCCTGCTTGGCCACCTGGGCACACCCGGGCTCATGTCCAGCTGCTGTTGACAAACCACCCCTCAGCAAGCCCCATAAAAACCACAAAATGCAGAAGGAAAAGATTCAAGCACATCAGAATCATTTTATTTTCCAAGCCACCTGTGAGCTCCTTGGAGAACATGAGCTGTTCTCTGGTCACAGCTGCCAGATAAATTGGCTCCCTGTTTCCTAATTGTGTGGCTAATGCTGAGTGGAAGTTATACTGGAGATCAAGAACCTTGCCCTACACCAGATCTGTTTGCTGCTAAGGGTAGGCCTGAACACAAGTCAGCTCCCAGCTTCCTCACTGCCTAGGCTGAGCAGGATCCATGTCATTTTTGACCTGGTTTAAAAAACTGAAATAAAAATCAAGGTTTCAGATCTTTGCCTGCTTTGCATGACATGCTGAAGCAGAGATGGAAGCACTTATTTGGTGGAGCTGTGTTTAGCCCAACACCAGGCAGGCAGCTGCAACCTGCTAGAACTCACCCCTGCCCTGCAGAACTTCAAAACCAGCTCTCCGAAGAGTGCTGAAGTTCAGGCAGGCCTGGTGGAAACTGTGGAGGTGGCTTTCCACTGCCTGAAGAGGCCAGGAAACAGGGACCCACAACTGATCAGGGTCCAGCAGAACCAGAGAGGACGTGGCAGTGGTTTGCTGCTCTGGGAAAAGCAAGAAAAAGAAGGCAAGATTGTAAGGTGTGCAAACAAACAGGGCTTTCATGTACAACATACCCAGAGTAATTCCCTTCTCTGCATGGCAGCAGTGTCCCATTTTGGAAATCATTTCCAGTCCATGGTGGGAAAAGTGAGAATTCTGGGAAGTGCCAGACTGGGAGAAAGATTGTGAAGTGATTCAAGATGAACATGACAGAAAGTTTCAAATACTTAAGAAGGAGAGGTAGAAAAAGAAGAAATCTTCACAGCTGGAAGGGAGATGAGCTCAAGCTGTTGGTGATGAAGCCTGGGCAGTCCTACAGCAATGAGGCACTGGCAGAGAAGATGGGGCCTCTACCAGGGGATGTATTTAAGAGCAGGTTAAGCAAACATTCGCTGGGAATAACCCAGACACAGCTGAGCCTATCTTGGACTCAGGAGGTGGACTTGATGATCTCCTGAGGTCTGTTCTGATAGACTTGCCTGCTTTTAGCAACGGTGATGGCAAGAGTGCAACATTTGGGATAGGACCAGTTGCTCAGATGAGTTTGGAGGTCAATGTCAAATATCCCCTTTCCTCCCCTCCCACACCAACCCCTTGTGTTGAACAGGGTTGGATGTGCTGGTTTTGCACTCACAGGGGCTGCTTTCTTTTGTTTCCAGGAGATGGATGCTCATCTGTGAACTCATCCACGCGTTCATGGTCCACACCACCACAGCTCTGTGCTCTGCCAGGGGGGCCACATCCTTGGCCCCCCTCCTGCTCTGAGTGGATGACAAAATCAGAGTAGGACTTAAATGCGTGGTGGTCTCCTTGACCCAGATAAACACACTTTTTCTACAAACCCAGTGAATTTGCCCTTTCTTCTAAGTGCAGGTGAGCACTGGGCATGCCGAGCTGAAAAGCCATTTTGTACTCACACAGTCTGGGATGCAGTGGCCTTTATGCTCTTGGGCTGAGATCTCTCATAAAATGGATCAGTGTCCAGAGCACTGGAAGGACTCAGCAAGCTGGACATGCTGAAGCTTCTCACTGTGTCATTACAGTGGCATTCACCAGTGACTCACCAGCAGCATGACAGTGGTGGCAGCTGCATTAATGCCTGTGGCTTCCATCACACAGCAGCACAAATATTTTTACCGTTGCTATCTTGAAAATAATGTCTGAAAAGTGTGAGCTCTCTCTAGAGAAGCTGCTGTCTTATTGCAGGTCTCTGCTGCAAAAAAAAACACACCGAGCTTCCCTGCTCTGATACACTGTGCCCTATCAAATGGGGATAATATTGGTGACTCCTACAATAACTCCTTAATGCCTGAGAAGTCTCTTCAAGGTTCATTCCCACCAGTTCTGCAAGGAGGCAGGCAGGCAGGAGCAGGGAGGCTTATCCAGTGCTGCTGGTGCCTTATGGAAAGGCAGACCTGGCTGAAAAGCAGGGGCAACACTTCAGTGCCAAAGTGCAGAAAGTCCCCAACGCTGCTGTTCCGTGTTCCCTCTCACAGTCCTCGCTCATTCCAGCTATCACACCTCATCTAGCCAGTCCTGGAGCGTGGAGACCGTGTCTCTCTGGTTTTGCCCTGAAAAGACATTTCAGAAACTGCTTGCCCAGGCCAAGAACAACAGTGAATACCTGTCTCTCCCCAGGGAAGGGAACCCTGGCACCCTGGTGGTGTCACCTCTCTGAAAAACCCCAGCAGGTTATGAGTTGCTGCTCCTCCACCTGGGCAGACTTTGAGGCCGCAGGTGAAGCTTTCTGAGGTACCATTTCCACCCAAGGAAGTCTGCAGCCATAACCCCCTTCCTCCACAGATCCAGCTGGGCTGCGAGCTGGCTCTCAGGTCTCACAGCTCACTGTGCAGAGGTGCCTGAACACCTCATGGTGCCTGAATACGTGGGCATCTTTCCCCAGAGGATGTGATAGTGATGTGGGTTGTATCACCTTCACTGATCTTTTGCAATTTAGGACTTCAGTTCCCTAAACCATTAGACCAGCTTGCCCTTTTTTTTTTTCAGCACACAGCCTGGGTACTTTACTTTGCTGTTATTAATTCGTCTTAGATCACAATCCCACCAAAAAATACCACTAATACATTCTTTACCTGTTCCAGTGAAGAGCCTTTATGGAGAGAGAGAAAAATACAGATAAAAAGTTGGAGAGTTGGTTTCTTTATTTGTTGTTTGTTTTCTGGAAAACAGCCTAGGCAAAAGAACACCACTAAACAAAAATACTCAGTCTTGCTGGCTCAAATCTGGTTTTGATTATCAAAATGTCAATTTTAAAGTAAAACATCTTATTTTCTGTGTAAAGTCACACAGTGTTCAGTTCTCATTCATACCAATGCAGAGTGTGGAGGGCTTATTTTTGTTTCCTTTAACTATTACAAAGCAAGTCTAACTTTTCATCAACTCCTCAAGGGAAAAAAAAAGTCTATTTCCATGACATCTATCCTGGCCCACTATAATTACAATATCAGCTGGCTCTTTTCACTTTCATGTTTACTGCATTAAGAATGTAATGAATAGCAGTCCGAGTCCCCTATGGGAACAGTGAAGTATTATTGTAGTATAAAATAATTAATTTGTTGTTAATTAACGGTAAGCTGGATTCAGGTCCACACAGTGCAAACCCCGGGGAGGAGCCACCAGGGAGCAGGTGGGGGTGTCACTGTCACCTGCAAGGGGTGGCAGCTGCCCCCAAGCCTTTCTTCCCCCACTTCCTCAGGGAAGCCTTACTCCCTTTTTGAGCCTGGGAGTGGACACCATCCATCCCTGCTGCCTGAGTAGAGGTTGGAAAATCCCTCACCTGTAATACAAGGGCTGGAGGAGTAATCCTTCACAGCAGTACCGCCAGAAAAAAAGGTGGGCTGGGGGCAGTGTGTGTGTGTGTGTGTGTGTGTGTGTGCGTGCAAAAAAAAATCAACGTTGTGCTGCTTGGCTCTGCATTTTGCAAGGATAAAAACCCGCACTTGCTTACTGATGGAAGTTTCTCTTGGCTTTTGCAAAAGCAACACCACCACACACTGGTGGCTGGGGTTGTACTGAGCAGCACAGCAGCTGTGCTGCGAGCTGACAAACACAGTGGGGAGCAAATATGCCCAAGGGGCAGCATCTTCCCCGCAGGTAAGGTGAAGGGATTTTTGTTCAGGGATTTTTCTTCAGGAAGCCAGCAAGTCATTTTCAAAGCCAGCCTGAATTCTCACCTCTAAACCAGTTCCCCCTCCCCATCTCATGCTGGTGCAGAGCAAAAAAGACTCTCAGTGCTCATGAAGATTGCATTAACCTTGAAAGAAGAGCCCTCCAAATTATTTGAGCCTACAGTGGTGGGCTGACCTTGGCTGGCTCTCAGGAGCCCACCAATATTCCCTGTAACTCTGCCTCCTCATGTGTAGGGAGGAAAAGAAATGACAAAAGGGTAATGTGTTGCGTTAAGGATACGGACAGGTTACTCACAAATTGCCATCATGGTCAAAACAGACTCAGCTTGGAGGAATTAATTCAATTTATTGCCAATCAAGCAGATTAGTATAATGAGAAATAAGAACAAACCTTTAGGTTTGCACTCTGCCATTCCTTCAGCTTCAGTCCAGATTTTCTCAGCCTCCTCCCCCCAGGTGACACAGGGGGATGAGAGTGGGACTTGTGGTCACTTCAACACATATTGTCTCTGCCACTCCTTTCTCCTGAAATTCTTACCCTGCTCCACCTTGGAGTTCCCCCCATGGGAGACAAACTTCTCCAAGGTGAGTCCTTCTCCTGTGCTTCAGTTCTTCATGAACTTTCACTCCTTGTTTCCAGGGGGCACAAACTGCTCCATCATCAGTTAAGCCAAAAACACTTGCTCATAATGTTTCCAGTTTCTGTGAGATTTATATTAAAGCTCGTCCCAAGCATGTCCAGTCTACCATTCCTTTGTCAGATGTCTGTTGGTAGGTTCTAGGTCCTCCAAATTTAGCCACCTGTAGACAACAGTTCATTTAACCAAAATATCCCTCCCCACCAAAAAAGAAACAAAACAAAGATCTAGTTCTATTAATTGTAGAGGGAAAAGATTGAAAATGAAAGTTCACATCATAATGAAAAGAAAAAAACAGTGCTACCTATTCAGCTAGACATGTTAGCTAATGACCTGCCCCAAAATCTTTCAAGTCCCACTCTGTCCTCATCCTATTTGTCTTCTTCTTGTATTTCCTACAATGCCTGCAAATGCTTAGGAAAAGCAGCAAGCTGTCAAGAGAAAATGCACTCAGGATATCAAGAGGACATAAAGGAAAGAAAAATGTTTGTGGGTTTAAATTCCTGCTTTAGGTATGATAATTCAAGATCTTTCACTAAATCAGGACAATTACACCTTTTCCCTCTGAAAAGCAAAACCCCCAACTCACAGACTGATGGAACAGCTCAGGAACAGACAGATGGTGTTCTCTGCTGTTACAGTTAATAATAGGCTGTCAAGCCTAAAACCAGTAAACAGCTCCAGCATTGAGGCCAGCAGGATTTCTTCTAAACCTCTGGATGCACAGCAAAGTGTGTCAGGACAAGTGCCCTGCTTTCTTTCACTGGGCTGCTCCCCAGCTGCTCCCCGTTGGGGTAAACCCCCACCCCTCATGATTCACATAGAGGGAAGATGTGATGACCCTTTCACCATCTCATGCCCATCGAGCTTTTTTGGAAGGCGGATGCAAAGAAGCTTATCATTCCAGATCGGGAAAATTGCCTGGTTTTACCTCCACGGCTCAGAAAGCCCTTAAGTCACAGATTAATGGCGTGGCTCAAGGCAGAGCAGTGGGTGGTTGTTTTGGTGTCCATGAAGGCATGCAGACCTCTCATTTTGCATTGGTCTTGGCCAGCAGCACGAGGCCTACCTCTGGTTTGCATTCGTGGCTTTTTGGTCAGGTGGAGAGCAAAGCCAAAAAGCTCCCAAGGAATGCCGAACGGGAAAAAAAGTGCTGGCATGTGGTTTCTCCTTCCCACTGAAGAGCGTTCAACACACTAAGGCCTCCATGGAGTCTTTGCCACGTTCAGCTTTTCATGCCCTGTGCAATATCCAAAATCGTGTTTGAACAGAGTGAAGATTTAAGGGGAGTGGGATGAATTTTGTGTTCCTGTTGCTTGTCTTCTGGAAATTGCAGATGTGTCCTCTAATCTTTACCTGCATTACCTGTTCTGGTTTACGCTTCTCCAGCTCTGTGTTGTATCCCAAAGCTCAGTGGAAAGCCTCTTTCCGTCCACCCTTGGAAAACCGAGCCATGAGGAAACCTGTAAAACCAGTAAGTCCCTGTAATCTAACCCAGGCTGGGTTAACAGGGCTGAGAAACACTGCTCCAGATTAAAAGCTCTTGAGAGCAGCACTCTTCCTCTTTGATCAGGGGTGTAAAAGGGCTTATCCTGGTGGCACTGTGACATCGGTTCAGACCTTCAGGTAGTGCTGACATAAAAATAGTAGCTGGTTTTCATTCTAGGTCTGTCCTTTTCAAACAGTTAGGATATGGGGGGAAAAAAAACAACCAAAAAAACCCCCCCAAAACAAAAAAAAAAAACAAAAAAAAAAAAAAAAAAAAAAAAAAAAAAAAAAAAAAAAAAAAAAAAAACAAAAAAAACACAACAAAAAACCCCCCACAANAAGAAAAAACAAAAAAACAAACAAACAAACACAAAACACACACCAAAAAAGCTCCCAACCCAAACAAAAAAACCCCAGACAAACAAAAGCCAAACAAAAAGACCCCAAAAAACAAAACAAACAAAACCCAGAGAAAAACAAACAAAACAAAAACAAAACAAACTACACACAAAAAAACCCAAAAAACCAAAAAAGCCCAAACACAAAAGCACACACACAAAAAAAACCCAACCCAAACAAAACCAAAAAAAACCAAACAAACAAAACTCACCAAAAAAAGGCCCCAAAAAAACCAAAAAAACCCCAAAACTACTGCAAACCCCCCCACTGTAAATCTGAAGAACTGTGCTGATGTAAGGCAAGGATAAAACTACTCAGCTTTCCTGCAGGGCAGCTCCCTAGGTCTTTGCTGTACTTAAATGTATTTCCTTTCTGCTGCGCTCCTATTTCAAGTGTTTATTGCTAATTTCTGTTCAAGCAGCAGCAGAATAAAAAGTGGCACTTGGAATGCACAATGGAAACAAACAAAGCAAAGCAAAGATGGACAAGCCCAATGTCAATATTAAAAAATCTCTGTGTATGGAGGCTTCTACCTTTTTGATGCAGATTTAAATGGAAAATATTTCAGATAATATATCAGGGTGTGTCTTCTCTTGCCATTCAAGTAACAGAACTTTGTCTCTTAACGTGCAGATCAGGTTTTCTTCCGGTGGTATCTGAAGTTACCACTCTTTCACAGCTGGAGAACAGAACTGGGAGCAGAATCACAGAATCATTAAAGTTGGAAACGAACTTTGAGGCCATCGAGTCCAACCTGTGACTGAGCACCACCGTGTCACCCAGCCCAGAGCACTGAGTGCCACGTCCAGTCATTCCTTGGACACCTCCAGGGATGGGGACTCCACCACCTCCCTGAGCAGCTCCTTCCAATGCCTCCATGAAGAAATTCCTTGTGATGTCCAGCCTGAATCTCCCCTGGACCAGTTTGAGGCTGTTTCCTTATCTTGTCCCTTGTTTCCTTGGAGCAGAGCCCAACCCCTGTCTGGCTGCGCTCTCCTCTCAGGGAGCTGTAGGGACTGAGGTCCTCCCTGAGCCTCCTTTTCCCCAGTCCTGATCTGCTGAGTCTGCTGTGGGAGAGAGAGACCAAAAGATCAGCCCTTCCTAGGCCTGTTTTTAGATTTATCCAAGCCAGTGGAGGTGCATGTGTCTGTCTGATTGCTGTGGCTGTGGCAGGATTAGAGCTGCCCTCGACAAGCATCCCGAACCTCCTGACACAGCAGGAACACCTCACCTCCCACCAAAGCCAGCCTGAGCCTCAGCAGATGGCTTTGGATGCAGGGGAAGGGAAGCCAGCGCTCAGATCCTACAGGAATGATTGCATACATCAGCATTTTAGGGCAGGATTATCCTTTCTGTGCACACATGGCCCAAGGCAGGCCTGTAAAAACCACAGGGAGGAACAGTTTTTGGGAGCTGCAGAAGGAAAGAGAGCAGACTCAAACATTAGAAATATCTGTCCACCACAGTGCTGTGAGAAGTCATCTGTCCCACGAGCAGATGGCCAGGGGAAACTGTGACGGCGCAGCCAGGCACTGGTCCCAGTCCTGAGCTCAGCTCTGCAGGCACGTGGGGCAAGGAGCCTGCACCAGACCTCACCCCAAAGATTGATTGTGGGAGCTTTGTGGTGGCCAGGAAAGGGAAATGCCTGAGGCTGCACAAATGCTCCAAAAGAGGGAAAGGGAGGGAAGGGGAAGGGAAGGGGAAAGGAGAAAGTGGGAGGGGAAGAGAGGGCTGTGTACAATCACACAGAGGGGGATTTAAGACACCAGCATTTGCCCAACTTGAGTTACACCTCGGGGATCACCAGTTGCCAGGGATGGTTCATCTGCACCATTTTCTGTGCCAGCACTGGCCAAGTGCCTGAGCAAATGAGAGGACTTTGTGCAGAGCACCAAGCCTCTCCTAATTTGGACACGAGGTGAATTATGAAAACACTCATCCTGAGGTGACCTCCCTACCAGTGCTCAGCTTCACTACCAATCTCCACTGGCAGAGGAAGAAGAAACTTGGAAATTCAACTGTGAAATGCCCACAGGCTGGTTGTTGACTGATTCATTCAAAGTGATGTTTTTGTTCAATCAGTCCAATTATGAGGAGACTACATGAGCTGGTACTCAAGGAGTTAAACTTCCTGAGCTCCACGGGCTTGGTAGGCAGCTTGAGTAAAAGTGAGTTGCCTCTCCAAAGAGTTTTTCCAAGCTTTTATGGTCCATGGGACAAAAAAAAAAGGAGTGGGCAGTGGTGTGGGGGAGGCGATGCAGGCTGAGTGGAGTGGAATAAAGAGCTGGAGGCTGGGAGGCTGCTGCTTCTTCCAGCTGCCAAGAGACTCCAGGGGTGAGGAGTGGGAGATGTGGCATGACTAACCTCCAGTGCTGGAAAGCCAGGAGCTGCCAGCCAGGCAGGATGGGCTGACCTGAGGGGTTTGAGTCTGGAGCTGAGTGGTTCCTTGGTTCTTGCACAGGGAGCTCGCACACAGGTGTCAGGAGTCCTGAGGACAGCGGTGGCACTTCACATGGACGTGGCAACAAAGCAAAGGGAGCAGTGAAGGAAAGGGGACGGGGATTAAAACCGAGCAAGACAGGGATTCACAGTGTCTCAATCACAAGCTTGACATCCAGGTCTGTGCTATTACTTCGTAAACCTCAGGCAGCCTTGGCCCACATGGGGTTCCTCCTGCCAGTCCCATTTGTAGCCCGGGAGGCTCAGAGAGCAGGCCTGTCCTGTTTCCTCCTCTAATCCCTGGATGCTGTTCCTATGGCCTCTGGACTGTGTGAGGAGGCCAGATGGTGTGTGAGGGTGAGGCCAGGGGAGGCAGAGGCACAGGCATGGGGACAGTGTGGGGTGGGAAGGCGTGCCAGACAGCGGCTCTGGTGACAAATACAAGAGCCAGGCCTGTACTGTCAACACGTCCTGATTCCAGAGAGAGGCAAGGAAAAGTGCTTCAGGAAAGCCTCTCTTCCATGCGAGAGTTCCTCCTACCACTTCTCCTGAGGTGGGACATGATCCTGTCCCATGCTGAGACAGATCACCCACACAGACTGAAGGGGAAAGGATGGACAGACAGGATAGCTGTTCAACCAACCAGAGAAAAACTGGTGGAGTTCAGTAAGTGCCTTCTAATTTTGGTCCTTCAGAAAAACAGATCCAAAGGATGTAAGGGGGAGATTTTCAAAAGCCACGAGTTTCAGCCTGGCTTTGGTCTCACTGCAGCCAGCAGGAATTTTACTCCTGATTACCAACGGGAACAGAATAAAGTCAGGAGTGAGCAAACCCCACCTTTATAGAGCAGCATTGTTCCTTCCCTCCAGAGCTGAGCAGAGGCACATTTCTGATGATCAGCAAAAAGCCTGCATTTAATGTCAGCCGGAGCGGGGAGAGTGCTAGAAACCTCAGAGACACCCTGGGATGTCACAGCGAAACAGGAGGCTGAGCTGAGCCGGGGATGAAAAGACAAACCACGCAAAGGCAGCGTTCACATGGACTCTGACAAAGACAGAAGGAGGGAAGGAGGGAGCGGGAAAGCTCAGGGAACAAAAGGACGGACTCTGCTCTTACCCAGGCTGACACAAACGCTGCTGCAGTTGGAACTGAGTGTACCACCCCCAGAGCTAACCTGGGGGAGGAGGGGAGCACTCGCCTGTTTTGTTTACCATGGGTGAATGTACCCACACGACAGGTGCACGAATCCGGGCAGCACAGACTGACCTGGGTGCAGCAAATGAGGAAACAGAAAATAAAACCCAAGAGGTGCTCATTACCAAACCAAAAGGATGACATCAGTAAGGCCAAGTTGCTCACACCCTGAAACAACAGTGACGCTGTCTGACTTCACCTCCACTGCTATAAGGTGCCCACAATCATCATCCTTTAGATCCTTACCCCAAGACCAACAGGGAACAGTGATCTAAATAAATAAATTCTGGAGAAGAAAATGCGTTGCTTGCCTCTTTCTTTTATATTTGTAGTGGTGAATGGACCTCTAGTGGCAACAGCAAAAATCTCCAATCAAGTAGAAATAAGTTTTGGTTAAGGGAATATGGTGTAGATAGAAACCATCTGAACAAAGTCCAGAATGAAGACCAGGTACCTTGAGTAATCAGACACAAGATTTTCACTTGTGAATAGCAAGGCCATAGTTAT
Organism: Gymnorhina tibicen; assembly: GCA_013399875.1. NCBI lineage: Eukaryota > Metazoa > Chordata > Aves > Passeriformes > Artamidae > Gymnorhina > Gymnorhina tibicen. Next base: position 95,232 of record VXAZ01000178.1, read on the forward strand.
GTGTGCTGCTAACTGTGCAGTGGTCTTTGCTGGTTTTGCCAGAGCAAATATTAGTGTTAGCTGTGAAAAACAATGAAAAAGTTCCTCCTCATAGCTGCAATTTATTTTTAATTATTTTTAAACTAAATCATGTGTTAGCTTTTTTGTGTGTGTGTCTGCAGTTGCACTGAGATTAGATTTTCTTCTCGAAGCCTCAAATGTTACCTTTGAAATATGAAAGAGTCTGGCACAGAACAGAAGATCGGTAGAGACTCAAGTCATATTCACGACAGTGGGACAGCTCTGCAGAGTTGCCCAGCTGAAAGATTTTGTGTGCTTTACGAACTCAGATGAATGCAGTGGGGAAAAGCTGAGATCGCAGTCTAGATTAAAACACTTTTTCCTCCAGCTAGTTTTCTTGCCTATCGTTGCGGTTACCCATGAGCTCCTCATTAGGAATGGGATTGGCCCATGAATTCGTGGCACTTTGAAGATATGCAGTTTATGTGTCCTATCCAAAAGAGAATCAGAGATTTAATATCCTAAATCCTTTTACTTTTCAATGAGTCACTACATTTCCAAGACGTTAAGTTAGATTTGAAAATGACAGCGAGGCAGCTGAGATCTTCTGGTTAGACCTCTGACCATCAAAATTCACCATTTTGCAAGTGTAGAAGAAACACAAGTGTTAAAAAACCACTGTTGCAGCAAGGGCTTGTGGGGAGTAGGAAGGGAAGGCAGAATGAGAAGCAAATACAAAGAAAAGATGGAGAAAGATAATGTAATAGAAATGTAAATACAACTGTATGTACACATACACGTACTCTAAATAAAAGTGTCCATTTGTGCCAGTTTGGGCATAGGCCAAGGCACGTTGTCCATCACTAATATGAATCACAGACTTCAGTTTTGCTTTAAAACTGCATTTTATGGTCAGGTTTCAAGCTGCCTCGCACCTGTTACCGATGAAAACCTTGTGCACGGGGCTCTCTGACCCTTAGTGGTGTCTTCACAAGTGGCCTGAACCTGTCCCCCCACCCTGCTTGTTAATGGCACTGGAGCAGGGTGCAACAAGGACTCATGTCCCCAGGGCTCTGTAGACAACAGAACAGAAGGGTTTGAAACACTCTTCCTCCAGATTCTCTTCCTCAAGGCCCCTGTCTGGGTTTCTGGCATCTTCTTCTCTTTGGCTACAAAGTCTTTGATTGTCAGAGGCTTTATTTCTGGTATTGACCTCAAAAACCAGATCCCCGCCTGAAATAAGGGTCCTTTGTGCTACCAGAGAAGGGTAGGCCCAACTGAGTGAATGAGATGTTGTGAGGGGTCCTATTGCAGCTCAGCTCTGCACAATACTGCTGTGCCTCCACAGCAGGATCTGAGTACCTCACACCTGTCCTTCTTCCGTTTTCATTGGAATGGGTCAGGGGCAATATTCCTTTACTTTGCAGGAACTGCTGGACCAAAGAACCAAACGACCTCATGTGAAACACCCACAGGTGGAGCAAAGAGCAGAGCTGAGATGTTTGGTTTGTCCTGCTTCCCCAGTGCCACCATCCTGTCCATCACTCAGCCCAGGAGGAGACAGACGTGTGTCGCCCACCTGCAGTGTCACCACCTCCTCTTGCAGCAGGGTTATACAGCCACCCACAGCTCCTCTGGAACCACTGTTTGCAAGCTTGGATTGCGGACACAGTCCTGCAGAATGTCCCTTCACAGGAGTGGAGCTTTGATGGTGGTGCCTCTGTCTGTGCTGGTGAAGTGCCTGACGACCTGGGTCTCTCTTGGCATGGGAAGCAGCACTGAGAGTGGGCAAGTGTCCAGCTCTGCAAGTGCTCTTGGTTCATTTTATCTGGCTGCAGACACAAAGAGCCAGTCTACACTTTTCATTTCAGGTTGTCTTTGCAGCTGGTGCATAATGTCCTCCTTGCTGATGTCCTCTCTCAGGGAATATTCTGGAGGCAGAGAGAGCAGTACCAAAGAACTGGCACCCCAGCTCAGCTCCAGCAACATTCTGCTCCTCTCTTAGGCGTGGCTTTCCCTTTTTTTTTTTTTGGCCCTTTTTCACTGCTCGCACAGCATGAAGGGGTGGGAGTGAAGCATGGCTGCCCTGTTCTTAGACACGGGGCTTCCTGTGTGTCTGAGTTCCACCTCTTCCTCCCCCTGTCGAGGGGCGACTCGGGGAGGAGATGTCTGCACTCGTGGGGTGGCTGGAGGTGGCTGCCCTTCCTCTTTTCCTTGTTTCTAACTGTGTCACTGTTGATTAAAGAACAGACTGAGGCAGCCCAGGTGGCCCTGGAACAGAACGTGGCCCCGTCACGTTGGGCCCATCCAAAGTGCTCCCCTTCCCTGGATGAGCTCGAAGCTTGAAGAGGAGGGGCTGAGTGGACAGCCCCCTCAGCACCCAGGAAAGGCTCTTTCTCAGGGGGGCTGAGAGACACACCTGGGCCATTCTGAGGCTGCTCACAGTCCTGCTGCTCTTGCTTTGCAGAGGGAAGGGTTTTGAAGGATGTGGCGCAGGTTGAATGCTCGTTTCTTGACATCTCAGAGCTGCTGTGAGCCCGCGTGCTCCGGCTGGGGGGAGCTCATGTCTCCCACCCCATCAATGAAAACACAAAACCTACTCAGCAAGAGTGGCTTAAAATGTAAATTGCTAAGAAAGAACATTTTAGGAGGAAGAGAGAGAGAGCTCAGGGAACAGGAATTCTACTTTTTGTGCACTACAACCTAAACATCCCATTGTCATTTCTCATGTCAATGTGACGTCTCTTACCAAAACTCTTCCTGCTTATGTGTGTACTTTTGAAACTGAAGGCTCATCTGAAGATAAATGTTTTTGTTCAAGCCTAAAGATTTGCTTGTCTCTAAAGGAGCTGCTTTTTTCCCCACTACTTTTTGTTTTATAAAGGAACAATGAAGAAATAAATAAACAACAAAAGATAGCTGTTAAAATTGTCACATGGACAGAACTAAAATAAGTATAAAGACCTATTTTTCACAAAGTTCCGGGCTTATTAATCTCTAAGATGGGTAAGACCCTTCAAGTTCCAGCATCTCTTGTCCTCTCCCTGTCTTTCACCAGAGGCCTTAATGGCACGTACTAAAATACACAGGGGAGAGATGCAGATTCAACAGAGCAATGTAGGAGGATAAGCCCCATTGACTGTCACTGGCAGCTCAGAAACCAAAGCCTTCCTCAGTGTTTCTTTTAAACTGAATTTAAATCTGCAGCTACCTGGCTAAATGTTATTTGTAAAGCTTTGTGTGGCCCTCCACACTTCAGGAATGCAGCTGTAACAAAATGAAACAATCACCCCTCCTCTTCACTGTGTGCAATTTGCCACTCAGCGCATGTCAAACATCATTGTAGGGGTGGTTGGTGTCAGATACATCACCAGACGAATTCCAATATCCAAACCGGGCTTCTGAGGCCTGTCCGTGTTCCATCCGTGTTGTTCAGACATGTTATGAGGGAATGGTCAAAGAGGTCACCAAAATCCTGACAGAAAACATCCTGTTTTGTATCTGTTTGCTGATAAAAGTTTGCTAAGCCCCCTGGTATTAATAAGCTGTTAAAGACCATGTTTGCGCTGTAGTAATAATTAAAATATCACCAGTGGGAATCTGACCCTGTGTGTACAAATCCTCGCATGACAATTAATGTAGTAGGGAGATGTGCTCCTAAAAACAATTAAGATATAATTGGATGAGTTGATCCAGAAAACATATGGTTTATTTATAAGGAGGCAGAGGTGGAAGAAGCAGCCACTTTCAACACAAATGAGAGCGTGAGAAGAGACTTGCATTGTGGCACTCTAATTAATTGAACTGTTTAAAGTCCGTATTCAATTTAGTTTTTGTTGCGGGGAGAAAACCGCCTTATTACACGATTTCGCAGCCTCATTTTCACCTTCACGACCCCTTGCGTGGTCAGATGATGTCACCCTCAAGCAGACAGCGAGGCAGCCCTCGGTTCCTTGTGCGCAAGGGTGCCACCACTGCCTCCTCTCTCTTTGTGTGGCCTTGCTGGCGCGGGATCGGGTTCTCCCGTCTCTGAAATGAGTTCACACGACTCGGATCTCGCCGCGTGGTGGCAGGGGCATGGTTTGGCAGCACGCAAGGGCTGCGTGGGGATCACAGGAAAGATGCCTGGGGGACAGCCAGCTGCTAGATTACACGCTAAGCCTTCCTCCCCCTCCGCCTGGCCAAAAGTTGCCTCCAAAAAGCTGGCAGGAAGAATAGGCTGGGGATTAACCTGCTCTTCTGGGGGAGAAGCCATTTCATCTCCTCTGCTTTGCTGCAGGCATCCCTCCTGACCAAGGGCTGGATTCATTGAGTGCCTCGTGCTCTGCCTGCTGGCTGCAAAGTGAGACGGTCACGAAACCCAAAGCTGGGCTAACATCTGTTTCATCTAGGTCCATGACCCGTTTTTCTCATTTGCGAAATAAAAGGCAAAGCATTTCCCTCTTCNTAATGTGCACGAACTCCACCATAAAAACACAGCAAGAATGTGGTAAGTAAGGTCTCCAAGAGGCCTTTGACAATTTGCTTGAGGATTGAGTATGTCCTGGAAGAATGGGAAGGAGATCCAGTGAAAACACCTGTAGTTCCAGTGCTGGGAGGCGACTGACAGGGTGCAGAGGCATGCACTAAAACATGGCTGTAGAGGGAAAAGTACTGGTCTTAAATTCCTCCCAGCTGCATTTGGACCTCTTGGAGTTCAGAACAGTCTTTTCTTTTGGGCCTGGGGGTTATCCAAAAGAGGGCAACACCATCAGGACTGTAAGAGCCCTCCTACTCTTGCAAGAGGACCAGCAACCAAACAACACCCCAAACCCCACAGCAAACAGTGGGCTGAAGAGTAAAGGAACTGAGAAGTCCAGGATGAGCTCACAGCACCTGGAGAAATCATCATGTTCATGACGGGCAGAAAAACACCTGGGTTCAAAGAAATCCCTTCCTCTTGTGACATCCTCTCCCTAGCAGGAAAACAAACCAGCACCATGAGACGCTGGGTCCACGCCGGCGTGGTGGGGGGATGTCCTCCACCCCAGTCGGTTTGTGTCTACACTGCTCTGTGCTGGAAACCACGGGAAGAGGCAAAACCTCACCCGGATTGTGCTGATTTTGGCTGCCTGCTGTCTCCTGACACCTGACTCGGCATCAGGAGAGCAGCCAGCGGTGTGGACAGTGCTGCATTTTCCTGTTGGGCACGTCAGCTTCTCCTCGCTGAATCTCAGGCGGCTTCCCTGTCAGAAGCAGCACATCCTGTCTCAATACTTAAGAAAACTTTGGATTACTGCAAACAGAACGTTAGATAAATTCCATTTGTCCTTCCTGTGTCTTTAGCCACTTCTTCCAGCTGCACTGGGTGTGATATAAGGAAGTTATGAAGATTTAGCCGGTGCTGGCATCAAACAGGCTCCCAAGGAACAACACCATTTACAGCTGCAGTTTTTCCAGCCTGGATTGCTGTAAAGGGCAGAAATCTTCCCTACATGCTTTCCAAGGGTGGCTATTTACAAGCCCAGCAGAAACATATTCCAGCACGCTCCAAAACTGGGACTCTTGAAACACACCTGAATGCATGCAAAATGCATTTAATTAAGTCAGTAACCTGTTGGAAATCACTTAACTGCTTAAGGGGCTTAACTGCTGCTGCACGAGGAAGAAAATTCTAAAATGAGATGTATACTTTGGAGCTGAATCAGCCACACAATTTCAGATTGGCAGGGCAAGCTGTATTTACAGCTCGGTGCATTCTGTTAAAAAGGTGAGATAAAACACAGCTACCAAAGCTAAAGAAGTTCTGAACCTGAGCAAACTTATTTCAAGTCCTGAAAAAGTTGGAGTTTTCTTATATAACAAAGCAGCAGCTAAAAGAATCAGCAGTAAATAGGTGTCTTAGACCATATCTTTGGCTGGTAGAACACGCAGACACATCCATTATCACATTTTCTCTTTTTGTATGAGCCCTTCCACCTCTGGCTGTTGCAGCAAGAATGGATTCAAGAATCAGAGGAATTCACAGGAGCAGCTGGGAACATAGAGCCCTGCATCTTGCCTATGAAATACCCATGGTAACAGATAGTCTTGGGCAGTCTGTGTAATTGCTGGTGAGTGTTACAGGAAGTTTTGGACCACTGTCAAGTAGTAAAAGAAATTGAAGGAGTAATACTTTTAAAAGTTTTGTCCCTTTTCAGTGCCGAGGAGTGAGTCACCGTAGTCTGGCAGCCTGTGAAAGTCACATTCCTGGTTATATTGCTTGGTGAAGAAGAGATTCCTTATGTCTTTCCCGAGTTTGGTGAGACCCAAAGCCAGCGTGAAACCCCAGCCATAAACCACATCCGCCTCCAAACTCTGCCTGCTTTCCCTACACATATCTCTGATGTCTCAAATTGCATTTTCCTGCGTGGAAAAAGCGACACTTCTCTGTGTGCTTCCTTTTAGGGAGACGTTATTCAGTGAAGCAGAGATTACCTGGGCATAATAAAAGAGTTAATTTGCAACAATATTCAGATAAAGACTGCGTTCAACATTTTTTACTCAATATTTTTTATTGATTTGAGGGACTTGAAAATCTGTTCATTACTTTGTAGATTGTAAGTGAGAGGGCCTGTGAGCTTTGGAAAACAGGCTGAGGAATTCAATCTGATCCTGACAGAGTAAGAAATGAACCTGGGTAAAAGAGTAAGAAATTGATTGTCTCAAAAAAAAAAACCCATAAAGACAATCTGGAAGGAATAATCAATTGTACAAGTACAGTGTAAAAATATCTGGGGGTTATGGCTGGTCACAAATTATGTGTAAGCCAAGAAGGATACAGACCATTTATGCCTGGGTGCAGGACATCTGAAGTCGTCCTTCTGCTTCTTCACACTGCTAAGGTTTTGCGTGCATTTACTTACTTGGTCATCCTTGGGGCATCAGATTTCAAGAAAAATGTGGGTCTATTGCAGCGAATGCAGAGGAGAGCGACAGTAGGACTGAGAGGCTGGAAGTCCTGACCTGCAAAGACAGAAAAACCTTGGTGGCTGTCCAGCTCAGAGGACAGCAAAGGGAGGTGTGAGAGATGTCCTCAGCTGTTCCTCAGCTGCTCTGAGGAAGAATGGAATAACCTGCCTGCCATTTCCACTGCAGATGGGACACGATATTATGCTGTCAGTTGCAGGGAAAGGTCATTAGCTCCAGCTTCAGGAAACAACACATCCAGGCAGCAGGAACAGCTGAGCCCGGGGGCATCGGTATCACACCTCCACCTCTGGAGAGACTGAAGAAGAGATTAGACAAGCATCCATCTTGAATAACCAGCCTTGGGGCATGGAGATGGAGCAGATATCTCTTCCAGGCCTGTTCTCTGGTTTCCTGTTTGCCAATTGACTTTTAAAATAAAGCACCTCCATCAGAGGATCGTTTTACTCTTCTGTTGTGTGAATGGGTTGCTGATGCTCAAATTCACTCCCTCCATTTTCCTCGGGCTGCTTTGTGCATTTGACGTGGCAGAGAGCCCCAGAGCAGGGTTTTCTGGCTGGCTGACCACCATGAGCGTGTTCCTTGTTTGTCCCTGAGTTACCACAGCTCGTCTGGTACCAGGTGTCTCCTCCAGCCATGGCTGGTCATGTGCTCGAGCCCCAGCAATTCTCCCCAACTCTGTTTAATCAAAAAGAACCTGAAAACCTTGGGGAAAATACACTTTTGGAAAGATCAAAGTTCTCTCAACCCTTTGGTGTTGAAGGTCTACATGGAGGCAGAATGCTTAATTCCACTTGCATTAATTTCTAAGTAATGAGCCTTTATTCCCCTCCTTGAAAATCCTCACACAATTCAGCTCCTGCTCCCAGTTCTTGTGAATTTAGTAACTGGGAGTGCCCAACTTGGAAATCAGGGGCTTGCTTGCCAACTGCAGGGAAATCAGTGTGAAATCAACAATTTGAAGCCCTGGGGTTGTGTTCCTGCAATGGATTGTTTCCTCTGTGCTGGGCATTCAGATGCAAGACCACAAAAGCCAATTTAGATAAGAAGGAACTTTGCTGCAGGGGCTGGTGATAGATCCAGAAACCAGGGCTGGGGAGACAAGAACAGCATCAGAAGGAGGAGGGGGTGGGGGGAATTTCCTGTTTTACACCCACAAAAGAAAATAGCAGCTAGAAACCCACAAAATGTGTTTCTCTATGCCTTAGCCCAAAGCTGAAAATCACTTTTACTACTCTTTGAGCAACAGGAGGGAGGCACACACACTTAATATGGAAGGATGGGAAACCATGACCCTTGTCCAAAGACACTGCTCTTAACAGAATGACACCTGCCCACTTCAGTAGCAGTGGTGTTTTTAAGACCTTTATTGGAATTGTGTCAATTGCTGGACAGGAAAACTTCTGTTCCATCCATCAGTCTGGGTGGATAAGGCCCCACATCCTCAGCTGCTGCCCAAAACCATGATTGTCCACACAGATATGCTTCCCCAAAACAAAGCTTAGCTGCCTGCCAGCAAAGTTCCTTCACACTAATTTTGGACTGGAGATAGGAGAAACATTCCCAACAATGTTGCTGTGGTACTTGGATCAAAATCAATGTTATCGGGGGAGTGGAACAAGGAATTAAACAGGGTTTTTTTCCTAGAATTTCTTCTTTCTCCTTATCTCTTTGACTCACTGCCCGAAAAAGTTGTAGTTAGAATATCTTTGGGTTTGGTATGGTTTGGGATTTTTAAGAAAAAGATAGGCAAGGGGGAAAAAAGCCTCCAAACCACCAGCCTGGAAAGCACAGCAAACCTTCTGCTTTGGGATTTTCTTCAGAAAAAAAAGGGTTTGCAGGAAGCCACCTTACCCAGTTCAGAAGAGCATGCAGCATCTCCTTCTTTCCCTTCAGCCACGGCATTCCTTGTGGCCCACTGCTGCCACACTTAAAGCAGCAACCAAGGACGACCCCAAAAGTGTTTATCTTTTCCCAAAGGGTTTCAGGGCTTTGAGGTTCTCCTTACACCACGTTCGATGCCATCACTGTTCCTTCACTTGTCTGGCAATAGCACCTGGCAGCCTCAGTCATTCTGGCAGATGTTGTGCAAACATCCAGGTCCATTTACACCGCCCTGCACGACAGCCCCTGAGCTCCTCTGTTATTGCTGGGGCTTATTTTCATGGCTGGTGAGTGTCACTGTGCTACCTGCCTTTCAAACACCCTCCTCTCAGCCAGATCTCTCAGAGAGCTTCTCTAAGTGTCAGCAAGCCAAGGCTTGGTGGGATCTCTCTCTTCAAACTGTCATATTCCCTGAGAGAATGTTTTTGGTGTTTTTTCTCGCCTCTGGGCTGCCCCTTTTCAAAACTGGAGGCACCAAGGCAGATAGATGAGGAGGGCTCAGTTCTTTCTGAGCACTTGCCCATCAGTGTGCCATTTATATTCCCCTCACTTTTAGAAACCCTTCTCAGGGCTTTGTTTGCTTTTCAACTGCTGCCAAACATTGTCCAGATGGTCTTAATGTCACATCACTGTAGGTCTTTTATTTTCTAGTCTGTGCCCTGTTTTGTCCTTCCTTCCAAGCCAATGTCTCTAAGACTATTTTTGGCCCCTTACTTCATTTCCCCTCCCTTCTGTCCATCAAGCTGGGTGAGTCACACTCATCTGTCCAGGAAACCTCATCTATTACCCCAATTGTTCTGGACTGAAAGGAGGAGAAGAACAGTCATCTCCAGATGACATTGTTTATGCCACCCCAAAGTAGCTCACCAAGGGTTTGGATACTTAATACCAAGCAGTGACTCCACACACACACAAAAGGCTGCCCTAGCAGCACTGACTGAACCTTCAGGAATGTGCTTTGGAGAGGGAGCATCCTGCCAGGAGCCTGCAGTTATCACATGCCAGTGTGTTTTTTAACAGCACCGGGAGATCCAATTCTCACCTATACAGGCATGCAGAAGGAACCCACGGATGCCAGCAGAGATGTCCAAGCACAAACTCTGGGCTGGGATTCAGCTCCTCGCACAGGGTGGGTAAAGAAAGATGCACACAGTCCTTGGGTCTTAAATTCAGACAAATGGAGCTTTTCCTCAGCATTTTCCTCACCAGCGTGATCACTGGAAACCTCCATTTCCCTCCCTAGTTTTTCTCTTGTATGATGAGTGACTATCTGCTCTGAGCTTAACTCCATCACAATGAACCCTTTTCCATTCCTTCAGTCCCGCTCTCAGGGAAGAAAGCTTTCCTGACTTCTACCATTTCCTTGCAGATTCTGAGGATGTTTTCCCAAGGCTGTTGGTTTCATCATTGTCCTTAGTTTTCATGCTTTCCTGCCTGCTCAGTTTTAAAACCGAGTCCTGGCCAAACATCACATTCCCCCAGAACAGGCAGCTCTTTCTCTCTAGTGTAACCATCAATATCAGCAAAAGAAGGAAAAGAAATTATCTAAGCCTCAAGGAACAGCTACTCCTTTCCTTCAGAGGCAGAGTAGAGGAGACATTTGGGTTTTGGAAACAAGGCTGTGCAGGGTGGCAATGTGAAGCTGTAGACCCCTTTGCAACCCTTAGTTTAACACCACTCATTTCGTGAAAGGAGTGGGAAGTATTTCTGATTATAAAAAGGAAAAAGAAAAAGGACTTGACTGACAGCATCTCAGGAGTCCCCACACTGTGTTCAATTCATCAGATTTTGTAAGACATGGAGCCAGATTCTCACATTGTTTGCCCACGAGTGCAGATAAAATCCTTTCTAATGCCAGAGAAATAACTCTGGAACCACACACTGGCAGTTTCTAGGAGGTGACCTTGGTGTTTTCTCTCCCATCCAGTTCGAGGGTTACGAAAGCACTGCAGAACTTTCGGTGGGGGGCCTCTTGTGTTCTTACCAACCTGTGCAACAAAAAGTGCTGCAGCCAGCAAGTTAACAAGGTAGCAAGGTGCTGAGGGTCATGAGGTCTGCATACAAATTAATTTTGGGAAGGAAGGAAGGTTTCCTTTTCCACAAAAAATAAAAAAGAGAAGAAGAAGAAGAAGAAATCTAGTTCACAGAAACTCCAGGTCGACCTCATTTTTTTTTTCCTAAATGCACACAATTCCAAAAAATCAAAAGCACCTGCAATCATTCAACACCTCTGTGAAATCAGGGCAAATCTTGGGCTTTTCTTATTTTCCAGAGTAATATAATACAGCGAGTTCAAACCAAAAGATCCTTCCCAGGCTGCCTAGTAATCTCCTGAGAGCCATCCCATACATCCTAACACAATGCTGTCAGCTGGATGATGGGATTAAATAGCATCCAGGTTAAATGCAATCCAGAGAACAATGATTTCAAGCTCAGCGGTCTGGGAAGTGGAATGTATGGTGTTCCTCCTTTTTTTTTTTTGTGCCTTCAGGAACACTCTTCCACGCTGAGAAAAGGAGAGTGAAACTCTCAAAGGTCACCCTGCCTGCTCACCAGCACGAAGATATGGGTGTGATGTAATGGTGTCAGGAGCCATTCAAGACCATATTTAAAGCAGAGATGTATTTTATGGGATTTTAGTTAAAGGAAATGCAAGAATAGATTTTTAAAAAAAATTTATATATATATATCTGTCCAGTCCCACCTCCATTTCTCACCAGGTTATGATGATATAGGCTTGGGACCAGAGAAACCGAAATATTCAGGCACAAAAAACTGGCTTTGGACTTTTCACCCCCTCTGTCTGTAGCATAGCTTTCATTTCTAGAAAGCAGAGAATGATCCTGAAAATTTTGGTAAAATCCTTAAACTCTGATTTTTGAGGTGTTACGCACACACTGAATAGGCAGAGCTGGAGCGTGGCCTGAACAGACGAGTCTGGTGAGAAACCCAAGTCAGAAATTCCTATGAACAGTTCCCCCTGCATCCCCCCCACCCTCCACACCCCCATTATTACGGTTGTTATTGTAATTATTGTGGTTGTTGTTATTATTTCACCAGTTCTGGTGTTTACATTTAATCTCCATCTGCCAGGCAGCTGCTGTGGAGCGGGGATCCTCTGCGAATGTACAGCCACTTTGGTGACCCGAGTAATTACAGAAGTACTGCATAGCTTTTCCCTTCCCTAGGCACCGTGGAGATGACATCCCTGAGACAGCAGGATGCGGGTTTGGTCTGTGACTGTGGATCATCACTAAATTGTTTCCTGAGCTCCTGTCACCACCCTGTAAAGATTAATGCGAGCGGAATGAAAAGCAGAGTTTTTCCTCTCAGACCCTTCCGCTCCCGCTGCTCGCAAAGGAGGATGAGCATCTCCCGATGTGTTCCCAGCACTTGAGGCAGAGCATGGGAGCCTGGCAGGTGAGGAAGAAGGGGCAGGTCATGGCAGGCACAGTGAGGCACGGAGGGCGGGCAGGTCACCAGCAAACCGAGCCTGCACTTCTCCAGGCTCTTCTGAGCCTCAGTCAGGCACAGCTCTTTACCAAGAAATACACTTTTGTTCCACCCAGAAGGAGGGCACCTCGCATTGTCCTACCACGTGCTGGGATGCCTTGGGCCAAGCAGCACTCAACCCCAGAAGGCAGAGCTGGGGCACAGGCGAACCCACGCCGCTCGTCCCACTCCACACACAGGGTCTCAGCCCTGCCACGGGAGGCCACTCAGCTTAGCAGCAGCTCCAGTGGTCAGCCACGCTTTTGAAATTATATATGCACTGACCTCCTGGAGGTTCCTCAGGTTTTTTTGCTCTCCAGACAGCAGGAGCAATAACTGCTTCAGAGCTTCACAAATTTATGAGGTGCAGCTCATGTCACTGCAACCACGGTTAGAAACACTGAGGAGCTGGATCCAGCTCGCTATTTATAGAGGGACATAGGAGCACCTTCCAAAACACTGAAAATGCTCCAGACTGACTCGTTTTGTCACTGGAACCAAAGGATGGGATTTCAAAGAACCCGATTGTGTAAATCTGCACCTCTGAGTACCCAGCAGGGCAGGAAAGAGCAGTGGCCAGAGCCTCTGGTCAGACTCCTGGGGGGCACAAAGGGAGGTAGATCCATCAGTTGGTGGAGGGGTGGTGATTTGTGCCAGGGGAAGAGCTGCTGCCCTGGGGGAAACTTCACAAATGTTTCAGTCACACTTTCCAGTTCATCAGGAAGTTTCTCTTGCAGAGACGCTGCAAGATGCATGGGTGTGCATGTGTGAAGATAGCAACATTTTCTTCTTTAAATTTTTTCACTTTTTCTCTGCAGCTGGGCGGGAACAGCTTCATCCAAGCTCTTTAAGGACTGTGTGAGAGCCATCCAAACACTGGATCTTCCCCCATCTTCTAGTTCCACGCTCTGGTGTTCCCACCTTCCCATGTTCATGATCCCCACTGAGCCTGTCCTTGCAGGGCCCCCACCTTCCCCACTTCTCCATGCCCAGTGCATCCCATTGATTTGTGTCCTGCACCACCTACCTGCCACAGCTCTGTCAGGCAGCACTTGTCCTGGCAATGGAACCAAAATTTAGTGCCACAGCTGCCCTCATAAGGGATCAGCAGCTTCACTGTCACTGCCACAGGTTGGGAAATACTCAGGAGGTGACCTTCCACTGCGATATTTTTTCTCTTTTTGCAAAATATTTTTAATAGTACTCAGGGTCTCATTGTATTTATTCAATCTTTCTGGTGATAGTTTGACAGCATTCATAATCTTCTTTTTCTGCAGCAGCATGAAGTGCTAGAGGAGGCAAGGGTTGACCAGTGTGGGTGAGGAAGGAGAAGGTGACAGAACTTCTGGGTTTTTTGCAGTCCCCTTGGTGGAGAGGAACAAGCCAGGGATGTGCAGTTGAGAAAAATAGGTGTTTTTGTGAGAAAGGGAGCATTACAGCTCCAGGCATCATGTGAGCCTCAACCTTTTCGAAAGCGAGGTTTAGGAAAACCTGCAACAAGACTTTGTGTAACAAGAAAGAATATTGAACCAGCGCAAGTCCACTGACAGCTGAAAACTCTTTATTGCCTTGTTTATATCTCTGGAAAGGCACAGGGAGGGGAAAAGGCTCCAGTCTTCAGGCAGGAGCTGGTGGTAGGATACAACAGGGAAACAAGACAGCTGCCGTGGGATGCTTGCAGGTCTAAAGGCATGAACCAGTTCTCTGGCACAGGGGTATTTTTCATCAGGGTAGCATGAAGTGCATGCCCTTCTTTAGGATCCACAGTCAGTGAGACTCCCTGGTATGCCTCCTGGGCCGCAGAAGGTGAGAAACCGAGCCTGGTGAGGTCATGGAAAAACACCAGGGAAGTGTTGCCTGACATGCTCTGCCTTTGCTCAGCCTGTGCTGTTTCTGTAATCCTGACCTCATCCTTCTCTCCGGTGTCCAGCCTGGATCCAGAGACAGTAACTGAAGCTACTCATCTCAGTTGCCTGCCCCTTTACCAAGCTTCAGAGAAGCTGTCAGTAAAGGCACTGACTCCCTGGCACTTCTGCTGCTTGATTGAGGTGCCACCAGGCTTTAAAGCCCCCTTCTCTCTGCACCTCCCTTCCAGGTCCACAGGGATGAGATAACTCAGCTTTAACCCCTCTTGGTCACTTGGGTGCCCCCATTTGTCACCCCAGCCTTCAGCACTAGCTTTAAGAGAAACGGGGAGCATGGACTCCAGCATCTGGGCACTTAGTCAAACAAACGCTCCGCAGCAGGAGTGCCAGTTGTCCTCTGTGCTGATAGGGGTGTGTTTGTGGGTGGTGGAATGGGAATGTGTGAAACCCAACACGGCAGCTCAGCTGGGACGGGTGAGAGACTCCCTGAGGAGAAGGGGCTGTGAGGGACCTGCTCAGCCCAGACTGCCTGCTCCACCCCAGGGAGGGCTCTGGGCACTTCCACGGAGGCTCTAGTGAGGGGAGGCACAGAATTTCGGGGTACAGCCATGAGGCAAAACGTGATTACTGCCCCGCCGGCCTGTGGTGCCTCTCCACAGTCGTCTCCGCAGAGGAGACCAGGGTGTGAAGGACAACCTGGGGTCCCCAGCCAAGCTGAGAACAGGTGCCAAAGCCCAGGCAAGGGGCAGCACCAGCTCTGCTACAAGGTCGGAGCCACTGGTGCTCCCAGCCAAGGTCCCTCTCAGCCCCCATGGGTGGTGTGTGATGTGTGGCACACCAGCAGAGCGAATCTTTGGGACCTCTCTTAAATCCTACCCCGCATCCCGACGGAGTGGCCAGAGATGAGGGTGGGCGTAAAGGTGATTGTCCTTCCCAGGGAGGAGAGAAGGGGCTGCTTTCCGGCCAAAACTGAAACCTTCCATTTCAAATTGAGCTCCTGGCAAGCGCCTTGTCTCTGAACAAAGGCCCTCGCTGTCAGGGCTCGGGGCAAGCGGCACCCGCTGCTTTGGTTTGCGAGGAGGCTCCAGGCGGAGCAATGCTCCTGCACGGCAGGCTTTGCGTTCACGGAACCGGCACCTCCCAGCAGAAAACCTTGCCTATGGAAAGCTCCCAGCCATTGCTGCTTTGGAAACAGCGCTTGGGGCAAATCACACCACTGCCACATCAACACTGAATCACGCCTCGGATGGAGATAGAAGCCTACAGGGTTTTCAGAGCAAGCTTTTTTTTTTTTCACCACACCCTTCATTCAAAAAAAAAAATCCTTTTTCCACTTCCAGTTCTTCCCAGGGCAACGAGCATTGTTAGGAGTGTTTACATTGCTGCTCTCTGCCAAATTAACATCATCACTCTCACCACCGCGGGAGCTTCTGGGTGATGCTAGGTACTCACAGGCAGTGATTTCAGAAGCACTAAAAGCAAACAGGATATACTGGCTACATTTAACCACCACTCTGCTTCAGCAAGCAAGAATCCTGAATTCTAAGCTTTGTGAAAGAGCCAGAACGTCAGATGCCTCCAAGTTTCGTGAAAGCAACGTGCTTTGAGCACATATTTTGTTGCTCTTCACTCTTCCAGGTGTTATCCTACAGCCACTGCTGTGTCAGAAGGTAGGGGGTGAGAAATAAAGAACCACCTAAAATATGATTATTTTGAACCAGGTTTACACAGAACATTTCACGACCCCTTTGCCCACCTTGAACCTCCTGCAGGATTCACCTTCCCCACGTTCCTGCTCTCTGTGGGAGCAGGACAGCATTGCCACAGCTGACTGAAACAGGAGTCATTCCATGGTGTAGAAAACTGAGGACGATTCGTCTGAACCCTACCCCCAAGCCTGACCTTTAAGACTGTTTTCCCTCTCCCAGCTGCGTGTGCCAAGTCTCGATATATCATCATCAGTGGGAAGTATGCAACCGCACGGGAGGAGGAAAATAACTGGGAGACATGTGAGTAACTGAGACAATGCAGAACTGCCAAATCTGTGACAGCTGCTGGGGGCAGCGCTGCAGTCTGACATCCAGGTGAATTACCATTTTTTGATATGTATTTTCCTGTGGGCACAGAAACCAGCATGAACATTAAAGGGATTATTATTATTATTATTATTATTATTATTATTATTATTATTATTATCATCATCATTGTCATCATCATCATCATCACGTTGTGAAGGAAGTATTGAAGGCTCCATTTCACCAGTGGCTGTTTTCTAGAAGGGGGAGAAGACTGGTGGTGTCCCTCCCAAACACCCTGAAGTGGATTAAATGAAGGCATTCCTTCAAAAATGCTAACTCTACGACTCCTTAGCCTGCCAGAACATATTTTAAATTAGCTTTTCCAAACTTTTCTGAAAGCTCTCAACAACAATAACAGCAGCATAAACAGCATAAACAAAGTGTCTTTTCCACATTGAACTGCTTAAGAAAGAAGGAAAGTGAGAAAAAAAGAGGCAGAATAGGAAAATCAGTGGAGCACCAAGGCTGTCCCTGCCTCTGTGGACACAGCTCCTCACGCCTGGTCCGAGTGCCTTGTGGCCTCAGCAAAACCTCTGGCTCAAGCCCTGGGCTTTGTCAGGCAGGTTCCTGGCTGGTCTCAGCCCATGCTGCTCTGTTAGGTCTCCATAACTCTGTAGGATAAGGCACTTTCTCTGCTCTTTGTGCTGAGCAAGTCCCTGCAGCTCCACAGGAGCCTCTGGTGAAGTGCACAGCGCTGCCTGAGGGACTGAGCTTTCCCAGGCTTGTGAGAACCAGCCTCTCGGTATCGTACAGCCTGCCTGGGAAGTTCTGGCCAAGCTTCATCAGTGAGATAGGATGAAATATACCATCTTGTGGTGGAAATATTAATTAGTTACTGTTTCTGAAGTGTATTAGATGTTACAGTGTCTCTGTCTCTTCTTATCTGCAATATGGGCTTTCTGGCCCTTCTCTCTACCCCAACCAATATTTCATATAAACCTGGAGAGCAAAGTCTGCACTGACACATTACAGGATGAGCCAAGTGACTATCATTCAAATTATTATTTCATGAGAAGTAAGAACATTTTGCACTTTTCTCCAGAACTCCTTCAAAATCAGCTCATTTCTTCTTGTTGGAAGAGAGCCCATTGTTCATTTGACACTAAAGATAGAGCTTTGCTGTTTTCTTTAAAGTCAGCATTTGGAGGGTGGACAGCAGAGAGGGAGTTAAGCTTTATTGTGCTGCCTTGTCAAAAGGATACAACATTATGCAAAAGGAATGAAGAGGAACAAAAAATTTGCTTTCTTTTCCACACGCTCTCTCTCACTGGCATGCAGTTTTCAAATGATATTCCTCCTTTGCTTTGTCTGGTAGATTGGATTTCAGATGACTGTGTCGATTAAATGGCAGGAGCACCTTGCTGCCTCGGGAAGCAGCCATCAGCTTCCTCTTGCCCTCAAAATTTCCAAATTAACGGGGCAGAAGGGTGGTGCTGTTCGTCTGGTTTTAAATCTCTCTCAACTAGGCAATTGAACAGCTTAGTGCTGGAGCCTGCAGTCTGGAATGAGCAACATTCCCCCAGAGTAAAGGCAGGCAGAGTGCCGCACCCCCAGGAGGGCAGGGGGGACCCAGAGGCACAAAGTGATTTGCCCCGAGGTGACACCGAGCCCGAGCGCAGGAGCGGGGACCCAAGGCTCGCAGCTTCCCTGTGAGCTCCAAACTGGCGGCGAACGGAGAAGGACTGCGTGATCCACCAGGAGAAAAGAGGACAGATGGTTGTTTCCCTCTGTGGCTTTGCAGGATAAACCGGGAAACACCGAGGGATGCCCCTCCTGATTTGTTTTTCTAACAACGTGTCCCTGCATCCCAGCTGCTCGGCTCGCTGCAGAGCGCTGCGCAGGGAAGGGGCTGGAGCACAAATCTCATCAGGAGCGGCTGAGGGAGCTGGGAAAGGGGCTCGGCCCGGAGAAAAGGAGGCTCAGGGGGGCCCTTGTGGCTCTGCACAACTCCCTGACAGGAGGGGGCAGCCGGGGGGGTCGGGCTCTGCTCCCAGGGAACAGGGACAGGAGGAGAGGGAACGGCCTCAGGCTGGGCCAGGGCAGGTTTAGTTGGATATTAGGAAGAATTTCTTCACTGAAAGGGTGAAAAGCATTGGAACAGGCTGTCCAGGGAAGTGATGGAGTCACCACCCTAGGAGGGATCTAAAAGACGTGTAGATGTGGCACCTGGGAACATGGTTTAGTGTTGGGCTCGGCAGCGCTGGGTTAATGGTCGGACTTGATGATATTAAAGGGGGTTTTTTCAGCCTAAACAATTGTGTGATAGCCAATAAAGTGTTTCTACGTGTGTTTATCACCCTTGGAGGTGGAATGCCTCGCGGCTGGGTGTAGCTTTGCGTGGTGGGCAGTGAGGGATTCCGGGCAGACTCCTGGTGAAACCCAGAGCTGGGTGTGATTAACTTCCCTGCACCTCTGAGGAACAGCACCAGGAAATTGCTAACACTGTAAATTGTCTCAGACATGCACTTACTGAAGCCTTTAAAGAGCAATTACTATATGTTAACTGAACACCCATCAACTGTAAAAACAGCAGTTATGTGGGTTTAATAGGTATATAAAGGAGAAAATCTCTCCACCCTGCAATTAGATCTAAATCACATAAAAAGTGTAACTTGTACACTTATTGCTTATTAATACATAAAACATGTACAGCGTGTTAAAACATTTAATCAGCATGTGTGTAACAGGCTAAAAGTTAAGCACCAAATTATCACTAAAGTACTGCTGAGCTCTTCATTAGCCATGTGAAACCACCCCCCGACATGCAGGGCTCGTATTGACCTGGGAATTAGGTGTTTTCAGCTACCCCTTCAGTGATTTTAGATCGGGGACAATGATTCTCTGCCCATTTCCACTGACTCCAGAATCACCTCACGACAACAGGATATCGCTGAGAGAGCCAGGAGGCAGAGCAGGGACAGCGGGAAGAGATGCTCCTGAGCAAGGTCTACAGCCCTCACCTCCCTGAGGCTGTGTTTAAAAATCTGTGCAGAAAATGAGGTGTGAACAGCAATTCACACTGTGATGACCTCCACCGGGGGCTATCAGCACACCAGGACAGAGGAGGGTCCTGTGGAGAAGGTCCTGGTGATGGAAGAGGAGATCGGTGGTGAATGACATCAGCAGGAGGGTTTGTGCCAGAGGCCAGGGAAGAGGGGAGCCAAAACTGGAGAGCTGGAGGCCTCCAGCATCGCCAGGAGGGAGGTGAGGGACTGGATATTACTGAAAAAGTAGGAAAGGGGGGCGAGGGCTGGCAGAGCAGGGGGGGTGGGGCTGCAACTTGGACCTGCAGCCAGGATGGATCCTCACCAGGGATCCCAGAGGGAGGAAAATAATAAGTGACATGTGCCACTGGGAACGCCACCCCACGGCACGGTCTGTTGACATAAGGAAACCACAACGCGGATTTAGCCTTTGTTTAGTCTAAGTCAGCTGCCAGCGCGCACACACATCACATGAAAGGCAAAACCTGAGCGTGTTCCCAGAACATCTTCCTGAAAAAGCCATCTGCTGCCGCCCCGGCTGATGTTACCATCCTCCCCACCACAACGAGCTCTGGAGGCATGAGCTCTTTTTTCCAAGCGAGATAACATCCTCACCTTGGCTTCAGGCCCGCCAAAGGCAGTCCAGGGACTTGTAGGGTTTCTCTGCTTGCACAAGGAGGTGGTGGGGGATGGGACATCCAAACAGCCCCCTGATTCTGTGGGGTAGGTGTGGAAGTGGTTGGTCAAACTGGAAGTCCAACAAGTGAGGGCTTTTTCTTGGCCCCAGACAGACAGAGGCATGGTTGCTTCTCCCCAGAAGGTGATGGCATTTTATTCATCTAGACAGTAAATCCTAATTTATGGTACCCTGCCAGATTCAAAGATAAAAAAATAAAGCTTAAAAAATAAACATTAAACCATAAAATTTTTTTGAAAAATTGAAATTGTGTGACTTTCATGCACAAAGGTATAAGTTGGAGCAAATATTTAACTTAAAGTAAAATCCTTTCCACTTCTGAATGTCTTCAGGCTAAGGCCATGGACAAGGACCCAGCTCACTAGACTTTATTTTCAGGCTATGATAGAATTCCTCAAAACAACATTTCCTCTACTTCTTACACCACTTCTCCATCTAGCAAAAAGGGGTGGTAAACCCTTTTTCTGCTCCAGCAGTGACACAGCTTGTTTGTCCTTTATATTGTAAGATTTTTTTGGTGAAGTACTTGCGGTCTGTTCCCACCAGAGGAAACACTACAGAAACACTTGTGTGACATGACTTTTTTTTGCTATTGTCACGTAAAATAGATTATTGTCCTGTTCCATTTTTCTTATTCCATCCTGTAATTACTCTCTTTGAAAAGAGACATTGAAAAGAAAACATTTTTGAAAACATTTTGAAAACATCTTGAAAACATCTTTGAAAAGAAACATTGGATTTAAAATACCTGAAATACTTCATGAAACAACAGAAGCCTCACTAGTGCAACTGATCCTCCGTGAAAGGGACCTTGAAATGGTGATAGGAGACATTTATACATAGTTTTAAGCCCTTGTCTGTCGCTGGACTACAAACAGGAATTAAGGTTTGGGGATTTTGAATGCAAGTTTGTACAACTCTTCCTGCTCTGAGAGACTCAAAGTCTAAATATTACAGGTCTAGTGAAGTTATTCATGACACAGTAAGGTTAATCAAGAGGAGACTATCACTGCCTTTAAAAGAAAGACATCACAGCCTGAAACTGGAGACAACCTGGACTAACTAAAGCTGTGCTGGGAACCTGCTATTGAAGAAGAAAACAAGATTCCCCACTGCTCAGAGTCAGCTGAAGACAAACTAGAAAACTTTGTGTGCATAAGAACCAGCCACGGAATGGAGTTCCTGGTATTTGAAGAAAGTGTGACTGAACACAGAATTAGTAAACTCTCACAAAGCAGAAACTCACCTGAGTGCTGGAGAGCAGCCCAGCTGCATCACACTCTTGATATTTCATTTACAGCATTTGCTGGTGCTCATTTCAGGATGGGAGCTCTCTGAAATTTAATCTGGACATTTTAACTGAGAGGTCTTGGACACTTGTCTCGTTCAAGGTTCCAATTTTGCATAAAAAATTGGATGATCACCTCTTCCCTGAGCATTTTAACCACCTGGTAGCACAGCACTTCTCCCCTGCTGACTGGTGAAGATACATGATCCTGCTTCTATTTGAACTCAAGAGTGTACAACCACAGGGTTTGCTCTCAAGGATGACACTGAGGAGAAGGTCTGCCTTCTTCTTCACAGGCAAAAACCAGGTGAATTCTCTCAATCTAAGGCTCTCCCAGAGTGCAGTGTCCCCAGGAGCAGTCCTTTGACTCAGCAACAGCATCCATTTGATATAAATTAATGGGAGGAAAAAAAGCATCTCCGTGTCAGCTTTCCAATTAAATTACATGGAAAGAAATCTAGGTTACAGCACGAAACCATGCAGAATGAGGTCCTAATTGCTGAACATGCACTTTTAAATGGATTAAATAAAGACACACATTTAATCTGATGGTAAGAATATAATTGTATTTTTGTTGCTGCTTTCACTGAGTCATTTACATGGGATATGATGTCAACATCTGATCACCTGTCCTTCCTGCTCTTGGCTAGCAGGACAGAAGCACAACCAGCTCCTCAGAGAAGGATCAGTCATATTCAGAGCTGTTGACCCCCAGAAATCTTTTTTCTGCCACTGAGCTGAAGAAGAGCAAGCCCTGCTTGCAGCACCTTACCAACAACCACCATAATGCCTCCTTAAATAGCCCAGCTCCTACCAGCCACATCCTGGCCAGCGTTTGCCACCTGGCTCCCAAAGCGGTCCCGTGAGGGAAGGTGGAAGAGGTGCTTGCAGGAGCAGCTGAGGAGCAGGGGGAGCAAACACCGTTTTCTAAGCTGTTTTCCAGGAGGGTGTTCCTGTGGTGTTAGCAAGAAATGCCCTGCAGCCGCAGCAAAACGTCTCAAAGGCCTCATGCCTTTCTGGAGGCAGCATGTTTTGAGTGCTGGGTATTTATTTACCTATGAGAAACCAAATCCTTTCCACTTCTGAATGACTATTTTTATTCAGATCACATGGTTTCAACAATCATGTGCCTGAAATCCTGAAGACTCTAAGCAGAGAAAAACATGCTTTGTTTCTTTTCCTAGAAAAAAACACACCAAAGACCTAGTGCTTTACATAGCTTGCCTGCTAATTACCTATTGGTTCTTCCTGACCCAAACTTCCATTCCTTTGACTGCAGCATCTCTGCTAGAAGTCTGCAGCGACTTCAGTCTAAATGGTTCCACAAAGACTTGAAGCAATATTTGGCACAGCAGCTGAATATTTTCCCCTTCAGTTGCGGGGAAAAACTTAAAATTTCAGTCCCACATTTTCAACACAAGATAAATTAATTTGAGGCATTGCTGGTGAATATCCCCCCTCTCTTTAAATGCTGCTGAGAGCACAACAGAACAGCTGCAGGGAGACACATTTCACTTAGATTTGGAAGTCATGCATGTACAGTTGGCTAGACTGAGCTAAGCTCTTCATTAATAGAAGTGTAAACTCTATGGAGAATTCAAGAAGCGAGCTGAGGCATATTTGCTGTTCCACCAAATATTCAAAGAGATGAATTATTTGAGAAGGAAAGCGTGTCTCTTCTCATTCCAGCACCTGACTGCACTTTTTTCCCCTAAACATCCTAGCTGAAATTAATCAATTGCAATTCTTGACTGATTATTTTATGAAAAATGCATTTCATGTACAACGTTAGAATAACAGAGTTCACACAACTAACTTTTGGGAAGCATTTCTTTTTAGGATACTAAAATAGCAAAAATTTTTAACACAGAAGTATTTTACCTCTCAGTTCTAATCAGAAAAACCAGGTGTTCAGTCAAATCCAAAACTGAACGGTAGCAAAAGTACTGTAACTTATATTACTAGAACACAAAATGATTGCGAAAGAGGTAGGACTTCTGTGGATAAAGCTTTTGTCAGAATGGACTAAAGTGAGACTTCCATGAGGGACAGATTATTCCCTTCCTGCTCACCGTGGGGTTTTCTTTTTTCTCCTTCAGGACTCAAGACATTGAGCCAGTGAGGGAACACACATGATCTGATCAGTTTCCACATCCTGCTGGAACAAAATAGATCCCAAAGGCAGCAAAAGGAAAGTCAGTAGTGCTACCTGAGTCTTAGCTGCACACTGTCTGTTGCCACACAGTACAGTGCATTGCATGAGAATTTATTTTCTTTTGCTTATTTTTTGAGCCTTTTTTCTCACTTTTTCTCAAGCTGACAGAACTTTGCATTGGATTCCTCTACCTTTAAAAAGCAAGAACACCATCTCAGCCACAAGAGCAAAGCAAACCGAAAATCTCCCGACAATGACACTGGTTTTTGGGCATTTAGCTTGATTTGCAGCATACTGTGTGAGGGCTGGAGAAAAGGGATTGTGGGATCCAAGCTGGAATGAACTAAATCTGAAGTAGAGATCGATATCTTCTCCTCTGCGATGGCCATTTTCTACATGTTATGAGCTCTTGTGTGCTGACACCTGGCAGTGTTGCCTATAAACCCAAAACCTGGTAAAATCCACTTTGATTCTGCTAAGAAGTCACTGCCTTAGTTAGGTGATATGCCACTGAGCATTACATTTAGGTGCTCATCTATTTGCTCACACCTTTGGATCTGCCTTCTGGTCACAAACGATCAGCCAGAGGACAGGCAGAAGTGCTGCTCAGAGAAGGGCTCTGGGTCAGTGAGCACAAGCAGCTCGCACTTCACCAAAAATGTGGGCTTGCAAAAAAGAGACAATCTGGAGAAGTCAAGGGTTTAGAGAATACCAAAGAAATAGGAATTGAGAAACAAGCTCATGAAGGAGATCTGGAGGTCTCTGGTTCAGCCTCTTGCCAAAGGCAGGATTATTGCTGACACTAGACCAGGCTGGTGGTGTCTGTGAGCTCTTTGCTTTGGAGCCAGACAAGCTGTCTTTCATGGTGGAAAAGTCCTGTGTCCCCAGAAAAATACTGAAGGAAGACTTCAGGGTGAAGAAGAGAGCAGAAACTTGGGCCAGCTCCCACTGAACTGAACAGCAGCAATTGTGTTTGGATATTTTCTTGAAGCCTGGAGACTCTTTTGCTGTGTGGTCTCACGTGAGGTCTTCCAAGATAACCGGGCCAGTAGCACCAACACTTCACACAGTCCCTACCGCTTCCCAAAGGGTGAATTTTCCTCTGGAAACCCCACAGATCCAGACTTGTGTGTGACCCTGCCAAGCGTCAGTGCTGTCCCTGAGTCATGGGACAACCTCAAAGGCTGAGCTCTTCGCCGGGGAGGCTGGGTGTTTGGAAGGGAGGGAGATAGCAGCCTGATATTGCTATTCCCATAGCAACTCCTGCCAGGCCTTTGCTCTGGGGTGAATACAAAGGCAAGAGCTCTGCATGGGGAGCATTCAGCCACTGCAGCTCCAGGCTGAAGGAAAATGCCAGCAGTCAAGATAGCAATAATGAGGCAAACATTTACCCAGGCTCCATAAGCAGAGGGAAGACAATGAGCCTGGGAACACAGTATGTGTGGAATCCCGCCTGTCCCACGGCACAGACGCTCCCTGGGAACCCCAGGGCTGAAAGAAAGGGACTTGCCCACCGAGGCAGAGGGGTGATGTGAGTAAAGGATCATTGTCAGTAACCATTCCCTGTGCTTCTTGCCTCCCGCTCTTGTGCCGTTTCAGTTCAGCACAGGGAGCCCAGCACAGGTGATCCAGGCCCTGAAGGGAAAGATGGGGCAAGGCTGTCACCGTGGTGATAGGACAAAGGAGAGCGGGTTCAAATCAAAGAAAATGGGTTTAGATTAGATTTTAGGAAAAAAAAAATTCTTGGCTGTGAGGGTGGGGAGGCCCTGGCACAGGTTTCCCTGAGAAGCTGTGGCTGCCCCATCCCTCAAGGCCGGGTTGGATGGGGCTTGGAGCAGCCTGGGGTAGTGGGAGGTGTCCCTGCCCATGGCAGAGGGGTTGGAACAAGATGAGCTTCAAGGTTCCTTCAAAACCCAAACCATTCTAGGGTTTTGTGATCCAGTCACATCCAGCCTGATACCTAAAACAAGGGGAGATTAAATGCTTTGTTTCAAACTCACACAATCCTGGCACTAAGGTGGGTGGGAAAACGCAAGTGCAAGAATCTAGAACTCATCCCAGGGTCTTCCACTATCACATCAGTGATGCAATCCTTATTAAAGTGATTTATCACTGAGCAGCCCTCTCCTTTTTTAAATTGGTGGAAGTGCAGGTAGGCTCTGGGCTAGAACACATAATGTGCAAATTACTTGTAGGTCTTCCTGAACAAATGTTTCCAGAGATCGCTGAAAAAAGGTAGTGTCTGGCAGCCCAAAATGCATCATTCCTCCCCTCCCCCTGTAAACATAGGTTAAGGAAATAAGCATCTTAACAAGGAAATTCAATATTTCTGTACTTTTTGACTCCTAGGGAAAAAAGCACAAGTGTGTACAGCTATGAGGTGATCAAAAGTTTCATGCTGTTCCACAGCACACACATTCCTCTAAGATCCAACTCCAGAACAACCAAAAAGGGAACTGAATCTGATTAAAACACAACCAGATTAAAAAAAAAAAAAACAAAAACCTTCCGAAGCCTTCTGAACATGCATTCAAAAATCTGTATTTAGCAAAGAAAGATTCCACGACAACACCGCAAGCATCACTTTTAGGTTTCTGGAGGAGAATGAGGAAAGCCTCCAGCTCCAGATTCCTGGGTGCATGTTCAGCTCCAGTTAAGCACAGCCTCAGTGCTGGATCCAGCAGGTCATCAGGTACTGGGGAATACAGCACTGCAGCAGCTCACGATGACGCTGAGTTGGCAATCCAAACACCAGCCTGTCTCCACCTATTTTGATCTTCCCATACAGCCTGCAAAACTCCCTCATTCCTGTGTCTGGGTTCAGGAGGAGTCAGCAAAGCTTGGCACCGTGCCCCTGACCTCTAATGGATGTTGTGCTGGGGCGTATTTGAGGCATTCTTGGGGGATGTTGTAGACCCCAGACCTGTGTGAGCTAGGGCAAGCCACTGCCCATAACCCGCCAATCAAAAATTCCCTGTGAAGCACTGGGGGAAAGGGTACAAGAGGGGAAAAAAGGGCACTTTGCCCCCCCCCCCCCCAGCGCCCCAAATTCCAGAACCGCACACCTGAGGGA
>VXAZ01000178.1:123199-173012 GCA_013399875.1 Gymnorhina tibicen
AAGCAAAACCCAAAAAAAAAAGGAAAAAAAAAAAAAAAAAAAGGGAAAAAAAAAAAAAAAAGGCAGCTAATCTCAACGAAAAGTTACTGGTGTGAGACTGATTGATGTTAATATGACAAGCAACAGAACGGTTATGAGGACCCATGTGTTTGGCCCATGAGCTGCATAGCTGTGCTGTAAGTTTGGTTCTTTAGTTTTTTTTTTTTTAAAGTTAAAACTTCTTTGTTATCTCCATTATGTTTAAAATTAACGAGGACGACGACAACGACAACAGCAACAACGAAAAAGGTTCTATTCACAAGATCTAGTCTCCTTTCCCTGTCCCCCACTCAAAAAGAAATACTCATTTTTACATGAGAAAACTTAATTGTGCTGTATTTGTAACACCTCAGGCTGATAGAAAATAAAACGTGTGGCAAACAAAACCGCACAATCAGTCACATGAAATCTACCAAATACTAAAATTATAACTGAATACTAACAAACAGCTTACCTGGAATAAAGGATGACAATTCACAAACAGTTATCTAGGAATTAAAGTATCTCTCTCTTTTTTTTGTTTTTTTTTTTTACTAAAATAATTAAAAAAATCACAGTATTTTAAGAAATAAAACCCACACTGGGATTTTAAGCACAATTTGTTTTTTTCCTTTCTTTAAAACTTTTTTTCTTCTTCTTCCTCCATTCACCACTTTGCCCAGCAGTCTCTCTACATTTAACCACAACAACAACAGGTAGTACTGACAAATGCAGAGATCTCCCTTGGTTAATTCTGAGGTACTAGGAAACAGGTGACTGTTTTAAGCAAAGCAGTTTCTGTTTTGTTTTTTTGTTTTTCTTTTTTTTTTTTCCTTTTTCTGTTTTTTTTTCCTCTTTTTTTTAAATTTTTTTTTTTTTCTTTTCTAAAGCAGTTGGCGTTCAGTCTGGAAAAGCATTATGTATTAAAACTAGAAAAACGCACACAAACTTGTGCGTTGAAAAGTTGTCCCCCCCAACCACTTCTTCCACGCTCGCGACGCTTCCACTCATAAAACAATCGAAGTCTCCACTGCAAAGCACGACGTGTAATGTAGGAAAAACACGGGGAGTTGCTTCATTAGTCCAAGATGAATATAACTTCCCATTGTCAGATCCAGGAGGAAAAAGATGCAGTGACGTAATGGAGCCACTTATTCCATCACTTAAATAACTTTTAATATACACACACTCACACAGGTACCAGTGCTTTGAAAATAGATCATTCAGTCCTAAAAGCAGCTTTTTTTCTTCCTTCTGCCCGCCCCGCCCCGCTCATCACTGTTCAAGTACGTCGATTAGAACCACACACCAAACGCTTATTCATTTTTGGCCTCCAGGTTGTCTAGGAGAGGTTTGTCAGCAGCCACCATGCTGACCGCTGTTTCTCCGGCGTGGGAGTAGTCCACCACCATGGTCTCGATGCCTTCCTTCTCTTCCGGCAGCGTGCCGGCGGCGTCCTCCACATCCTCCTTGGGCTGGTTGTCCTCGCCGCCCCTGTGCTTGCTCTCGCTCAGCGCCCTGCGGTGAAGAACAGGAACAGGTCGGGCACGGGGTGCAGCAAAGCCAGTCACACGAGGGACAGGAGCAGGCCACTTCCCAAAAAAGCAGCCATACCATGCCACAGGCTCAAAAGGAGAGGCAGATGAATGAGTGTGCTGGTGGGACCCATGACATTCTAGCCCTGAAACCGAATCTTTTATTCGTTCTGTGCTGGGACAAACTTGGGATCAGAGGGAAGAACTCAAACTGTGACACTTGGAAGTCTATTCCCATCTCCCTGGCCCCTTGTAAACAAGACTTAGGAGGCACCAAACAAAAGCACAGGAAAGGAGTACTCTTCCCAAAGAGTTAATAATCCAATAAAACTTTTCATAGGTTGCAGCATTTCAAGTACCTACATGCAGACTGATATTCTCTTAAGGGTAAGAGAAGTTATTGTTTCTCATCCCATCAGAGTTAACTCACAATATTGTATTCAAACGCTTCCCATAAGCCAGCAGCCTTGAATGAAATCTACTCTTTGAAGAAACTCTGGCTAGAGAAGAGACCTCTGCTACCAAAGAGATCTTCATCAAAAGAAGGAAACAGGCTGTTCCGGAGATGCCTATCTGTGATGTGTATCACACCGTGGTATGCAAACTGCCACAGAGAGGGAAAAATTTTTTAAAGAATCAACAGTACACTTAGGGGAAGTTAATCCTGGCCTAGAGGCATTCACCTAGAGACAATCTTTAAGTTTTAGAATCACAGTTAAACCCTACAGTTTACAGCCACCCTGGGCAGCAGAGTTAAAAAGAATGATGGGTGAACAAGCAGAGACATCTGATGACTGTATCCACAGACAGATTTGGTCCACACAGAACTGTGTTTGCATTCATCACGGCTCTTTGGGAGGGGAGATTCGGGGTGAGGGGAATTCACAGAGTTCTAGTGACACCTCTGGCTGCTTGGCAAGGGAACACAAACCAACTTACATGCCGTGTCTCAGCACGTGCCGCTCCCACTCAGAGCCCTCTGTAAAGGATCGGCCGCAGAACTCGCACGGGAAGCGTTTCTCCGGAGCACTGCTGTCAGGAAACATCATGGGATCTGGAAAAAAGACAGCACAGCCCACTGAACTCGGAAATGCCAGGGCAAGAAGGGACCGCTGTGATCCTACTCTGGTCCCCTCTGCTTCAATGCACCTCTCATTCCAGAGAAGCAAAAGGATTTCCCTGTCAAGTAACTGGGAAAATGCAACTCCTGCAAAGAAAAGGGACACTGCAAGTGACAAACCCCATCCTAGGTCTTAAAGCATCTCTGCAAGTGAGGGCAACAAGTTACTACTCCCTGTTCTTGTATTTCAACAAATGAAGAGACTGTGGAATTTGAATTCTACATCAAAACTGCAAAGTTGAGGACTGAAGTGGCCTGAAAGCAAAATGAAAAAACCCACTCAAGTCCATCTACAGTTTTGGAACTGGTAGTACAAATTTTAGGAAACACATGGATTTGGTATATTTAACATGCGATTCTTGCAATAAATCATGAAGTCTCATGGATTAAGCCCTGCATTTTAATTGCATAGGTGTTTCATCCCATCCTGGTCTTTTATACAAAGTGCTTGGGGCCTCATTTGCAGAAGTGTCAAGCACCTTGTAAAATGAGTGAAGTCACTGGCAGCTCAGGGAGTGACATTCCTGAAAGCCAAGCTCCATGTGAACACAGCCTGCTCTGACAAAAGATGAAACATTTTCTCACAAATTAAGAAGATCACCGCACAAGCCATTAAAAATAATTGCATGAACTATCTCACTTGATTCTTTTGCTGGAAATGAGACAGCACCATCTGCTCAGAGCATTAATTCCTTAGCAGGGATTATCTTAAGCAAGAAATCAACAGAATGTCTTTCTGACTCCTCCTGAACTACGTAATAGAAGAAAAGGGATTTTGCTTAATTTTGGTTCTGATCTCTGCTCACTTGATTTCTTCACTCCCAGGCTTACTCTGTTCGGGATCAGTCTATGAACTCAAAATTGCTCACACATTCCCTATTATCCATACCTAAGTCCTGCAAATGCATTTTTTGTCACATATTTCTCACTACTTAACCTTTACCTCAATTTTACATGGAATGGTCCTTGACATAATTTTTTGCCTCTTCCCATGAAAGGAAAGAAAATCCACTTTGCATTTCTTATTGTTGGGGATTTATTTATTATGTGGTTAAATATCATAAAGCTGCTGTGTCAGGGGGAAAACCAGAATGCAAGCAAATTCCATTAAGCTCAGTTTACATCTGGATTTTTAACACCTTAAGCATGGCACAAATGCATAAACTCACTGCAACACACAGACTAGTCATGATAGGGAGGTAAGTATGTTTGATATTTAAGTAAGTTTTAGAGGCAAATGCTGCTGGTGTTCTGTATAAGAATATACTTATGGTATAGCACACAACAGGATGTTTGTTCTGCAGAGAGGAGATGTGAAACAGAGAGCCTGTTCTGCCTAAACAGGGAGGAGCTGGGGTTGTGCAGCCTGGAAAAGAGCAATCTCTGGGGAGACCTTTCAGTTCTTAAGGGGAGATTATGAGAAAGACAGAGAAACACTTTTCACCAGAGAGTAGTGACAGAGAAAAGAGCAACAGTTTTAAACTGGGAGTAGGATGAGACTGGACGTAAGGGAGAAAACTTTTAAGATGAGGGCATTGAAACACTGGCAGAGGTTGCCCAGAGAAGCTGTGGCTGCCCCATCACTAGAAATGTCCAAAACCAGGTTGGATGGGGCTTGGAGCAACCTGGGATAGTGCAAGGTGTCCCTGCCCATGGCAGAGGCTGGCACTGGATGAGCTTTAAAGGGCCCTTCTAACCCAAGGCAGCCCATGATTTACACCTGCAACCCCCATTCAGTTTAGCAAGCGTTATTCCAGTAAATCCACCACCTCTTCAGACAACACTATCTTGCTCATCCTACTTCCCAGTAACTTTTGCTTCTAGGGATGTGAACTTGGGCTGCTTCCCTGGAGGAGTATCAGCAGCTGCTCTTCTCTGGGTCCTGCAGAGGAGAAGTACCAGACTGCACAAATGCCTGACCTCTCTGTTGGTTTTGCTGTGTCACGCATACAAGCACTCGTGGACATTTAATTTTTGCCCACTATGGAAAAACACCTCTCAATCTGCTAAGACCAAGACATAAAGATCAGTAAGAGCCTGTCTGAGACACAGTTCCTACCTGGGAGGGCTGTTCTCTACGTGGTCTATGCCAGACACTTCACTTTTCCCCACACATCCCCTTTTATGCTACATCCTTTACCACAAGCAAATGACTCCCTTCCTTTCCCATCTGAGACTGCAGTTCAGCTCTGCTGGCCAGCTCTGTCTGTCCACATGGACAATGGCCCTTCTTTGGTCCAACAGCCCACTTGGAGAAGCCACAAGCCCTAATTTGCACCTTCAGCACTGCAAAAGAGCAGCTCAAGTCAAAGCGGTGGATCTAGGGAAGAAATCCTGATTCTCCCAAAGTCACCTACCTCAGAGGGTTCAGACAGATACTTGGAGCACACAGAGGCACTCTCAGCAAATCCCACTTCCTGCCAGCACCACAAAGGCTAGAGTTGTCACATGCACCCCAGCAGCACCCAGGATTGCGGTTTGATGTGGTTTGAAAGCTGTGACAGCATTAGCCACTGTGACAAGCTCTGTCTGAAACCACAGGTCTGGTCCTCTGCTATCAGGGCATACCATTTCTGTGTCAGAAGTGTCTTCTGAAAATACCCAGGGAGATGCCAGCATCCAACCATGCCTTCAGTTCCCGTCTCACTGGGACATTTTTCAAAAACCTTGCACCTTAGAGTGGTAATTCACACAACTTGTCCAGAAAAATGCAGTCAATACAGCTGGGTCTTTTCTAAGTACCCTTGTTGTGGTAGGCATAAGTGTTTTCTGCATTTTCTACCTATTTTAGTATAATCTATTACAAATGTTTAAGAGATTAAAAAGGACAGAAAAAAGTAACAATAGCGAGACATCAGCCCTACAGGCCAGAGAGGAAAGAAATGCTGCAAAACAAACTTGAAAATACGCCAGATTTTTTTAGGCTGGTCATCCAAACAAGCATGCACAATCATTTTATCCAGCCACAGATTAAAGAAAACGCAGACACAGGTAGGGAAAAAAAAAAAAGTACAGAATCATTAAAACACTGCCTTGCTTAACTCTGAAACATTGAGGATAACACATCTATGAACCCTTGCAAATGTAAAACTCCAGCACAGAAGGTGATGTTTTCACACTTCCATGGTGTAACCCAAAGCCAGTTTAAACAATGAACTTCACCTTGGGCTGCCCGCCCCCCCCCCCGCCCGTGGCACATTTGCACGGATTTGTTAAGGCTTGGCAGAGAGCACTTTCCCCTCCTTGGTCCGGGTACCACGGCCTCCAAGGTCACCTCAGCACCTGTGCCTGTGTGTAATGCTAAGGTAATAATCCTCACCAGGACAGCTTGACTCCTCACCCCCTGCTAGCTGTGGGACTACACAGGACATTAATCAGCCTGCTGCATCTGCAGCCAAGGTGAGCTGCTGCTCCAGTCAAGCCATGGCACAGTTATTGTTCCAGCCACCAAGCTCTTGAGGGTCGAAGCAGACACACCCAAGCACATTTCCAAACATCTGCTGATGCTGAACTCCGAAATGCACACGGAACTGACACCCCTCTAGGTCCTCCTCTGATTTTTCTGCTGCTCTAAGACCCCGTGCAGAATATTTTTCACTAAAACATAAATGGCTTCCTATCCGATTGGCTTCCATTCTCATTTAAGTAAAAGCCCATCACTATCCACCCTTGAAGTGCTGCTGATTAGCACAAACTGAATTTATGCTGCAGGGACACTAAATAAAACCCAGGATGCTGGGGTCTTGCTATTAAAAGGCAAGAAGCATGATCTGAACCCCCCCTAGTTCTGTAAACTACCTGTGAATCCAGAAATGAGAATTTTTCAATGCCTGAAAAAAAGGCATACAGAGACACCTTTTTTTTTTGTGAAAAGCTCTTGAGTGAGTTTGAAAGCTGAAAAATCAGGATGAAAAAGGGAAAAATGGTGGAAGTACACAGAACTTGGCTGTATGCAGTTGTCAGTATCAAGAACTGGGTGACCTGTTGTTCAAACCATGAGGGGACTAAAGACACTAGAGAGTTGTTGCATTTGAATGCTGAAACATTGCACCAGACAAAACAGTTACATCAGATATTGGAGTAACTTGGCTTTCATGGGAGACGGTTGTTGGAAAAGAAACCCTTCATTTAATTAACAGAGAACTTACTTTTTCCCTGCTGATCTAACTTCAACCAAACCAAAAGCATATGGGCCAGCCTTGCTGAAGTCAGCGGGATTGTTCTGAGATACAAACCTAGGCACATATTTAAATATAAAATGGTACAGACAGGTGGGGTATGGATGTACCCTGGCTCTGGAGCTACCAACTGCAGCAACTGCAAACAGGACTCACTGTCTGACAAAGAATGCTGGGCAGAGAGTAAATAACAGCCCATAAAGCAGCCTTCATCCCTCACTTGGACAATGCCAAGTGAAAGCTGGGAACTGGTTACCAAAACAGAAAATCTGACAGGCCCCTAAAATACACTTACATAGTTTTCCAAGCCCTTATAGATGTTATCTGAACAGGCAGATTAGTCACAGATGCTATCTGTGCTTTCTCATAGCACATATTCTCTCAACAGAAGTAAGGACGACTAGAAACACAAGATTCCCACAGGAGCTGTGTCTTCAGGAAAGCCACATTCTCCTTCTGCTGCCATGCCTGCTGCAGACTTTGTGCTGTCCAGTCAACAGCTGACCTCACATGGCTGGACTGCTGAGGCATGTTGCAGTGCCTAAAAAAACCCAACAAAAACCCCCCAACACATCAAAGAGCTGCACTGACCTCTCTCTTCAGCCTTGGGGCTTAACTCTTCTTCTTTTTCTTCTTCATCACTGCTAGAGCTCTCTGTTTTCCCTTTCATTTGTTCCAACTGGTCCAAGTTAACCCGTCCAACCAGCTCAAAATTACGACTCACCTTTTAAAGAAACACCTCTGTTAGCATTCAACACAATCACCAGCCAGCCAGAAAAATGGCCACATATGCAAAACAAAACCGAGTACACCCCAAAGCCTCCTCAGTGCGAGGTGACGTGCAGCCCCCATAATCAAATTAACACCCATTTATTTCCAGTGACAGTGATCTTTCTATTGCTGTTTATTCCGCGCTTCTCATTTCTGGTTTTTGGAAATTAATGAGATTCGGCAAACCCCCTTCGTTTCTTCATCCAATAAGCGTGAAACATCAAGTCATATCCTCATTTTTATGGCATTATTCAACCGCTGTGATCAAACGCTGCTAACCACACATCCACGCTGAAGGGAAACTCTCTCTGACTGGTTCATTCAGCTTTATTCATGAAAGGATGGTTCTTTTTTTCACTAAGCACACGGCTGCTGTGTGCCACATACACTCTCACTCATTAATAACAGATTAATTTTCATTACGCCAGGCTGCAAAGTGCTTTGCAAACTGATACACAGGCTATAATGGGAACACTTCACCCAGCAGTCAGATTCAGCTAACCCTGGGGTGAAATGCACCAGCTACTTAACAGCTCACAGCAGCAGTATGAAAGGAGCAGCTCAGGGCACAGGAGTCAGGAACTCCACCACATCCAACAGGAACAGCGGAGCAGCAGCCCAGATTTACAGTGGAGGCGGAGAGCGTGGAGCATGACCAGGACACTAAGGCTAATACTTGCTGGATGACAAGCGCCCTCTGAGCTCATTGATCACTGCTGGGAAGTGTTTTGGATTCATCTTTCATGCAGAGAGACAGCCCTCCAGCAGCACAGGCACTGAGCCACAGAGGCAGAGGGGATGGAGATGGAGCAGCGAGCGCGGTACAACACGTCCTGCGAGATGCTGAATGAAGTATCAACACCCACTGACTGTTTTTTATCACTCTGTGGGAAGGGAAACGTGAATGATCCTGAGGAGGATGCGAAGCAGACTGCAGGGCACATCCAAACAGCAAAGCATCCTGAATACAGAGGTGTGAAGATTCCTAGTACTGGGTACAGGCAGTTGTGATGAGGTTCTCTAAACTAACACAACACCCACCGAGGTTTAAACAAACAAGACCACATGAAAGGCACTTGATTCAACTCAGCTCATACAACAGAACTCTTTTTAAGGTGCAATACACAACCTGGGTAGTATCTGAGCCCAGAACTTTAGACACAAATTGGAGAGGTACAACTTACCAATGAAAAAAGGGGAAATGATGCCCTAAACCACCAGCACCACCACTGCAAGTCCAGACTGGAAGGGAGACGTAAGTTAAGGGAATAATCTTCCCAGCCTGACGCACTGTGTCAAAAAGAACCAAGCAATAGTTCCTCTGGATATACCAGACACCTTGCTGTGATAACCAGGAGGTGTGGAACTCCCTCTGCACCATTTGAATCACAGAAGACTGTCCAGAAGTAATAAAAGACAGCAGAGGAGCACAGCAGACCAACATCAATTAACGACGTTTTGTTTTATAAGATGGCCAAGTATTTTTTAAGCATGAAAAGTGGTTGAGTTTTTTTTCTTTTCCTGGGACTTCTGCTGCTAATACCTCTTCCATATAAATATATTTGGCTTTAAGGATAAGTCACTCAGTCAATGAAGTTTTTAGTGAGGACCTCGGGCAGCTCAGCTCCAACAGGTGAAGGCATATAGCTGCCTCCCCTGGAAATCTGCCAAGGAAGTACTCTAGGAAATATTCCAAAACACATCCCAGTTCTAGAACTGAAATGTTTCTCAGCTACAGAAATTCAAAGCTAACACTCCGTGGAAAGGCTTTAATGAATTCTCAAAGACTGGACCTGGTATGCACTCAGGTAATCCACAAAAACTCCAAAGCAGTCTTAACTCAGGACCTGGTTAGATTTGCTGTTTATCTTTCCCTTGTTAAATGTAAACAGGGATGTATAGCCCTCTTTGTTAATAAAATATGCATGGCATGTCACACTGCTGAAGTTACCAGAGCAATCCTGTGTTTGGAATCTCCTGCCTTTTTACAGGAGCTGAATCACACTGCCTTGGTATTGTTCCATGACCCTTTCCCCACCCCCTTTTAAATAAACCCAGCATGCACACGAGCCTTTTCCAGATAATCACACTCTGCACACAGCAGTTGGCCAATTCTGATCAATCTGAACAGCTTCAGAAACTATTATTTTTCAGTTTCGGAAGAAAAGAAAAAAAAAAAAAGATGTAAGAGAAAAATGAGGAAGGGAAGCGCAACATGGGATTAATTTCCAAATTTGCGGAGCGAGAGGGAAAAAAAAAAACCAAACCCCAATGTCAAGTTGGCTACTCCGACACGCAAGTAAACTAACAGTGTTTGCAAAGAGTAGAACTGCCACAAATTAAAGCCATTTGGGTCTTACCTTGTGCTCATCTCGAAGGTGAGCATCCAGCTCCTCTGTGTGTTTGGTCTCATAGTAGCAGAGCTGGCATTTGTAAGGTTTCAGTTCATTGTGCTTCTCTATGTGCTGCTGCAAGCTCTCGTCACTGGAGCAGGTGAAGGTACACTTGTCACAGCGGAAAACAACTCCCTGCAGGTACTTGGACAGCTTGGAACGGCAGACTTCAATGGGAACGACCCTCTCTTCTGTGGGGACAGCACAACATCCACTTAAGTAACACCAGGAAACAGTTCTCCCCGCCAGGGCAGGGTTAATCTCCAAAAACTACGGAGGCAGGTAACTGGTGATTGGGTGAAGAGGATAGGAATGGAAGGTTTCGGGCCAAATCAGACTGTCTTATGAGCCAGAGGAGCAGAGCCTAGGAATACAAAACCAGCCATAAACCAGCCAAGGCCGAAAGTGTGTTTTTCGTTCAGCACTTGACAGTGGCCAGGAACAGCTTCTAGAAAAGTAATAAACAGGGAAGCTGCAGGGTGCTTCCCAAAGCACCACAGGCTGCTGGCTCTGCACAAACCCGAGCTCATCACACCCAAACCTACCCTCTGGGGACTGAGAAGGTGAGCAAGGCAGCACCTTTCCCTGGAAAAAGGCCGCGTAGTTCAGCCGGCAGCAGCAACTTCCCGGCATACCCAGAGCTTTCAGAAAGCTCAGACTCAAATTCTGCACGCATGATGTACCGAAAATGCTCTTGCTGAGTTCCTAAACTCTCCACTCCTCTAACAAAGCACTGATGTTTAACAGAGCAGCAATTAATTTTGGTCATTTGACACAGCCAGAACCCGATGTGCCTCAACACTCACCCACTGTGGTTCCCTCCATGCTGTGCACTCAAGAGAAACCCCAAACCTGACCATTCAGCTGAGGGTCACCAGCAGATCCTCACTAAGGCTTTTGTTACCCAAACTGGCATTTTGAGCTAGAACACTCGAAACTTAGCACTGTTCCTCCTTACGGACTGCACATTAAAGGAGGGGTTTGATTCTCCTCATCCAGGCTCATCCCCAAGGACAGGCGAAAAAGGGAGGCCTGAATCTCTTATGGTAGACACGAAGGCTGAAGGAATGTGAGACGTGGCATTGCACACATGGACCTGAGCCAACGGGCCCTTTCTTTCAGTGAGGAGGGTAAAATTACATCCAAAGACAACTACAGAAACACATGCTTCCTTTACAGTGAGACTTTTTTTCTACGGCTCAAAAGAAATATTCCATCCCGCCTGGCTTCTCCCTGGACACAAAACTTACCCTATCTCGTAACTTCCTTCTTTTTGAAGTTTTCCCCAAAGCTATGCCTTAACCAAAAAAAGAAGAAAACAAACTCCCAAGGACTTGTGATTCTTTCCTACACCAACAACAGCTTCTCTAGCTATACAGAAACTGCGTAGTGGCCATTCAGGGTGGAAAGAGGGGAGGGGAGAATAGGGTTTAAGACACAGCAGAATTTGAAGCTGTGGTGCTGAGATCACTAGGAAAACTTTTTTACAAGATTGTTGCAGCTGTGTGTTTTTGGATTCACAGAAATTAGTGACACAGCCGGTTTCAGAAGTCAAAAAGCCAAGTGAAGTTTTCAAAAACAGAAATACTAATTTAAAATACTTCAAAATTCCCTTCTCCTCTAATGCCTGGCATAGATTTAAAAAGCTAAAACTCAGAACGGTATAAAACTTTAAATCCACCAGTCTGAAGCAACGAAGCATACTCTTACTCACATTAACAAAACCCATTACCTCACAATCACACAGAGTCCCCAAATCAAAGGCAACACAGCAAGAGGAGAAGAGCAAAACAGACATAAACACCGATTCTAGATTGAAGGATTTCAGTTTCAGGGAATGACTTAAAACTTCTATATGACGTATTCACGTCAGTGAGCTTCCTCCAAGCAACGATTCTGGAACGTGCAGGGCCTACCTGGACCTGGAACGTTACATTTCTTAAGGTGATGCTCTCACCTCCAGCTTTCCCCTGCAAAGCCCTGTTTATTTAATTTAATGATTTAGAATGGCACTTATCATGTCTGGGCAACCGACAAAATTATAGCAAACCACAAAGCCCCATACACAAATTGAAGAGCTTCTTCACCCACATGTAGACTTCCTCAAAGTTCATCAGTGTCTAATCAAAGGCTACGGCAGACACCCCACAAAAAGATGCCCTGGCTTGTGGAACAACTTTGCATGAGGTGTAATTAAAAAATAACAACAAAATAAACACCTGACAAAAGCATCATCTTGGTTTAAGAAATCCAATCCTTCCATTAGACTGGAATATTCAGGCTAATTGTATCAGGGAATTAACTGACAGGACATTAATGACTAATTATTTTGCAGTGCCATAACTCAAAGCAGACATACATTTTTTGCTCAAGGCACAGGAGAGGACTGTATCAGTCCTTAGTTGTAAGGAGAAATCTTTATTCAGCAACACACCAAAGCATATATAACTTATCTCCTTCCCTCAAAGGTAAACCAAAAAAAGCAGTCCTACTATCTAGACACAGACCAATTATTTGGTCATCTTGGGTTTTGAAAATACACATTTTTGGGTCTGGAAATCCAAACTACAGTCACAGAACACGCAGAATTTGCATTCCAGTAGTCAAAAGCAAGCACTGCACAAGGGTTCTGCACTTATCAATGAAGTTATATGTAAAATGGAAAATGCCAGGAACGAGCCATGTGCAAGGAATCAGCATATGTAGCAAGGAAGCCTTTAGGGACGTAGGTGAATTCGAAAATTTATCTTGAAGGTTACTGTTCAAAACATACGGGTGTCATTCTCTTATATGGAAGAAGAAAATCACTAGTTCTCTAAAGGAAGGAAAAGGAAGAAAAATGCCCAGGGATTTAAAAGTAGAGCCAACAGGGAACTTGGTAAGTTGCATTCAAGCCCTGGAAAAACACCAATATACTTCAAAATGCATGAGGGGAATGCTACTGGAAGGGATAACATCAGGAGAAAAGATGGTCAGGCCTTGGCAGGGGCTGCCCAGGCAGGTGGTAGGGTCCCCATCCCTGGAGGTGTCCAAGGAACAACTGGACACTCAGTGCTCTGGGCTGGGTGACAAGGTGGGGACTGGTCACAGGTTGGACTCGATGGCCTCAGAGCTCTTTCCCAGCCTAACTGATCCTGGGACACATTAATTTTACTGTCCAGCATAAATTAAAGGCCAGCACTGCTGCTGGTCATGGATCTGGGATTCACTGTCTCCTCTCTGCCTGTCATAAAGACCAGGAAGAACCAGAGAGCCAAACTTCTCCCCAGTGACCTGCAGCAGCCTCTGGCTGTGTCAGCCCCCGTGGGACAGGACACCTGTAATGAGTCTGTGCTCCATCTGTACCCACAGAAGGGAGGCTGAGCTGCCCTTACACTGATCAGGGGTGTGTGGTAAGTGAGAGAAGCTCTTGGAGCCTCTCCTTCTTCACGGAAAGCAAATTCCTTGCCTTGTTTCTTTTTTCTCACTAGGCACTCAGGCTTCTAGCTGATATTGCTTTAACCCTGTGAAATTCAGCCTCCGTAGCCACTCATTAGGAGGCAAATACATTCTCCATTTCAAGCACATGCTGCTTCACCAAGGATTAGGGGTGCAGCAACTTGGAAGTAATGTAAGAGTCATGCATCTGTAAACATGCCTTTTGCACAAAAGGAACATTAACTGTGAATGGATCAAATCCTTCACTCCTGGTTTTACACACTGCACCACTCCATCCATCTCGAAACTTAATTTTCTTGGGCTGCAGCTCAGGGTTGTGCCCTTGCTTTGCCAATGCAATGGCCATAAAACAGGGAGGCTATCTCAGACTACACCAACTATCCCTCAGTCTCTCTTTCAGTGCGCGCTTAAATCTTGTCAAAACTGTCTGCTTCAGCTGCCACACAATTAAACACAACAGCAGAGGGTTGTTTTTTAGCTGGATATATGCACCAGAATAACTCCTTAAGTATGAACCTCGCTTCCTGTATTACCTGGATACGTGATGTCAATGAAAACCCTTTGGTGGCCCCTGAGACTCTTTTATCAGCTATAATCCCATTTGCATTAAAACTTCTTTGAATTTTGCTTTTTCTCTCCCAGCACCGTGGTGCGTACACCATTATGTCCTTTGCTGTAAGGTTTGTTTCAGCAGCAAAAACTCTTTGAGGCTGGTTTGTGCAACTGAAGCAACAGTTCTACAGAAGAACAGATCCACAGTCTTAGTCACCCAGGAGGCGAAAACCTCCTTGCAACTGGCCAGAAAACAGCTCTGCACAAGCAGCAGAACTGCTTGAACTCATTAAGTGCTCCTCCACTTCTGCAACTGGACATTCCCAATACCAAATCCATGCATGACGGAAAACACCCTAAACCCATCCAGTTCCCCCTAGTTTTAAAGGTCTGCCATTGTCTGCTGGAGCCCTGGCACAGGCACAAAATGGAGCAAACGGGGCAAAATCTGACACAGCAACACCTTCAGAGATAGCAAGTAAAAGCCAAAGCACCTGCCAAACCCTTGCAACCCAGCATGGCAGCTTTGTAATGTGTTTTCTGAATCACTGACAGGTCATTTCCCCAGATGTTGCCTCGGAACAGCCCTGCTAGCAGAAAGAAATCTGAATTCTGTCATGCTCACTGCGCTGGTACAAGAAGGACTTCAAGCTACCAGCACCGAGAAGTGGTATGTTACAAGGAATTACGGTAGCACTTGTCACACCAGAATCTCCTCCAGGAAAAAGATGGCATGCAGAACTTGTGTTTGCTCACCAGCAGTACCCCACTGTGAAACTCTGCCCAACCTGCACGCAGGCAGAGTGCCATCCCAACACATGGGTTTGGATTTCGGCAGCCAACAGACCATCTACAAGCATCAAGTGTGA
This sequence comes from Gymnorhina tibicen, assembly GCA_013399875.1. Classification (NCBI taxonomy): domain Eukaryota; kingdom Metazoa; phylum Chordata; class Aves; order Passeriformes; family Artamidae; genus Gymnorhina; species Gymnorhina tibicen. The sequence continues at coordinate 138,074 of VXAZ01000178.1, forward strand.
TAGCTGTGGGCAGGAATCCCAGCCCAGAGAGCCCAAACTGCTGTCTCTCCTGAGCTAGCAAGCCCACAGTTAATAGAATATAGAAATCTCTAATCTCACTTTTAAGCAGGCTTCAAAAAAAAAAAAAATTAAAACTGGAGAGGTGTGGACGGGAAAGGAGTCTTACAGTACAAGAAAAAACGAGGTATTTTGTTTCTAAGAACACTGAGGAGAAAATACTCAAGGAATTTATCAAGGGATATTTTGAGATCTCTGTGGTTAGCTGATTAAACCTTTTGGGTGAGTTTATGACAGCAAGGCCTTTAAGATAACAAGGACACGAGCAGGGCACAACTCTGGCCTACATCAAAGTTGTAAATTAGGGCAACTCTTGCTACACAGGTGTTTGATGGCTGCTCACCTCCCTTGAGGAAAAGCTTAAAAACTATTCCAAATCTGCTCTGTTTTGGCACTGGCAAACTTCATATTTTACAGGAAATAAATCAGATGCACCATACAGAAATGAAACAAAAAGATAATCAAGGGCTAGTGACTTCTTCAACATACTTGTCCTCATGTATGAGGAAAAAATTTAATGAAACCAGTCTGAAAAATTTAATGAAACCAGACCAGGGCAGTGTCCAGCACTCCCCTCGCCGGACACAGACACGGAGACGGACGATGTTACCTCTGTGCAGAACTATGTGGTCAATCATGTTGCGTTTGTATTTGGTGTGATAGAGACAGAGAGGGCAGCGAAGGTCTTTGGGTCCTTCCTCGGGGACTGCCGAATGCCCGGCTTCCACGTGCATAGTAAAAGCAGATCTGTGAGAGAGGAGGGAGAGAACGGCAGCAGTCAGGAGGGGAACCACGAGGTGCCACAGCTCTGTAAGGGATGTGTGGCGTAAAGAGGCGCAGATGCCACTCAGCCCTGTCCGCACGGCCCTGCAGAGGGGCTGCTCACATGAGCGACACGTGAGCAGAGGTATCTGCAGGCTCGTACCCTCAAAGCAACAAACACTCGCTTGTGACAAGAGATTCTGCTGCACGGGTTGCTCCACGCAGTCACGCTGCTATAGTTAAGATAGCAAAAGAATTCCCATCCTTCGTGCCCATTATCTGTCTTCAGGCTGAAACATTCAGTGCGCTTTCTCCAGCGAAGGTTAAATTTTTAGCAAGTTGAGCAAAACCTGCCAGCTGTTCTGGGGCACAAACTTACCTCAGGCAGAAAACAACCTCAACTGCCTTGAATTAACCAGCTAAACATTAGATTGTGGGTACAAAAGAGATTTGTGTTCATATTGAGTTTGGCACTGAGTGGCTTAGCTTTCAAAACATCAGCTACAATGACGTGAAAACCCAAGACTTAGAATACTGTATTTATTAGTGTGGAAGAACAAATGAACACTACACAGTACTTCTGAACCAAAAATTTCATGCTGGCATTACAATGGCTGCACACTTAGAAGTTGCAAGAGATAACAGAAGAAATTAACTGTATATCCACCTAACCACAAGCTCAGCTACTGAAACCAGAGCTGTCCCCGAACTTGGGGCACTTGTTAATTTTTTCCTAAAGCAGTGATAAACCTTTCAAAAGCTAAGGGGCTTGACACATTGAACTAGAGTAAAAAGTGGCTTTGGACCCAATCCAGCAATCACAGAATTCTGCAGGTGTATTTCTATCAACTTCAGTCGCTGCTCTCATGCACTGAAGTTCCTATGGTGGCTTGAAGAGGGGATTGGCATGGGGTTTTTTTTATTTTGCCTTCCCTTCCCCTTTTTAGAGACAGAAAATATGCTTGATTCCTGAATGTTTGAGACACCACACTGGACACTACTCCCTTACACGACTGTCAATGTGTTTAAATGCTGCCTGATTTATTTCATAACACCAAGGTGAAACAAAATGGCACATGCAAGACACAGACAGATTGGACCTGGAAATTTCTGGTAATATTTAAGACAGAGAGCAATCAGGACACAAAGCATAAGCAGCAAATTTTAACACGGAGAGAGCAAAGATGAAGCAACAGAGGGTAGGGACATGTAACTGGAGGCTGCTGTCATGGGGATTCTCCAAGGTTTGTGCTCAACATTTTTTTCAACAGAACTCCTTCCCTTTATCCAGTCCTACTGTTTACTGTCACTCTAACAAGTTTAAGACCTCAAATGTCAGCTGAGGGTGTTATGCTCGAGGGCCCAGCACATCAGGAGGAAATGATGAACTGCACAGGTGCCTTCTTCTCTTTTCTTACAGAAGAGCAGCTAAAAACACACACACACACACACACACACACACACAAACAAACACAGACGGCACCGAGCCTTTAAATTTAAATAATTGGATTTTCTGAAATGTCTCTGTATGCTATCAGATATGCTAGGGAATAGCATCTTTCTACCATTTAAGCTAGAAAGACTGGGGGGGAAAATAGAATTACATGAGAAGGGTTTCTTCAGTAAGGTGATATAAATTCCCCTGTCGCCCCAGAACACTTGATTGTCCCACGTTTCATGCTGGTTGCACCAGGAAATTACATTATTTCTGCAGAGGAAATTTCCACACTTAAGGACAAAGGGATCATGGAATGACAGTTTTTGATTCTCAGACAATCCCAGGAGAAGGAGGGGTGCAGCAGAACTACCACCATGGACTTCCAGAGGGCAGACTTCGGCCCGGTTAGGGGACTGGCTGAGAAAGTCCCTTGGGCATCCTGAAGGACAAAGGGATCCAGGAACACTGGATGTCCTCCAAGAAGGAAATTCTAAAGGCACAAGAGTAGATTGACTCCAGAAGATGAGACTGGCCTGGCTGAACGGTGAGCTGTGTCCGGAACTCAGGGAAAAAAAGGAGGGTTTATGACCTTTGGAAGAAGGATCGTGCCACAAGGACAGCGGGGATGTTGTGAACCTCTTGGCCTTAAGTTGCACCAAGGGAGATTCAGATTGGATGTAAGGAGAAATTTCTTCCCAGAAAGGGTTGTCAGGCACTGGAACAGGCTGCCCAGGGAAGTGGTTGAGTCACCACCCCGGAGGGATTTAGAAGTCGTGCAGATGAGTCACTAAGGTTTAATGTTGGGCTTGGCAGTGCTGGGTTAATGGTTAACTTGATGATCTTAAGGGTCTTTTCCGTCCTGAACAATTCCATGATTCTAAAACGTACTGCAAGGACTTACTGTGCTGTTGTCTGCAGCAGATGGTACCGGCTGTTGCAGGAGAGAAGAAAATGGATTACATGGATGCTGCTGTGATCTGGCATGGCATTTCCTACGCTCCTCTCCCTGGTCAGCAGAGGCCCTGCTCCTGTTAGCTACAGCCATCTCAAAGATCTCGGAAGTCTTTTCAAGCGCTTAAAAAAAAAAAACCCCCCCCGCTATGAGTTCAGTTCATCTGTTTTGCACAGCACTTACTTAAAGCCTGTATAAAAGGAACAATCCTTGCACTTGAAGAGCTTTTTCCCTCCGTGCTTGTCGCGGTAGTGGCGCCGGATGCTCTGTATGTAACCCGAAGAGAACTCGCAAAATTCACAGTTAAGGATGGCTTCCGCTTTTTCCACTCCCGCAGCACTCCCCGAAAGTGGGATTGGGCTGATGTTGTTGTTGTTCCTGGCCAAAGCTGCTGACTGGTAGTGGTTCAACTGCTGCTGAACATCAGGAGGCTCAGAGTACGAAGAGTCTGCAGGGAAAACAGAGTAAAGCTGTTATTCCAGGTGGATCAACAAATCTAAAAAAGGCTTGATGATGGCCTGCTCCAGAACCTACTGGCTTTTGGAGGGGGTTGATGAAGCTGTTGGTTATGAAATTAATCCTGCTTTCTGAAGGGATTAAGAGGTGCAGCACTTCTTAATCTAATTTAATGTGTATTCTACAATTTAAAAGGTGAGCAGTATAAATTATGCTTTTTTAGATCTGGTTCGGGGAGGAAAGGAGTGACACATTTAAATTAAAAGTAGCCTAAAAAGAAGACTGATTTTAAGACACTTAGTTTGTGAAGGTAAAGCCCGTTAATCATACTGCCAAATGTTTTATGTGTTTGGCACATAAATCAGACCAGATCCTCTCAAGTATCTTATGCCAGTTCACACGAGGTGAAGATCTGGCACAGGATACATGTAAATAATCTATCTATATGGGGAAAAAAAAAAAAAAGAAGAAAAATAAATGGATACTCTTCCCTATTCATGTTGATGATGTTACAAATCAAATCGCTGCTGGAAAAAAGAAATGTTTAATCATAAATTCCGGTAAAGCAAACTTTCAAACCACTGTGTTTTGCTATACTGAGAAAAGAGATCTCTGTAGACACATCCCTTCTACAACCCAGCAGAACTCTGCCACACCATTTTAATGGCATGTGGAGGAACACAGTCCAGAGATGTCTCAGTACTGAAACTGAAAGCTGTAACATGTTGGTTGGATACCCCAAAAAAGGAGTGCAGGGGGAGGGAGGGTGGTGTTGAACCTTTCCCAACACACTGCTTGAATGTGGAGGTTAGGAATTCATCTGCTTTGTTCTACATAACCCACAGCTGCCCATGAATGGCACAAATCAAAGCAGATGAATAAAGCACAGATGAATTTCAGTGCAATTTTCCTGAATAGAAGACAAAAGGCTCTTTTCCTAAGCTTTCTAGAAGGGGGAGAAAAAAGGCAATAAGGGAGGGGGGGGTGTGGGAGGGAGGGAAGTCAGGACACAAACTGTACCAGCCACCTCCTGCTTTGATGTGTACTTCATTTTCCAAAGCTGAATTCCCCAAGGATAGATATATAGGAATTCCCTAACAGACACACACTGGTGGGAACTTAACACCATCCATTCCAACCAATTAGTACGGGGAAACAAAAGGCAAACAGGCCTACACAACACTGAGTTGTGGGGACTTCCACAACTGTCTTCAAAAGAACAAAATGCTTGCTTTTCTTCTCCCACTACCACGGGTGGGGGGGTGGGGGGGTTATACATGCCCAAGAAATGAATAACAAACAATGACAATAAAAACACCAAACCGAACCCCAAAACAAAACAGACACAGCAGATAAATGTCTCCAGGCTCCCCTGGCTTCACCATCAGGTGCACACAGCAAAGAGAAAGGCAAGAGACATGAAAGATTCTGGCAAAATGAATTTTTTTTTTCCGTTTGTTTTCCTTATCCAAGCCCCATGAGCTGAGTGAGGCTGGATTGCAACGCAGCATTTATCATCTCTTGCTTCCACCACTTCTACAGCACGTTTGTTCACCAGGAGGGCTCACAGTGAGCTCCACCTGTTTAAATGTCAAGGCTTTCTCTCCCTTGTGTTTGAAGCAGGCTCCCCACTTCCTTTACTTTGGCACAGGACAAGCCTGAGGAACTGCAAACCCTCTGCAGAAGTCTCTTTTCCCTCACAGGCAGCAACTGTGTGCTCACCCTCCCTTGGAACAGAACCTGCAGGGCCAGTGCATGGCTCGGAGCGGATTCGCTGACTCACTTCTCTGGGCTACCATGTTCAGTGATTCTAAAAGCTCAAAACACAGTTAGACAGATCTCCTGACAAGGGTATGGCAGCCTTAAAAAGAAAGCTCATAGCATTTGAAAAAGCTTTTTTTTTTTTTGGGTATGTGTACTAGTCAAGTTACTCTTAGGGTACTGAAGTCTAGTTTGTGGCTCACTTGTTCCCCTCCTCGGGAAGAAAGGATCAAAAATTTCCACCACATCACACCAGTGCTCCTGGCCAAAGCCTCAGAGATATCCCTGGCTAAGAAAGCAACAGGTCTGAAACCCATTCTTTTCAGAAGGAAGTTTTGCTGTTGTCTGCAAGATCTACTTTACTTCAGANAGGCAATAAGGGAGGGGGGGGTGTGGGGGGGAGGGAAGTCAGGACACAAACTGTACCAGCCACCTCCTGCTTTGATGTGTACTTCATTTTCCAAAGCTGAATTCCCCAAGGATAGATATATAGGAATTCCCTAACAGACACACACTGGTGGGAACTTAACACCATCCATTCCAACCAATTAGTACGGGGAAACAAAAGGCAAACAGGCCTACACAACACTGAGTTGTGGGGACTTCCACAACTGTCTTCAAAAGAACAAAATGCTTGCTTTTCTTCTCCCACTACCACGGGTGGGGGGGTGGGGGGGTTATACATGCCCAAGAAATGAATAACAAACAATGACAATAAAAACACCAAACCGAACCCCAAAACAAAACAGACACAGCAGATAAATGTCTCCAGGCTCCCCTGGCTTCACCATCAGGTGCACACAGCAAAGAGAAAGGCAAGAGACATGAAAGATTCTGGCAAAATGAATTTTTTTTTTCCGTTTGTTTTCCTTATCCAAGCCCCATGAGCTGAGTGAGGCTGGATTGCAACGCAGCATTTATCATCTCTTGCTTCCACCACTTCTACAGCACGTTTNAATTTATACAGATCTCCTGACAAGGGTATGGCAGCCTTAAAAAGAAAGCTCATAGCATTTGAAAAAGCTTTTTTTTTTTTTGGGTATGTGTACTAGTCAAGTTACTCTTAGGGTACTGAAGTCTAGTTTGTGGCTCACTTGTTCCCCTCCTCGGGAAGAAAGGATCAAAAATTTCCACCACATCACACCAGTGCTCCTGGCCAAAGCCTCAGAGATATCCCTGGCTAAGAAAGCAACAGGTCTGAAACCCATTCTTTTCAGAAGGAAGTTTTGCTGTTGTCTGCAAGATCTACTTTACTTCAGATGTTTTTACTCCTCCTGTCATCTGGTGTCTATTATTCCAGCTTTCGAACTTTCCATCGGTTATTTACACAGCCCTGTGGAATCTGGTATGCGAAAACTGCAGAAGTGGACAGCTTCATGTCAATTCCCACACACTAAAAAGCACGTCAAGTAGCTTTCCCTGTCATCAGGAACAGCCAGAAGAATATTCTACCTTTCAAGCCGGCCACCTCGCAGTTTTTAGTATATTGCTCCTTTACAATTGAAATAGTTATGACATTTAGAGGAATAAAAAAAAGCCATCTGAAGAGTTTTTCCAGTGAGTCGTCCCCTTGAGCAATGGTAGCTTGCATGGCCTGGTGCTCTTTGCCTCTTCCCCTTGCCAAATTCTCTCATTACAGGGCAATCTTGCTGTAGTGCAGGATTTAGCACTTCCTGAAGGAAAACACTCAGCATTAACACAGGCGCAAAGGGCTTCTGTTGGTGTCTCCTGAGAACCACCTTGCCAAACAAGGTATCCTGGCACAAAGGTGCAGCCCAGCTCCACCAGGAACACCCTGGAAAGAGCTGACTGAAGGCACGGGAAGATTTCCAGTGGGTTCAGCGAGCCCCACCTTCACATCGTGCCCACTCCAAAGCCAGCAGAGGCAGTGGAATGACAGCAAATGACTTGAGTTTGCCTCCAAAGATGCACTTCTGCACACAGCACAGAGCAAACTGCCAGCAAATGACAAACAGTGGATGGGGGTGACCTTCTGGGATTTTTTTTTTTTTTTTTAATTTATTTTTCAAAAGCAGTGTCTTTAAAGAAGGGCCAGGAGTTGCGAACCCACAGCCACGGAGCAACAGCACTGCTTTAAAAACTGCCCTTTTCCTTGGGCACCTGCTGGAAGAGTGGGCTGGTGTTCCAGCTCCACACTTTGGAGGCATTTGCCCCAACAACAGGATGCCTGGACGCCAGGCTGGAGAATGAAGGGAGGAAGGGAGCAGAGCTTTTCCCTCAGAACTGACCCAAAAACTGAGTCATGGCCATACACAATGCAAGTTCCACCTCTTCTTCTTCCTGCAGCCCAAGCACAAAGGGCTGGGAGCGCTCTGATAAAGTGTCAACAACCTTGGCCTGGAGCAGGAAGAGGGTTTAGCCATCCATGTCTGAAAAAAGCAAAAAAAAGGCCCTAAGAGCCTACAAAGTCAAAAAGCAGAAAACATTTAAGATAAGAAAAGGGAAGATTTAAGTGAATTTGTATTAAGTACATGTAAAACACAACAGCAGCGAATAAACACAAATGAAAGGGAAATGAAATGAAGAAAAATGAAACACCAGGAAGTACTATTCACATTTTAAGGAAAAAAGGCGTGTTTTTTTTTTTCACTAAACAGCCTTGAGGCAGCAGAAGAAAATAAAGCACATTTATATACGCAGTGAAAGGGAAGAAAATGGAACACTTGGCCCTGACTCATTTGAAACAATCAAACAAACAAAAAAAGCCCACACCCAAAACACTGAGATTCCTTTATAAAAGTAATTTTATTCAAAACGAAAGGAAGGACTTCACTGTGCAACTCCAGAAACAAGGTAACAGCATAGGATGATCTGAGATAAAATGAAGGACACCTACAGTCGTGTCAAAGAGGCAAAAATTAACAGTGATTGCTGTAGTTAAAAATGGGAAAACAGTGGCAACGCTGCAAATCTCAATTTTGAGATTTTACTTATGGCATCTACATACAAATTACCTGCACAGGACGAATAACAAGGCCAACAAATAATGTAACCCCTGCCCACACCTATGGATCCAAAAGTCATTATCCTTCCTTAGTCTAGAACAGTGTTTTCATACCCAAAATTCCAGAAGTGACTAGTTGAAAGGAAAGCAGGAGAAAGGACTGTCCATATGGTGATTTATCAACACAGCTGCATCTAAATTACCACTGCATTCTGGTAAGAACTCACAAGCAAGTCTCACCGTGTCCCTCCATGGGCATTTCCAGAGTGCCTAAAGCACTAAAATGCCTGGTCAGGGATGCTGGCACCCTGAAAACTTCATCCAGAGAGCAGTCCCAAAGACTGGGACAATGAGTCTGCCAACGAGTCTGGAAGTTACTACTTCACCCAAGAGAGCAAGGCAGTAGAGTCATGAAAATCCAGCTTGAATCCCTGCACACCCTGGGATCACACACTGGGGAAAAAACATACAGTGAAAATACACCATGAAAACCCACCACAGAAGCAAAATGAAAATCCAAGTTTCATTGGATCCTGTGCAGTATGTAACACATTTGAGATACCTAAAAGAAAACAAGACTTTGGGATCCTTCCAGAAGAAAAAATGCGGTTTCAGCTCCTGAACCGAATACACAGATTTACACAGAAATTTGGTGATGTTTCCGTTGTTTGTAGGTATTTTCAGAGCTATCAGTGAACACCATATGCAACAGCAGAACACTTCCACAAGACTCCTAAACCCAACAACAACAGGCCAGAAATACACCCAGACATGTCTAAGTAAGAGACAACTGAGCAACAGCTGAGAAACAACAGGGAAAAGGACTTATTAAAGGGAGGAAATTAAACCCCTGCTTCATCCTTTTAGGGTGGACAGAACCAGACATATGTAATATAAACACTTTCATGCTTGCACAGTGATGGATAGGGGCGGAGGGAGGAACACTGCTCAGGAAAAGCAGCTGTTGGAGTACACTAGAAAAGTGATGTTACTGAATTCACAGAATTTTAATAATTGAACAGCTCAGTGACCAGGAGGGAGTCACTGGGAGACTGAAGTGAAGACATCATGCTCTTCTGGTATATCCACACAAAAACATCAGCCACTCAAAAGAGACCAGCATTTGTAAGAACAGTGAAACTTGGGACAGAGATGTTTGGCACATGAGGTAAGAGAAAAACCTAAAGGGAATGTATAAATAACAAAAAATGCTTAGTAATGGTTTGTGAGGAAAAAAAAAAGGAAATTAAGTATTAATACAGGCCTAGGATATTCTGGATCTCTGAGGAAATGTTCTAGAGAGACTAAGAGGAAAATATTTGGAATGTTATTTAATTTTATCTTTCATTCATAAAGAGAAGATTTCTATGAAGAACGACAGAAAAAAAAAATCCAAGGATTTAAGAAAAGCAGCAGTTTCCTCTGGATAGAAACAAATTTGTAAAACCAAGTAAAGATGCAGCGCTGCACCAAAGAGCACCGACAAAACAACACACGGCCAATTAGTATTTTAAAATGCTTAAGATAAGCGTACGGGTGGAACTTAGGAGATTTAGGAACACAATCCCTTCCAAAATTCAATGGGACTCAAAATTACCAGCTGACTTGAGTGGCAGGATTGCACATAGCCATGAATGGCAACAGCTTGAAAAGTGGGAGGGTGGCGAAGCAGGGTGCCATACAAAGATTGTGAAGACTGCACACATTTGTTCACTTTATGCCACGCAGCGCTGACCTGGAAGGAAGAGTACGTGGGAGGGTGAAACGTTCTGGCAATAAATTAAGCTGAGGGGAGGGGAAGACAGAAGAGACTAAGACTCAGAGAAGTGCAACTAAGCATTCATGAAGAAGCCCAGGGAACCAGACAGTGCAAACAAGTCTTGTTCACTGCATGTTTAAAAACAGAGCGTGAGCCCTCTACCTAAATTCTGATTTCTCCTGAAGAACCTTTACACTGCTAGAATGCTGAGTGAGAGATAATAGAAACAAGTTTTGTGCCCTCACTTGCATGCTCCAAAAGAAAAAAGAAAAGAGTAATCACGAAGTAAAGAAAATAAAGCCCTGGAATAAAATCCCCATTTAAATGACTTATACACTGCCACCACAGCCCTAAAAAACCCACAAAACCCAACAACAAACCCAAACCAAAACAACAAAAAAACAACCAAACAAAAAAGCCCAAACCAAACCAAACCAAACCAAACCAAACACCTTCTTGGAGGAATTTATTTCAGCATTATCTGTAAAGGCCACTTCTTGGATCATGTCAGAGCAGCTTTTGTGAGAAAGATATTACATATATTTCTAAGCCTCAGAAGAGAGCTATGAGAAAGACACGTGAACTATGCAATCTTGTTTATTTGGAAGAGGTGAGAGAAGCTATATCCATATTTTCTTTATAACTGAATTTCCTCTGAAGCTGTGTGCATACCGTAGCTCTGATTGGGACTGACAGAGGATAGAGGCTATACACAGCTTCTTGTGCTAATATCCAAATAATTTCCAAGGGACATAAATGTCACCTAATAAGAAGAAAATAATACGTAATTTTTATCATCTGAATCACTTTCACAGAGTGAATCTCACACTGCTGTCTGTAAAAGAATTTTGGGAGTTTCATAGCTGAGATCACGAGTGGCTACAATAGTCACCTGTGTAAGATGATGCATTTGAAAGCAGTAGGAACTAATTAAGATTTATGCAGGAGTAATGCAATTGATGAAGTAAGTTATACCGTAGTTATTTCCATAAGAAGAAAAAGATCGGTCCAGGAGATCCCCATGCCCTCCTGTTTTAGAGTATCCAACACCACCAGGAATTCCTATCTGCATGAGCTCTCAAGGCAGGCACAACCCTGCTCTGCTGATGCTGTGATTTGAAAGGGTCCATTTGGTGGTCAGGAAATGCTTCACCATAACTTCCATTTATCCCTTGTTTTCATCTCTTTTCCCCACAACAGTATTTCTTTCCTGTTTTCAACTCAATCTAACTTTCCTGCAGTTCTTCAGGCGACCTGGCCACTTACTGGTCACATTTTGGCTGCACACAACCCTCTCATTGTAAATTGAGTTAAACTCCACTGTCTAAATACAGGACTGCACTTAAAACCAAGATTTCTGCTCCATGTCAAACACTGGGACCTCCAGAACTTACCTATTTCCATAAAGTGAGTAAAATAAAAAGTTTGTCTAGCTATTCGTTATTCTGTTGAACCAAACTCAAACTTCACAAATGGAAGTGCGTTTACAGAAGAGAGGAACACAAAAAGAACTGGAAGTAGATTGAGCAAGACACTGATTTAACCAATCTGCTAAAAGGACTTGCAGGTAAAAGGAAAACAGGTTCTTTTTGGAATTTACAAATGTACAAAGTTCTACTTCAGCTGATTCTTCACTCAAGACAATAATCTACCAATCTTCTTCTTTTGCATCAGTAACCAAATGATTCTCATGCTACTGTGTTCCATGATTTCCTTCTCATTTTTAAGGGCAATTCATCAAGCGTTTTTCACATTTCCTTCTCTATTGCCCTGACCCTTCTACACGTTTGTATTGATACCAACACAGCGCCACAAACACATGCTGCTGTTGCCCATGCTCACTCTCCTCTAAGGCTTGAAATGAAGAGGAAAAAGACATCAGATTTATCAAACAATACATATTTGCATTCTGCTTTAAAGCTGACCCTAAAATTGCAGTGACAATATGTGGGTACCAAGGTCTCAGGAACATGAACTTGTGTGATTTGTTCTGGAGACCTCCAGCACACACCTTGACATTATTTTTACTGCCAACAGAAAGTCCTCATCTCTATCACCAGCTCTGAGCTCAGAACACTTCGGGCAGTATTTTCAAGCACTTGTAGTAACAATGTTCCTTAAAGAAGAAGTAACACCAGCTACTTAAATGTCAAATATTGGGCTGTCAACTATGATGATAACACACATCCATTTCAACAGAGCTAAAATGAGCAAGGAAGTTTTACCTCTCTACCAAGCACCAAATCCCTCCACAGCATGTTTTAAATCAATGGGATAAACAGGAGTCTCAGGTGACAGGGAGAATATCAGTGGGGCTGATAGGGAAGGCTACGAATATGTGGGAATGCAGAAATGCCCTCTGGCACACCCTTGGTTCAAGTCACACCCTGTATCCCTTCATGCCAATAGCATAATTTTTACTCTGTGTTGAGTGATCACAAATTCCCCAGACACACAAGAGATCAGCATCTACCACTCTGTTCTCTATCCTGAACATAAAAACCATAGCCAAAAGAAAGCAAAAGCCACGGGGAAAAAAAAACAAAACAAAACCCACAACAGGAATCAGGATATGCTTCTTTCTTTTCACTGTGGGTGCAACCAGGTGAACTCCCTTCTGCTCAGAAGGAACCCAGAAGATGTTTCTTCCTTCATCTATTTCTTGATCCGCCCAAACTTTTTGTCTTCTCCCTACACCAGAGAAGCCTTTCAGTGCCACAGCAATCCCATCACAGCAGGGAGGCCGGCTCCATGCAAGGCTGACAGCAATCTTCTCCCAGCTGCACGAGCTCCAGCCCGTGCCCTGTTGAATCTCAGCTCTGCCTTTGCCCATTCGGTTCAAGCACAGAAAGCAGCACGAGAAAAAAAAAAGCACAAGGAACAGCGAACTGACACTCCTCTCAGCACAGCCAATGACATCTCCCTCTGTTCCACCAGCCACAAAACAGTTCTCAGCATGCTCTAAGAAAAGGCCAGAAGCCAAACAACTATACCCCAGTGGAAGAGAAGTACAGAGAACAAGGTCATCCCTCCAGCGCCTCAGGACCTTGAAACAGTGAGGAGCTTGTTCAGTAGAAGTGCAGGTGAACAAGCCCTGTGCTTGTTCCACCAGTCTCTGCCAATCTGATGAAGGAGAAAAGTCCTATCTGATCCAGCATCTGATATTTAGTTTTAACACTGACCAGAAGGAGTAAGACATGCTAACAAGTACCACAAGAGTTTTACAAGCACTGGAAGGCAGCGTGGCCACTGTGGGAAGAAGAGGCAGGCAAAGGCTGAGGGGAAAGCAGGAACTTGCTCCAGGTTAGAGAAAGAAGGAACACGGCTGGGGAACATAAAAAAAAGCAGCCTGGAGGTAACACAGGTTAATCTGATACTTGAGAGTGAGCAGGAGGCATCACTCCTGTGGGGCACAAAAGCAGGGAAACAAGCAGAACAAGCAGACAGCTCTTTGCAGCCCAGCTGTAACTACAAAAGCAGAGGCATCTTCTGTTCTCCAGTAGGAAGATCACCATCTTGCATCCTTAACAGGGATGCAATCCTTCCAACTCACCTGGCAATTAAAGCAATTAGCTACTGAAGCTCTGCCTGAATTTGCCCTGTAGTCACTACTGGCTCTCTGCCCTTCCAGTCAAACTACAGCGAAACAAAAGGGTCTGAAACTTCAAAGGAGTCTTTGTCCAAGCCCCTCCTCCCAAAAAAAACCCCAAACCCCGAACTAAACACATTCTGCTCTTAATACAAAGTTTTCTGGCTTCGAGGACTGACCATTGTGATTTTCCCCAGACAGCAGCAGCCGTAAAACACAAAGACACACCAGCAACAATGAGAGAGAAACAGCATCAAAGGGGAAAGAGACCATCTTAGGAACTTTCTGCCCTGATTGAAAGCTTAGAAAAATATCCCTTATCAAGAGTAACAGTGCACATGAGTAAAAAATAAGCAAGTCAGCCTCAATCCATGATACGGATTAAAAAAAAAAAAACACAAAACAACAGCAACAGAAAACAAGAGAACCCAAAAATCAGGGTAGTATGTCTGACCATATGGAAAGCCTGCCTCCCCTTCTGGAAGGTGGAAGGCAGAATCATGACTCACTGGCATCAGATTAGTGGATTTCATTGAAATGGTGCCTCGCTGCCCATAGTTCTCCTCCCATTCTGGTAGTACATGAAATTGCTTCAGCAAACCTACCAAAGGCCCTCTGCACCATTCAGGGCTTCATCTGAGAGGCACCACACAGGAAAGACTGATTATGCACTATCTACTTTGAAAAACTGTACAGAAACAGGAAGGGATTTACAGTTCTGAAACAACAGTCCAAGAAACAACACTTAGTCAAGCAGTTTTGTGCCCAGCCTAGCTCTGGCAAAGCAAGCAGATGTATTTATATTTCAGTCTCTAGATGAGGCAAAGTTATTTTCCACTGGCAGAGGCTAAAGTTCAGGAAAAAAAACTGGAACGGGGCACTGGATGTTTCACTTAGCAGTTTTCAATGCATTTGCTGCTGCAAGTAATTAAATTTAATGAAGATGTTGACATACCATGTACTGGAAGACTCAAGAAATCTTCTAGTTCTGACCTTACAAGTCTTTTGTGATGTGTGCTGGTATTAATGATAGATCCTGTTTTGTTTGCATGACAGTGAAAAGTATAATTACTGAGCTTCAAGGGCACACAGAAAAGTGTTGTGGCTTTCTATAGATCAAGAACTGGTGACCAGTAAAAAGAAATGGTCTTATACCACAGCAGCATGACTGAGGAGACATTAGAAACCACATCCAGGTCTCTTTAGCCTTGCACTTTGCTGTCTTATTTTGACAATTCAATATTCTTAAAACAGTAAGATTTTAAAAAGCCATAATTTTGAATTACTGCCCACAGTCATGATACAAGCAAATTTATGAGGCTCCAAATCTGCCAGCCATGTGAATAAAGGGCAGTGCTTTGCTCTACAACATGGTTAGGCCAACAGGGTCATTTTCAAAAAATAAAGGGCTGCTCTAAAAAATCAATAATAGCAGCCAGGGCAATTTAGGGCAGGTATTTCACACGCTCTCAAGAAGCCTTTGCTGTGGGTTGAAGTCATAACGTGGAACGGTTCATCAATCCATCGAGTCCCTCTGCTTTGCAGACTTCACGACCAGGGGGCTGAGCTCGTGTTGTCGCTCCAGTTTGTGAGGGGGGAGGCAGTTCAGCACCTCCACGGCCCCTGGAACACGAGCACACATCCTGTAACGCCAGCAGTGCCCGTGGCCGTGTGCTTTCCCCCCGGGTGATGACCGCTTTGCACACAACCCCTGCTGCCGCTCGTTGTTCTCTCACGTTCGGCCGACGCAATCCTTGCGTCCGTGCCTCGCCTGCAGCTCTTCCTTACGGAAAGAGAAGGGAGCCTTCCAATGTGGTGCTCTGGAAATGCAGATTGTGGGATTCCACTCAACAGGAGCAGAGCTGGGAACGCTTACCTGTGACACGCAAGAGCCCCACAGGATGACACTACCACCAAAAAACCCAAAAAAACTCCTTCTGGCCAGAGATTAAGATGAATGTAAGCTCCCATTCTCACAAAGGCTGAAAGAACATGGAAGCAGATCTTGTGAGGAGATCCATCCAGTTCTCCTGGCAGTTTGTAGTGTCTCAATTTACAATTAAATTCTGCTGTGCAAGTTCTCAGAGCTGTCAAGCGACATTTTAGTGTAAATCGCATGTAAGTAAATTCAAACAAACAAGCCAAACACACATGCAAATATATAGCAAATGCCCACCACTTCCTTCTTGTGAGACAAAAAATACCTGTAAACTATCAGGAGAGCAAAAGAACATTTTACCACAATGGCAACCTCATCGTGTCAGCAAGAGCTGGGTGCTACGAATCATTCAGTGCCCCTACACTTTGAAAACCAGAAAAATAGCACTCGTGACCAACATTTTCTGGGGATTTTTTTTGTGACTGTTTGCAAGAAAAACACCCACAAACCAAAATATCATCACCCCACACCACCCAAAAAAACCCTCTGAGTGCTATACCTCTGGTTAGAATAGGATACAGTGAAAACAGGTTCTTTATATATCAAAATATTGCTCAACAGGCAAAGAGAGGTACGATAAAAAAGGCAGGATCTTTGAATGATGCATCTGTAAGAAAAGCCTTCTCTGCTGACTCATTGAGAGTGACACAACCACCTTCTTGCACTACTGCCCCGAGAGAAGCACACACGCTCTGAGTGATTGTTATTAATTGAACTGAAGAGGTTGTTATGCTTTCTAACAACAACTGTCACTAGAATTACAGTTGGCAAGGATGGGTCTGCCCAAAACGTTCAGCACCTACTCCACTTTTTCAGTTCCATGAAAAAAGTCTACCAAGCACCCCAAAACACCTCTGGGATGTACAGTTGAGTGCTTCAGATAAGCCTGCTGCTACCAACACAGAACTGAAAGAGATGGGCCACAGAAATCCAAATACATTCACTTTTTTTAATGAATGGATCAATCTAAAAGAACAAAAGGTATGTTCCAGGAAAGGCCCGTCAGGGAACAATTTTTGCAGGGAAAAGAAGCATCACAGAAGTTCCACTGGGCTGCTGTCCCAGAGCAGCTCTATTCACACATGCACTCTGCTATTACAATTCAGTACCCTTCTTTCTCCCTCTTCTGCATTTTTACAGAGCTGAACAATTGACGAGTTCTGCGAGCTCCCCAAATCTCCCCAAGTCATCCCGCTCTGTTTCCTATTCCAACCACAATATCCATTCACAGACAGGAACAGCTCCCCTCTGCAACCATTTCAATCACACAAGCCTGCTGCACACCTACCAGCCCACAAAACAAGTTCCCTAACAATGGGATGCAACCTTTTGTCTGTCTTTCACTCCAGCCCTAGCCCTGGTGAATTAACTTGATCACGGTTCACACTGCAGGTCATTTGCACACACCAACAGACAGAACCCAGCTACACTACACCATGCGAGCCCTTCCTAACACTCCAGCTGGACATAATAGTGCCTGCACCATAATTTCCTATTACTGGGACCAGTATTTTATCTAGCCTTGGACACCACCTGCAACTCACAGGCCTGGGCCACAAAGGCAATGATTTATTGCCTTCTAAAAACCCAAAAAATATGAAATGCCATAGGAGCGGCCACCATTAACCTGATCTGCAGCCAACTGTGTGACGTGAAAAAATTACTTAAAAGCAGGTTATTCCTTCCTCAAGCAACGCTGAAAATGCTAACACGATTATTGTAACACCTGTACTTGTCTGACCAGCTCCCCAGTGGGTGGCTTCTATTATTGTCAAAGTGACTTAACCATTAACCCCATTTAAAGATGATCTAGCTAATTGGGACAAATTTGGCCTTGGTCTCAGGCTGTAATACAGATCTAGGTAACAAAGTCAACCCAATGAAGTGCTTTTGTTAACAGAGTCATCATTTTACCTGGTTTTTAGGAGGAGTTCTTAGAGGCTGAAAAATTATCCTCTACAGGATCTGCAGTTGAATTTTAACTCCACTAATCATGAGTTTGAGCTCCCAGGATAAGCAAAATAAAAAATAAAAAAAAAGCTAACTGAACCATCCTTCCCAAAACTGAGTATTGTCCTTCTGTATCTCTCCACACACCACTGCTAACAAAAGACTGCTAACACACAGGAAAGGCCAGGACAGCCACTGAAAATTATTCTCCAATTCTTAAGTCAGTAATGAAACATTTTATTTAAAAAGCAGTTTAAAAAAAAACAACCAAAAAAAAAAAAACCCAGAAGCAGTAGAACACATCTCGAGATGTACTGAGCTTGTTGGATTAGTTTAGGCTAGCATTAGCAAAAAAACTCAGTAATGCCCTGTTCCAGACAACCCATTGACAAAAGGTTGTCTCGGAGTAGCTGGTCAAAAATCTTTTGTTAAGATTCTGATTCTGACCCAAAAAGTGACTTGCAAAACCACAAAATATTCTGCATGTCTTTTTTTTTTTTCCTTCAATAAAGTATTTCTCTGCTGATTATTTATTTCTTTCAATTCCTTTCAGCCATTTCTGAACTTCTTTTCTTTCACTCTTTCTCATTTCACTTTTGGTTTTCTTGTTTTGTTTTTTTTTTCTGGTGAGAAAGAAAAGGAAGATAGGGCACCAGAAGTGCTACAAAATGACTGCTGATATTTACCTCCCATCCTTAGTTCACCAGTATCCCAAGCAAAACAGCAAACAACAAAATTCTTGCTATTTAGCAGCTAGAAACACTCAAGCTTCTGGAAAAAAAAAAAGTATTTTCCCCTCTTCTAACAGTCCTTCCATACATTCCAGTTCTTTGAACATCTGCAAATATTCTGCTTCCATGTCAATGAAACTCATCCAGGAATTAAAGTTGGGTTTTTTTTTCCACAGAAGAGCTCTTTTCTTAACTGGCAGGAAGTGACACCCAAAGATGCCTCATAAGCTACAACTTAAAAAGCCTTAAAGCTTGCTGTGATACCACACAACACCTCTTCTATTTCTCTGTTTAAACGGTGTTCCCTCCCTCTGCTGCTTTCCAAGAATCTTCTTACACAGCCCTCCAGCACAAGGGCATTAACAGCTTTCAAAGGAAGCACGGAAAAGAAAACAGTGCTCAGGTTCTCCTTCCTGCAGCTGAGTATCTGAAGGTACTTTTGGTACCCTCTGCAGCAAGGATGACAACAATTACTCTTACTGCTATTGCAGGTTCACATTTTAAGCTTAATCATGTAGTTTCACTGCAGTGCCGTACTAACAAGATTAGGTATTAGGAAAAGAGTTGTTCCCTGTGAGGGTGGTGAGGCCCTGGCACGGGGTGCCCAGAGCAGCTGTGGCTGCCCCTGGATCCCTGGAAGTGTCCAAGGCCAGGCTGGACGGGGCTCGGAGCAACGTGGGATAGAGGAAGGTGTCCCTGCCCGTGGCAGACAGGTGAAACGAGATGATCTTCAAGTTCCCCTTCCAACCCAAACCACTCTTTATGATTCTATGAACGTAACAGAAAATCAGCAGTGTGGATGGAATTTGAAGGTCCCTTCCCCACTGGCTACCGACAGAAACTATGAAAATCTTCTACAATGTAAGTATCTGCTAACAAAGCCAGCAGCGACATATTCCAAAGTCAGCTGGTGCAGTGACGGAACAAATGAATGTAGAATGAACCAGTGAGGCCCTAGAGCAAATCACTTCCTACAACACCACGTTTACTCTTGGTTTTGATGCAACTTCGGAGTTTTTTCCTAATGATCAAATGAAGATGCTTTTGGTGCAAAAGCTGCCTGCTGCAATTTTGTTTGCAATAAAAATATTAAGCGGCACCTTAGACAATTAAATTCTTGCTCTGAGGCACCTCTTACCATTAGAGTCCTCCACTTCTTCAGCAGGAGTGTGGTTCTTGGAGGTGTGGTGGGCGTGTGAGGCTGCAAGGTTGACAATGCGGGGTCTTGGTAGTGTCAGTGCTTTCCCATGCACTTTCAAGGAGTGCTCTTTCAGCTGGCTGATTGTCATGGTGGAAAATGAGCAGGAGGAACATTTGTAGGCATGTTCACCTGGGTGAGCGAAATACAGGCAAGTCATCAGCTCACAAAAGAAACAAAATGGGGCCCTCACACTTCTCTTACTGAACTGGGCAGCAAAATTCCCATGGACTCTTCAGCGAAAGACTGATCCCAAAGAAAACAAGCTATGCATGTTTCCTTGTTGGAGCAGCCTGGAGTCTGTGGGTGTAGACACCTGCTTTGGACCAAAGCATCACTTTCTGACAACTGCAGATCCTTGCACAGTGGCTGATGTCAAAAAAAAACCAGAGACCAGACTCTCAGCATGCCTGTGTTGCATGGTATGGGAAGAAAACAGACTCTGGGATGAAAATGGAGTCACTTAACCATGGCACTTCCAAACTTCTTTGGGAGCACAGCAACTAGAGATGGTGAGGCCATTTGTTTCTGCATGCAGCACATCCAGCGCCATTATTAATGAACAAGAAGGACACTACAAAACTTTTAACAAAGGGTCCTCCACAAAAAAAAAAAAAAGAANGACCAAACAAAAAGTTAAAAAAAGGGGCCCCCCAAAAAAAAAAAAAAAAGAAAGAAAAAAAAATT
This sequence comes from Gymnorhina tibicen, assembly GCA_013399875.1. Taxonomy (NCBI): domain Eukaryota; kingdom Metazoa; phylum Chordata; class Aves; order Passeriformes; family Artamidae; genus Gymnorhina; species Gymnorhina tibicen. The sequence goes on from VXAZ01000178.1 coordinate 158,318, forward strand.
TAAAAAACACCCAGTGTGGTGTAATTACATTTGGGAAAGGTCACAGTTTTCCTTACGAAAAATCTGCCATTAGGCAGCAGTAATCTTCACAGAAGTGGCAACCAAGTCAAGGCTGGTGAACATGGCAATGCCAAGTACAAAGGGTGTGTCTACGAGGCTGTGTGGAAGTGTGTTATGAAAAAGCACTTAAAGGAGTGAAAGAACAGAAGTAATGCACAGTAGTGGATTTAATTTTGAATACATTCCAAGCCATAGAGACAGCAAACAAGGGGAAACAAATCCTGGTACAAGATTTGTTTTGCATGGAGGCAATTGGAACACAAAGTGAAACCGTCCCAACACAAACAATGTGATATCATATAGAGGTGCCAAGTTATTGTCTTGGAAGTGCCACTTCCATGTACAAGAGTAACACTGGCCACATATGAGTCATACATAAAGTGCCAAAACTAATATAAGAGTGAGATATTCATGAACAGGAACGGAAGAACAAGAGTTCTGGTAATGAACGAAGCAGAAAATGTTTTCCACCTCTCAACAAACCCAGCAAAGAAGGTTCTCAAGCAGCACTGTTTCCCACACCAGAAATAAGTGAACCAAAAGAGAATATGAAAACACACGTGTTGCAGCCAGTCAGAGTAAGCACACCTGAAAGGATTAGCAACCATCCTCCACAAACTCCCACCCCTGTCTTCCAAAAGAACCATGCTAATCGTCAGAACAAAACAGAAACTCTTAGAACGCCCTTTTTTGGTGCATCTGAAAAAGAACAGATCACTCAAAGAGTCTCAAGTGGTGAAACAAAAAATTGTCCTGTGTGTTTTTTCAAGTGACATTCCTCACCTGTGCATTGTGTGAGTCACGTATTTCCTTTTTACAAACAGAAATAGAACATTTCTTGAGTAGCACACACAACGAGTTGCTCAATGGAACACAGTAATTTAAGGACAAAAGATTTTCCAAAGTTACAAGATACCAGTGGGATACAGATGTAGACCTTCATGGCTTTGTCAGTGTAAGAGATTCCTGGATGACAACATGCACCAACCGTTAACTTAAAAACACCACAAGACATTAAAAGCAAATAAAGGATGATTACATACCAAGCAGTCTAGACACACTAATAAATATGCCCACTATTCATTTCAAATGGACATCAAAACGTGAAAGGATGTGGCTGATTGCAGAGGAAAAGCTACAGTTTGGCTCAACAGAAGTCTTCGGCACTTTTTTCGAGTGCGAGTTTTGCATCTGACAAAGTGATCACATTAATACACATACAAATAAATAAATAAATGCAAGCATTTATGTAGTGGGTCTCAACACTTGATATGTACTCAAAGCACTATGCTCCAGATTACACAGAAACTGGACTGATGCTCTTATCTTGCAATCACCCATTTCTGCATTTCCAGAGTAACTTCTAATTAAGAAATTGGTAACAAGGATCCCTCAAAAACACAAGCAAAAAAAAAAAACCAAAAAAACCCAGGTGAGAAAGTTCAGATGAAAACAACAGAGAGCCCATTTAGAGAAACTGTAAACTGTTCTGCTCCACGCCAAAGGAGATGGCACACACTGGATGAAAAACAAATGCCAGAAACACTGGTACCAGCTGTCACACAAGAACGGATTTTGTAGCTCACTGAATTTTGATCCATTCCCCAGAAAATGAGGGAGAGAGGCAGACTGAGTAATACACTTTGGGATCCAGAATTTTACAGACTTTTTAAGACCTCCAGGAGACTTTCAGGAAAAATTCAGGAGGACCTAAGTTTCAAATTCTAAATAAACGGATAATGAGAGACGATTGACAATTGACAAAAAAAAATGGTAACATGAGAGAGATTCAGAAAACCACCGCATTACTGAAAAACCGGGGAGTCCGAGGAAGTCAGACATGTTTGTTCAGTAATATGTTATTTCTGAATGACTGACTCAAAACCACACCAAAGCAAAGCTCTTGACTGAAAAAACATACAAGCAACTTTTCTGAGACGTGACCATTCATTTGGTAGAAATGGGACTGAGGCAGAAACCTATCTGTAAGCCTTTGGAAACCCTATTACCCAAGTCATTGTGCAGGCACTATCTAGGCAACCATGAAATTGTGTTCCTGTACAATGCAAAACACGGCCCTTCAAGGGGTGTCCGTCCACTAAACCACGTTCAGAAGCATGAATTCCTAATAAATAAATCAGTGAATTACACGAAGAGAAGTGTGAAGCGAATATTAGCCGCGCGGCAACTTTGGGTCTAAAAATCTGGCAGGTTCAAGCGAGGAGCCCAGCTGTGTAATAGCATAAAGAAAACGTTACTTTATGGTTGGTGAAAATAAAGAGCCATGGCTCCTCCATACAGGATGTGTGATTCTGTGAACTGGAACTCCTGCACACAGTTGGATTTCCTAGAAGGGACAGAATTCCATGGTCCCATGCAATGGGAAGGTGGCAAAAGTTGAGCTAATCTATTTTATCCATCTGAGTACAGAAACCTGCACAAGGTCTGTGAAATCCAAAAAAAAAACCAAAAACCACAGGAAACAAAGTACAGAAGACCATCGATCCCTCCTATATTTCTGTAGATGAAAAATGCCTTTGGATCAATGGCAACAGTTAATTCTTTTCTTTTTTTTTTTAACTAGCAGACAGCTACAAATTTCTTATGCCTTTTCCCCCCATTTTTCCACCTTCATCCTCCACCCCAACCAGAATATATGACTTTGAGTAAGCAAAAAATAGAAAAAGGAACATTCTTGTAGTCCTTTTTGTCAGAAAACTCCTGTTCAAGGAGTTTGTACTCACAAATTTTGAACAACTGAGCTGGTTTTCAGGTTTTCCGACTGGTCACTATTCTATCATTTTCATCAGAGTGCATGTTTGGATTGCAAACCAAAGGATAACCTTTCAGTGCAGGATGCGTGACGGTGCCAGGAGTCTACGGCCAAGCAATAAAGATGAGGAAATCCTGAGTCTCACTTTTTAATAATCAAAGGTGCAACAATCTCAGGTGGCCTACTCTGTGTGACACATCACCTTCCCAATTCCAGTTCCTCAGAAGCATGTCTGCTTGCTTGCTTGTACGGATTCCTTACTGAAATACAGAGATTTGTAGGTTTCCATGTTTGGTAACGCAATTTTGACATTCTCAGTCTGTTGCTCACAGACCTGACTCCCAAAGCTCGCAGTGTTTGGTTTTAACATGAAAGCCAGCATAAGACTACCAAAACCAAGGTGCAGCTCACAGTCTTTTTCCCAGAGTCACCTAAAGCACGAACATAAATAACAAAGAGCAGAACAAAGCTCACTGACAATTTTGTTATGGCATCTACGGTGTAAGTGATGAAATCTACTTGGGAGAAAAGCAGAAATAAGGAAAAAAAATATCATTCATACAAAAGAAAAGAGAAGAAAAAAGTTCTTGAAGTACTCATCGCTGTTTTAAATCCTTGCCCTTCCCATTACCCAGACTCACACTTATCCCAACAGGTTCCATTGGCTGGCCTTTGGAAAAATCTTACCCAATTCTGGTGACAAAACACGTGGTTCAACCCAGCATCTGTGATCAGCCACAAGAACAACACGGGCCATTTCAGCCGCCACGCTGCAAGACTGAGAGGGGGAAAACTTACCAGCGTGAGCCTTGAGGATATGGGTTTTCAGGCGGCTGTTGTAGGAGGACTTGAAGGGGCACAGTTTGCAGCGGAACGGCTTGTGGTGTCCATGGTGGGTCTGCATGTGGCGGTCCAGGCTTGAAAAGAGACAGAGAAGGGAGACAGGGAAAGAGTCAGTCGTTTCAGCTGTCCCTTCAGAGGCAAAGCAAAGCACTTTATAGCAACAACAGAACAAGTAAGGATCCTTTCTCATACTCTCTCTTCAACAAATGCAACAGGTCTGCTTAAAACAATAAAGTCAAACCTAGGGTGATGGAAAGGAGCAGAGCTGACACCAGTTCTGTTCATACAGAGAGCAAGCCACCTAAATAAACTTACAGGGCAAGATTAGTATAAATTAAGTTACGCATGACCCAGAAAGGACCAGCTGAAGAAACATGAAACAGGCAAGAAATTATTTTCTTATTAAATTATCGTTACACAGTTTTTCTCCCGCCAAACATTTTTGTGAAAATATGTCCCCTCTTGTCCTGTTGATCAAGGATAAAAAAAAAATATATGTATTTTTTTTGTTGACCAGCTTTACTGAGGAAGCCTTCTTTTGGTTACAGCAGCAAAAGCAGATTAGAGATCCTGCTCTGGGGAGGGTGCCAGCAGGCTACAGTTGATGAGTTCCAGGATTAAAAGGCAGCAGAGTTTCAGAAGCAGCAGTGGAGGAGATTCTACACGAAGCTCAGCAGGAGGAGAAGGGGTGGCAAAGACCAGCCTCTACTTTCTTCAGGGAAAATGGAAGTACCAACAGTCTGAGAATACAGCGAGGTGATCAAAACCTGCTCTCTCCACAATTTGCTGTAACAGCTCAGTAAAGTTTGGAGGAGAAAAAAAGGATGTTTCCCACATTTTCTAACAGAAGATCAAATTCATTCTAACTGAGTGAATCCTGCAGAGCTCTGCAGTTCCTACACTGTGGCTGACAGACACGAATTCACTGTCTCTGAGTGGCAGGCAGGTAGTCTGAGCCCAAGCTGTAAACATTTCCAGTGTAGCCTCTACTTTGGACATATTTATGCTTTGTGATCTGGTCTTAGCTTGAGTCATCTCACGCAAGGTGATGGAACAACAACAGGGCAGAGACACGGCAGGAGTTGCAATTTGCCAGAACTGCCCTCCACCCCCCACCTTAGTTCTCGATGTATTTCAGGCATAGTTCTTTTTATTTGTCCCAAACTGTCCTGCTCTTTTACGGAGTATCAACATGTAGTTCAAACAGCAGTTGTTCCAGCCCTGTCACACTACACAAGATTTCACGTGATCTTCAGTCCCACACTGACAGGAGCCTGAGCCAGAAAATCCCTGTTTACGAGAGCTAACACTGAAGCCTGTGTATTTGAACATCTGATAACAGCAAAAAAATAGAAAATGAACTTATATCTCCTCTCAGGGTCACTTCATACAAATACAACTTAGCAGAAATCCAGGATGGAGTTTCTGGCATGACAAAACGCACAGGTTTTCTAGAGAAATGGGGGAATAAGTCTCCTAAATGAGTAAGGCTTTGAACACTTGCAGTGAGTACTTCATAGAACAAAACTTGTTTTAAACAGCCTCCAGGGAATGAGATTACTTAACAATTAAAGCAGGCTGCCAAAGAGGAATGTAATACATATTAAGCTATTATAAATATATACCTTAAGGTATTCTACATGGCAATAATTAAAACTATATTCACAACCACATACTTTGCCAGCTGCACTCTTCCAAAAGGAGGTTTTAAAGTTTCGTTCAGACTTGGGCTGTTTAAACATTTGGTTCGGTTTCTTTCACAGACTTAATCTCCCAGGAGAATAATTGCATCAGGAACAAAAATAAAAGAAGAAGCAAACAACTTCAACAACAGAGACCACACCCATTATCAAGTTAGGTGATGAGTTCTTCCCTGCCATCCACCACTTTTTGATTTACCCGTCCCACAACTTCTGGGACATGACTTGTCCTCGACAGGAAACAGAGTGACTAGGCACCAAACTCAACAAAAGTCTGACTGCTGAAGCAAGTTTACTGGGCAAACAGCAAGTCCTGCAGGCCATGCAATGCAGGGGCTCCCCTCACTGTCAGCCTTGCCAAAGCAGGGCTGGATACACCCAGCAGCGCACATCCTTCCCCACAAGTCCCTTTCCCACCCTGGGCTGCTCAAGCCCGTGGACCTTTCCCACAAGGCAGACCAAACTGCAGCATCAATTTGCAGTGCCGTGACACCCCCAGAAACCCTGCTTTTTGACACAAGGAACTAAAAAAGAAAAAAAAAAAGCCTTCTCTTCCACATGCATTTGATTGCAAAGTGGTGACATCATCACCAAATTCAAGAGTGCTGTGAATGTCTACATCAAATGAGTACCTGGATCTGTCTTCTTTTGTTTAAACAGTGAATAAGCAGCTCTCTCCCCAGAAATTAGGAGAAAACACAGACCTGTGAATCAGGTCCAGCATGCCAGTGGAAAATAACATCATAAACCCCAGTTTTTGGGGAGACATATATACTTTTACGATTCAAATAATTTTTAAAACTGACAAAGCTAAGTCAAATGTCAGGGAAACATCATAAGAAATGTGACTGTTAATGATGACCATATATCAGACAAGGAAGCAGGGTGAGGGGGTCACTCATGTACCACATTGGTATGAATTTAAAATATTTGTAGACTGAAACTGCATGCCATAATTAAGAAAAAAAATCTGACGTTAAGGTAAATTTATGACGCTGTTTTAACATGAGAAATGAAAACTCAACCCACAAAGAGCTGCTGTAATTACAAACAAGGTTGTTATATGCAGCAGAAGTTTCTTAAATATGAAGGATTAATTAGGAAAATACTTTTCTCTTCTTGGCTTGTTGAGTCTCATGCATTTGACAAGGGTGCATAAGTGGCAGGCTGCACCGTTTGCCTACTGAAATAAAATTCTTATTCTTTGGCCTGCATGCTTCTCCCCTACATGCAAAAAGAGGGCTGACATGAATTCAAGAAGATATAAAGGTGCAGTCTTCTATAAATAGCCAGTCATTATGGCCAAAGATTTTGCACTGTGGAAAATATGCAAAAGCCACGAGAAAAGTGTGGCTCAACATCAAGTCGAGCGAGCTCTTCCTCAGTGTCAGCCCACGAAACAGCACTGCTAGCTGGTGATTCTTTAGGAAACAAAAATAAAAGCCACAACTTACTTGTGCCTGAAAGCAGAGACAAAGGAGCAATACTGGCAGCTGTACTTGTCTTCCCGGGTAAACATGGCCAGAGCCAAGTGACTCCTCTCGTGGGATCGCAGACCCTGCATAGACATCAAAACCCGGTCACACTGGCTGCAGTGGTAGCCCCCAGGCCTGGCTTCATCTTCCAGGGATGCTCCATATTCAGCTTCTGTAAATTCCACAATGCCAGGGTCTTTGGCTCCCTCAAAACCCTCCATCAAAGTTGTGTTTGAAGGATCTTCAGCTTCCTGCTAAAAAACACATACCCCCCCAGAGCCATCAATTCTCTCTCCCTTCTGCCCCTCAGTCTTTCCCCTGTGTTCATCAGAATGTCCAGGTTTCCCACTGCATTATTTCTCTAAGTATATCCCTACACAAACTCCACATCAAGGGCTTTCCGAAAAAAAAAAATTACCTATTCTTGGGAGGGAAAAACATAATTAGATCTGTTATATACATGCATGCATATGTCAAAAAAAAGGAATCTCACTCCTTGATCAAGTTTGTGTCAGATCACACGAAAAGACAAGAAACCTATCTTTCAATGGTCTTGGTGTAAACTTCTAAACTTGATCAGGTAATAATTAGTAAGTTACAGAGCAGTTAATTTTAGTTTATTTTGCTCTAGATGACTGCAGCTACCCCACAGACTAATACAGTTGTCTAGTCTACAGTAGGTTTTGTCCATCAGAGTCAAACTCTCAAGAAGGAAGCTGGTATACTAAGACCCTAGAATCCTCTTCAAAAATATACAGCAAACAGAAGAAGTCTTTTGTTTTTAAACTCTCTTTCATAACTTTCCTTTCCCATTTCTAACCAGAACATGCATTTGTGCAGCTACTTAAATACCCTGTAAGAGCACATTCTTTAGACCGTGGCTCTCAGCTTTTGTTCCCTGATGCAAGATTTCTATTTACTCAAAAGAAAGCACTGACCCTACATAAGCATCACTTGAGAAATGAGGAGAAGAGGGAAAGGACTCTTAGGAGGGAAGTATCTCAATCTGTCAGGAGTACCAGGTAAGAAGGTGAAGAAAGGTCAGTGGTAGGGCAACGAAAGCTCTTTCAGGTGGTGCGAATTAGGCTGTGGAGGACACGGCTTCCCCACAAAAAGCAGATTATGTCACCAAAAAAGCCCTGTCAGTCAGGCAGCAAGAGCCTCTGACAAGAGCTAGTTCCCACAGCCTTGGTGCACTTCCACTTCCCCTGCCGATAAATATCCCGGAAATCAGATTTTGGGACGTCGCCTGTCCTTGGAGATGTTGTAGGAGGCACCCCTTTCCACAGGGAGAAAGGGACAACACGTTTGCACCTAATCACCTGAAGGGGATCACTGGCTCAGCTGGCCACTGAATGTTTTGTTTGGAGCCAGCTTGCAAGTTCCAGTGTGGAAAGGTGCACCACAAGCAGCTTCACACATTTATATGTGTACATTTCCTCTTCTTAAAAAAAAAAATTATATATATATATATATATAAAAAAAAAAGAAAATGAACAGCTTTTTTTGAGCTTAACTAAGCAGAAACGTAGCCCAGAAAGTAGCTGAGAGAAAGTTCCCCGCTCATAAACCAAGTCTTTCGGTCATCAACGACATCAACTCCTTTGTGGCTGAGAAGAAATGAGAATTTAAACAGTCTTCGTGCCCCTGGATCAAGAGTGAAAAAAAGTTAAAACATCTTGAAATTAACCAAACGCACTTCAGAAACTTAGTGTTAGGTTAAAACATCATGCTGAACCGGAATGCCCAGTTCAAAACCCATTCAACTTCACAAGAGCCCTCCACAGGTTATCAACAAGGCCTTTATTTTAAACAGTGCAAGTAGTTTCAGTCACTTTCAGTCACCTTTAAGGAATTCTTACCTTTACTGTGGCTGACACGGAAGAGACATTCCCATACTGGACATGCTTGCGGAGGTGATTACAGATGGCTCGAAGTGTTGGATGGACTTCCACGCAAAATTTGCATTTGTAGCCAACCACCTTCCTCTCCTTGAGTTTTGAGACATCTTCCAAGTGTCCAAAAGCCTGTTTGAGCACACAAGCATAAACCACTGAAGCAGGTTTTGTCACCTGGTTTTTAGGAGCACAGACCAGACTTTAGACCCCATGCTATACTCGATGTCCAGTTCTGCAGAACTCTGCAAGGTCAATTTCTGTTGACGTCATTAATTCCTACAAAGCAAGTGGACACGACATCTATGCAGAAAAACCCTTCAGTTTATGGTTAACAGCGGTCCTCTAGAAGACCATTTCAGTTTGGCCTGGAGCTCTGCCTCCTCCTCCATGACACCCCATGACTTCCCCAACATCTGTGCAAAGCTTTTCCTGCGCAAGTGTATTTTTCAAACTGAAGCAGAAGGAATGGGGTAACTGGGTGAGAAATGGAGCAACAGTTTGGTCCTCTCCTTATGAGGCACTTGCCCAAAGCTTCTGTCACCAGCCAGATTCACGTCGTGCTAATACTGAGTGCTCAATGAGAGAAAGGACTGAGAGAGAGAAGACTGAGAGGCAAACTGATGTGTTATTCAGAGGGACATGGAAGAAGGGGATGGGACATTTTGTAGAGAATCTGCAACACAGTACATGGCAGCCTTGCCACAAAAGAACAAGCGACTGTCAGACACAGATGGCCCTCCGGAAGCGTGGGAGGGAGGAAAGAAGATAAAGAAAATACTGAAGGAAGCAGTAGGAAGGAACAAGTTTTCCTACAGAACCTAGGGAGATGTGGCGGATGGATGAGGAAATTAAAGCAGAATGTGTAATTGACTTACGGAGCTCACTGGCACTCTGAGTCATTCATTAGCGTGTGGTCATTTGGCTGTCAAAGAGAACATGCAAGTGGGCATTGGTGGGCTCCCCGGCAGGGAGCAGGGGGCAGAGAAAGAGACCAGACACACAAATCCTTACCCTCTCTTGTTTGAAATCTGCAAAAGCACCATCTGCATATTTCTGCTTGCTCAAAAGCTGCTTCCTCCTCTCCTGACGTTTGGCACGCTTCTGGAATTCCTCATTGTGACTATTCAAGTGTGAGGTCAGCTCTGCCATGCTATGCAACTTAGTATCACAGTGCTTGCACTGGTAGACAGGGCTCTGAGAGCGGGTGCCACTTCCAAGTATGGAAAAGTCCCTCTTCAAATCCTTGCTGTGGTGGTCAGTGTAATGCATGCACAGCAGCTCTGCTGTGCTGAAGGACAGCTTGAAACATTTAATGCACCTGAAGGGAAGCCACTCAATTTCCTGAGCCTCAGCCTCCACCTCAGGCTTTTCAAAGTCGTTCCTCTCCTCGGCTGGAGCTGGTTTTTCATGCTCGTCAGCGTACACGGCAGTGAAGTATCCCCCCAGCTTGCTGGCATGCTGCTTCTTAGGGAAAACACCAGGATGACGCTTCATGTAGTGGGACACGATGCCCTTCTTGCTGAAGGATTGGAAGGAACAGAGCGAGCACTTCTTCTTCTCTACAGCCCTCCTCAGCTCCTCACTTAGCTGAGGAGTGTCATCCTTGGGAGGAGATGGAATGATCACTTTATTGGGTTTGTCGCTTACCGTCCTGGAGGCTGCCAGGCAGTGAGTGTAGTAAGCATCAATGTCATGTCTTTTCTGGTAGTGTGCCGCAAGCCCTTTGCGGATGGGGTTGGTGTAGGAACACAGAGCACACTTGAAGAGGTTGTTCTTGCCCTCCGGCTGTGCCCGGACGTTGTTATGTTTGATGCGGTAGTGCCTGGCTATCCCCTTTCTGGTGGAGCAGAAATATTTGCAGAGCTGGCACCGGAAAACTGTGTGAGACACTAAGTGAGAACTGGAGAAATGAGGCGCCGGCATGGAGACCTCTCCAACATCCTCAGCAGCAATTTCTGGGGAGGCCTTGATTTCAGTCACCATGTCTGGCTCCACTGAGGCAGACACCTTTGGTGGCGACTGGGCAAAAACATCAAATTCGGGTTGATTGTGGTACTTCTCGTAGTGGATTTTCAGCTTCTCAAGGGTTCCGTGGGTGTAAGGGCAGAGTTTGCACCGATAAGCACCATAGCCTTGCTTGAAAATCCTGCTTGTCTCTTCCACATCGTTCTGAGCAATATCAGTCGACTGCTCCACGTCATGCACAAAGTCTTCAGCAGTGACTTTCACTGATGGGTGCCGCTTCTGGTAGTGTGTGAGGACGCCATGAATACGTGTGTTAATGTACGGGCAGTGTCTGCACTTGTAGACAGCCCCTGGGTTAATGTCTATGTCCTGAGCAAAGTCTGCTGCTTTCACTTTCATGCCAGGATGCTTTTTGCCATAATGTGTCAGGAGGCCATGCAGGTTGTTGTACTCAGACTGGCACACTGTACACTGGTACGGAGTGGAGGAGATGGCAGGATTTGCAGAAGCCAGCTGGACAGTTTTTTCATGGGAAAGGCTGGGATCCTCTGCACACTCTGCATCTTGATCCATCTGTGATGTTGCCATCTGGTCTTCAGAATCCATCCTGACCCCACCTTCATCAGGCTGTGGCATGGTTTTCTCAACGGAATCTTTCTCCTTAATGATATCTAACAACACAGACTCATCTCCATTCATGGCCCAAGGGTGAAATGCTTGGTAGTGATTAGTAATATCCCAAATAGAAGATGCTTCAAAAATGCAGTCTCTGCATTTATAGGTCTTCATCTCCGTTGGCATCACTAGGGCAGGAGGGGAAGGATCGGGACCCGCCCAGAGTTTGGTTGCCATGTAGGTATAATCAACATAATGCTCGGGATGTCTCCTTTGGTAATGCACAAGCAAACCACTGGGTTCTGTATGTGAATAAATACACCATTCACAGTGATAACCAGCTTCTATCAAGCCATCCAAAAATGCCCATCTCAGAATGGATGTGACCGTGGCCTTCAGATTCGGGTGGTCTTTCTTAATATGCTTCCTCAATGCATAGAAGTACGGGGACGTGTAGCTGCACTGCCTGCACTTTAGGGCTCTCAGCTTGGACTTGTCCCGCTCGGTGCCGGAGGTGTGGGCGGGCAGGCTGCCAGCTGACTTCTTCTGGCTGCGGTCACAAAGGCTCCTGATGGTGGCCGTGTGCTGCCTGATCACATCCGCGTTGGCTTTGAAGTCGCGATGCTTCTTCTGATAGTGGATGAGCACGCCCTTCACGGTCCGGTTCCCGTAATCACAGTGCTGGCAGAAGAACATTTCGTTCTCGGGAGGGTTCACGGAGGTCTCGGAGCCGCCGCGGCCCAGCTGCTGCATGGACACCGCTGGCCTCTGCATGCCAGGGGGCAGCTCCCCTGCCCGCATCATGGCCGCGGTTGGGGGGGCCTGCCTGATGTACTTGGCCGTGACCTTGATCTCTGGGTGCCTCTTCTGGTAGTGGACAAGCACCCCTACAACGGAGCGGTTGCTGTAGGAACAGTGTTTGCAGTAGTAGAGCTCAGTAGAGAGGTCTGGGGGTGGTGGTGGGGGAGGTGGAGGCTGAGAAGCCAAGTTGGACAGTTTTGGGGAGATGGGAGCCCCCAGCTCAAACGACATCTGGGCGAGGGCAGAGCCCCTGTCAACAGAGACTACACGCATGGTCTTCTGGATTCTGAAATATGAGGCTTTTTCTTCGGGGTGCTTTTTCTGGTAGTGCACCAAAACTGAATGCATGTTAGGGCTTGCAAATGAACACACATCGCAATCGTAAACAACCACAGTGTTGACTGAAGGTTCCTTCTGATTTTCACATTCAGGACTGAAGCTCTTGGTGGCACTTTTGTTAAAACCAGCTGGCACACCAGCCCCGCGAGCCACGGGGGTGGAGGTTGACATAGTTTTCGGAGCAGAATTCAAGATCTCTCTCAGTGTCTGAGACTCTGTGTTCAGCCCTTCTTGCTGCTCAACAACATAGCTTGAAAATATCATTGCATTGTTAATTTTCACTGTGGGATGCATTCTTTGGTAATGTGGCATCAGGCTTCTAACATTTGGGCTTGTGTAAGAGCAGAAGCGGCAGCGGTAGATCAGATCAGAATGATCAAAGTTCAGTACATTCATAGCTTCAGGATGATGCTCCCCATAATGCTGCTGTAGGTCTTCAAAGTTTGTGTAGTCAATGTAGCACTCAAGACAGCGGTACACTGCACTGTGATCGTTGGGATCCAGGATATACCTAAAGCTGAATTTAATGTAGGGATGCATTCGCTGGTAGTGGGTGCTAACACTCCTGGCAGATTTGTTGCTGAAATCACAGTGTTTGCAATAGTAAAGCCGGCCAGAGTCACTGAACTCCGAATTCTCGTTGTTCTGGTCGGTACCGTACATGTTGGACTGGCTCCCCAGAACAGAGGCATTAGGGCTCTGATGGTCCTTCATGCTGACAGCAGAGTAATAGTCCTCCTCATCCTCAGACAAAGTGAGCTCAATCTCTGCCCCATTGGTGGAATTGTAGTCGTGCTGCATGCTCCTGAAGCTTGTCTCCTTCTGGGAATCATTAGCCTCTCTGCCCCACATTTGCTGGGGTGCATAAGAACTGGAAACCTCTATCATTGGTTCTGTTTGCTCTTCTTCTCTGTCTAACTCCACCTCTATCTCCACCTCATTGTCCTCCTCCTCTTCCTCATCATCCTCTACGTTAATCACAGCATCCTCCTGCTGCTTGTTTTGGCTGATCTTGCTCTGCAGGTTGCTTGCTATTTCATCAATTCTAGTTCTCTTTTTCACAGGAGAGAGATCTAAGGGGAAGTCATTTGAGACCTTCCTAGGAGCTTTTGCAACAAAGTTATTTTTAGATGAGAGCCCAAGGATGGAGGTCTGGCTCTTCTTCACGGTGCTGGCAGAGGGGTGAGTATCTGCCTCGCTCTCCTGCGGAGCATTCGAGGGAGGCCCATCGTATTTTGGCAAGTTGTCACAGAACGAATGCTTGTGCTGCTGATGAACTCTGAGGCCCTTCAAAGTGGTGGTGGAATAGTTGCACAACGTGCATTTGTATGGATGCTGTGAATGGGGCTGGGGTGATTGCTGCTGCTGCTGCTGTGGCTGCTGCTGCGGCTGTGGCTGCACGGGTTCCATCATCCCAGCTGACTTCCTGCCGTTGATGTTCCCACTCTCAAAAGATACCGTGCTGTCGTTCAGGGACGAGGCAATGCTCTCAGCCTGGGGGTTCATGGTGTCCCAGTCAGATGTTGTTCCTGTGTGACACTGCTTGTGGGCACCAAGCTTCAGAGAACTCTTGCAGGTGAAGGGGCACTCGTCACACTTGTACACGGCCGTCTTCCCAGACAGGTGGATGTTCTCGATGTGACGGGAAATACTTCGGCGGTGCATCGTCAGGAAAGGGCAGAAAGGACACTGGAACCTGTTCATGTATCTCCTAAAGGGAATTCCCTTTGTTTCCAATAGTTTGTTGCCATCAGATCCCATCAGCTGCTCTGCAGACATTCCTGAGGTCTGGTGATCCATGGAGTTTAAGCCATTCTCGCTGTCCATTTCATTTAGCTCTTCATCTGAGCTGGAGTCATTTAGCATACTGCTTGTTTCCAGGTCAGCAGAAGAATTCGTCATATCAGCAATTCCATAGCGGGATCTGTCAGACAAATTAACCATGCCCGAGTTGTGAGGTGACTTAGGCTTCATTTGAGGGTAAGACACAGAAGAAAACTTTGAAGATGTAGAAGAGTTGGGCCTGATAAGAGAATTGCCCATAGATCCCCTGAAGTTTGAGACATTAGCATTCGACATCTCACGACCTGTTGTGTTCATGGAGATGTAATTCGAGTTTGGAGAGGCACTCTGGGCACTCTTACTCTGCACCTCGGGTGCGCTGGTTCCATCCTGCTGCTGCCTCAGGCTTGACAGTATTTTCACCATGCTGCGGTGCTTCTTCAT
>VXAZ01000180.1:1152-61392 GCA_013399875.1 Gymnorhina tibicen
CTCAGCAATCTGCTCTGTGAGGTCGGAAATCTCCTCTGTGGGAACAAAGAGCAATGGCATGGTCAGGCACAGAGCAGAATGGGAAGGGCCCTGTCCCACCAAGGTGACAGGCATCTTTGCAGACCTGCAGGCCCAGACCCATGAAGAATGGAGGTAATGGCTGATAGTGAGAAAGCCCAGTGAGGAGCAGAGCGCCAGGGACTTACGCTGCAGGTTCTTGTTCTCCCGCTTCATTGTCTCCAGGTGGTCCAAGGACTCCTCATAGGCATTCTTCATCTTGAACAGCTCCGTGCTGAGAGAGCGCGACTCCTTCTGCGAGGCCTCCAGCTCAGCCTGCGTTTCCTCATACTTCTGCTTCCATTCTGCCAGGATCTGAAGAGAAACGGGGTGTGAGGAGGGATGTGGCAGTCATGGGGGGGTGCTCTGGCCAGGAGTCCTGGTGCTGGAGGCCAAAAGACCTTGTCAAAGTTCTTCTGCTTCTTATCCAGAGCAGCGCAGGCAGCATTGGATCTCTCCACATCAATCATCAGGTCCTCCACTTCATTCTGCAGCCTCTGCTTTGTCTTTTCCAGGGAGGCACATTTGGCATTGACAGCCTCAACATGTTCCTCTGCCTCCTGCAGGCGCTGTGCCAGCTTCTTCCTGGAAAGTGGTAAGTACAGTTCTTAACTGGAGGTGAAACTGGATGTTGATTATCATATTCACCACAAGAATGAGACACTTTTTAGTATTTCGTCCTAATGCACATGTTGCAGAGCCTATCCCCACCAGTCCTTTTTTTCCTGTTTCATTTCCCCAAGGTCTTCATAGAATCATAGAGTCACTGAATGGTTTTTGTTGGAGGGGACATCAGAAATCCACTAGTTCCATGCCATGGGCAGTGACACCTTCCACTAGAATAGGTTGCTCTAAGCCCTGTCCAACCTGGCCTTGAACACTCCCAGGGATAGGGCAGCCATAGCTTCTCTGCACTCCTGCTATCCCTCTGCACATTGCACAATCCCATACATGTCCTTTCTCCTGCATTCTTCGTCACGTAGCCTGTTTTCCTTGTGTTTTTCCGTTTCATATAACTCCTCAAACTTCTATTAGCCTTTTGCCTTTGAAAATATCAGTGGCGTCTTTAAATTTCTGTTATTGGTGTATGCCAGCCTTCCACACAATGCTCACGTACTTGGCCTCCTCGAGCTCCTCCGTGCGCTGAATCGCGTCCGTCTCGTATTTGGTTCTCCACTGGGCCACTTCGCTGTTGGCCTTGGACAGGGCTCGCTGCAGCTCCCCCTTGGCCTCCTGCTCCTCCTCATATTGTTCCCGGAGCAAGTCACAGTCGTGGCGAGCGGACTGCAGGGCGTGGGCCAGGGCGTTCTTGGCCTGGTGGTAAAAATATTGCAATAACGAGTAGGTGTTTCCTGGGAAATTTCTCTTACTGGAACTTAAACGCTGATACACATCCCAAAGAAATAGTAATTAACTGACTGACTGATAAAAACATGTGTGTCCTGCACTGCAAGGGTCTAGATTGCATGACCTAAGGGGATGGTTTGAACTTCTAATTGGATCACCTTTTGAAGTCTTGAACACTTCACAAAAACCAATATTATGTCAAATATTTATTTCATATGTAACATGAATATCTTCACCTTTATCTCTTCTTCTAGTTGCCGCTTCAGTTCTTCAATCTGCTGGGTGAAAGCCTGTTTCCCTCTAGAGAGCTGAGAAATTAATGCATCTTTTTCCTCTACCTGGCGTCCATATTCACCTGAAAAAGTTTGCAATTGAGAAAACATTTTAATAGCCAAGAGAGTAATTTATGGGGTTCTCCCATTTCCAAACTAGAGATGGAAGGGCTGTACCAGATTCTGTCTGCAGACGAGCTCTTTGAGCACTAAGATCGCTAATCATGCGCTGATTCTGCTCCTCCTTTGTTTTATATTCACTCAGCTGGTCTTCCAGAGTGCGGCACATCTTCTCCAGATTTGCCTAGGTGTGAATCGCGCATAAGAAAATTATTAAATACCTTGATCCTTCCTTCTTTATAGCAGGAAAATATGACCAGAAGATGCAGTTGACATATCTGGGGACTATGTACATACGGCCACAGTTCTACACATAAGATTTGGAGGAATCATTTACAATATAACATGATGAAAATTAAATAATATAACATTAAACAAAAATACCACATTGCTATCAAGTTCCTGATAAAAATATTTGTGTACCTTGGCTTTAGAGACAGACTCTATGTTACTGGCCAAGTCATCAATCTCCATCTTCATCTCACTCTTCTCCTTCTCCAGCTTCTGCTTCACGCGTTGCAGGTTGTCGATCTGCTCCCCCAGCTCAGCTGTGCTGTCCGCGTGCTTCTTGCGCAGGGCGGCAGCCGTGGCTTCGTGCTGCAGCGTGGCCTCTTCCAGGTCACGGCGCATCTTCTGGAATTCTGCCTCGCGCTTCTTGTTCATCTCAACCTGAGCTGCTGTCGCCCCTCCTGCTTCTTCCAGGCGCTCGCTGATCTCCTCCAGCTCCCTCGACAGGTCAGCGCGATGCTTCTCTGCTTTAGCGCGAGACGTTCGCTCTGCCTCAATCTCCTCCTCCAGCTCCTCAATACGGGCCTGCAGAACAGGAGGGACCCTTCACACCCGTGCCTTCCTCCTGCCGGAGCTGAGCCTGAGCAAGGGAGGGCAAGGAACACAGACTTGCCTGCAGCTCCTTGATTTTCTTCTGAAATTGCATGCCCAGAAGTTGTTCATCCTCGATCTTGCTCTGGATCTGGCTGATTTCAAAGTCTTTCCTTTGGACAAAGCGAACCGTGTTAGAGCTCAAAGAAAAAAGACAAGTGCTCCAGCCCAGCACTCAGGTGCCCCAGAGCCACACTTACTTCTTCAGTTTCTCCTCCAGCTGCTGCTTATCATTCTCCAAATCCATGATGGTGTCCTGGGCCAGCTTCAGGTCTCCTTCCAGTTTCCTCTTTGCTCTCTCCAGGTCCATGCGCAGTTTCTTCTCTTGCTCCAGGGACCCTTCCAGCTAAACACAACAAGACCATCAGTGCTCTTCCAGCAGCTCAGGCTCCATACCTGTCCTGTTCCTGCTCTATATCTGTGTGCTTACATCATCCACTTGCTGTTCCAGCTTGATCTTGGCTTTGGTGAGTGTATTGACTTTGTCTTCTTCTGCCTGCAGGTCATCCAGGGTCTGCTGATGGGCCTCTTGGAGGGCTTTCTTCTCTTTTGTCAGCTTCACAATGGTCTCATCCAGGGCTGCCATCTCCTCAGTGAGGTTTTTCACCTTTGAGAAGAAAGGAGCAAGCACAGATAGAAAATGGTGCTTAAAAATTTATAACAAGACGGGTCTTTTCCAGAGTGCGAGTGGCAGGTTCTAACTCATACCTTGTTTTCGGTGGCATGCTTTTCCTTCTCCACCTTGGCCAGTGTTAGCTCAAGGTCATCAATATCTTTCTTCAGCTCTGAACATTCATCCTCCAGTTTTCTCTTCTTGGCTGTCAGCTCAGCATTAATTTCCTCTTCATCCTCAGCCCTTTCAGTCACTTCTTTAACTTTGGCTTCCAGCTGTATTTTGGTTTTGATGAGCTGGTCACACCTTTCCTCAGCATCAGCCAAAGCATCAGCTTCCTGGTGGGGAGATGCCATTTTTAGGGATATGCTTGTTGAGGAAATATTAAGATACTTACCTTCATAGTTCAGAGTCCTGGATAGCAGTTTTGTAGTTTAAAATTTGATTCATGTTCCAACAGAATGATACAGAATTTATAGATACAGATTTTATATTGGTAGTTTTGAAACAGCCAGGTTTAAAAGCTAAAACCAAGTAAAATCCTTTTCAATCTACCTGAAGACATGAGTATCTGTGTATTTGTGCAGGGTATAGAATCCAATATTATCTCATAATATCAAATACTGGAACAAAGTGCATAAATTCAGGTTTAAGCATATGAATATCTCAGCATACACTGTAGAAAATTCTCACCCAAGTAATATTTTGACTACAGATACCTCACGGTCCTTACAGAAGCTTGTTATACCCTTAAGAGCACCACTTAAAGAATTACAATTGAACTGAACTAAATTGAAGTTTCTATGTGGTTTGAAAATGTACTTCTAAATATCAACCTGATGGTCATGGTAGAATTAGGGTAAAGCCTACTGGTGGTACTCACAGCCTGCACTTGGAGCTGCAGGTCATTTTTCTCCTGCACAAGTTTCACCATTTTCTCCTCCAGCTCCTTCCGCTTTGCCTCAGACTTCGCAAGCTCTTCCTTGGTTTTCTCAAACTCTTGTTTCATGTTGGCCATCTCCTTCTCAGACTCTGCACTCTTCAGCAAGGGCTTGATCTTGAAGAACAGCTTCATCCATGGCCAGTGTTTGACATTCATGAATGCACGAATGTTGTACTGGATGCAGAAGATGGACTCCCTGAAAGGTAAGTCAAACTAATATTCAGTATTTATACCATGATGACACAATAAGCCAAGTACAGTGAACCTAATTTGAAGAGAAGTCTACCTCCTCTCCACCATTTTCTGGTACTCCACTCTCATCAGGTAACCCCTGCACCTGGCCTGGGTGCGGGTGATGAGCTGTGCCAGCTTCTCATCCCTCATCTCTTCCAAGAGGCCCACCAGCCCAGCTTTGAAGAACACCTAAGGTAAGAACGTGAAAACAGGTGCAGTGTCTGTACTTGTTCAGTGTAACCTGGTACCCTGCCCCCCGTGACAAACACCACAGAAGTCAAGAGCAAAACCACAAAGAATATATGTAGTGGCAGACACT
The DNA here is from genome assembly GCA_013399875.1 of Gymnorhina tibicen. NCBI lineage: Eukaryota > Metazoa > Chordata > Aves > Passeriformes > Artamidae > Gymnorhina > Gymnorhina tibicen. Next base: position 5,937 of record VXAZ01000180.1, read on the forward strand.
CTTTTGTAACTCCAAGCTTCTGGTTACTTGCAGTTGAGGAACTATAATAGCCAGACATTTTTATTTTTATTCACTCTTGATTCTTTTATTCTACAACTTTGTCTTAAATTAGGAACTCAACCCTTGATTAAATCATCCTATTTCAGTTTATTCAATTGTTGAGTAAGCAAGAATTTGGTTGATTTATTTTACACTATTTCTTATACCCTATTGGATCATTTCACTTACTGTCTGGAGTATCTGAGGGTCAGTATCAAGCCATGCAAACCAAAACCACATAGCAAACAGATCTTGTACCTTAGTGTGACCAAATTTGTATTGAGTATGGTCTATATCAATTGATCCAAGAAGTTTCTCACAAGCCTTCTTGCTGTCAATGAACTGTCCCTCTGGGATAGCACTGGCATTTAATACTTTGTATCTGAGGAAGAAAATGGAAGGACTTGCTTTGAACTCCATGATGTTAAGGGTCTTTTCCAACCTAAGTGATTCTATGAATATGAAGAGGTCTGTTGTTGAGACCAGCTGGCAGGTACATGGAAAGAAAGAGTCTTAAGAACAGCTGAGAACAAACAGCAGTTGTTAAACTAAAACTTTAGAGAAGGTTTTAAGCACAGGAGGGGAAGGTTAGATTTTGAAAGTATTTAAGATGGACAAAGTGATCCAGTAAGAGGATGAAGTCTGACCTCTGTTTAAAATCTGCATACAGGACTCTGTTGGGAAATCCTTTCCTGCAAATCCTGATCCCTTCCAGCACGCCGTTACAGCGCAGCTGGTGAAGCACCAGCTCGTGCTCCATGGCACCTGGCAATGCAGAGCACAAACACATGCCACGTTCTTTAATACGGTGGGGAAGAGCTGCACCATACTGAAAGCCTTCAATATATACGTAAGTCTCTTACCAGGTGTTTTAGTTTCATTTGGGATGATGCACCGCACAAAATGGGGGTGAGTGCTTCTCAAATTAGTCATCAGCTTGTTTAAATTCTCCTGGGAGAGTCATTAAGAAAAGCTGATATTAGCAAATGTAATTTCTGCTGTAAGCATCAAGTCCTCTGAAATGAGATACCATACAAAAATTAGCAGAACCCTGAACTGAAGCTCTCTGCATCGGTTTTTCTAAATTTACACAGATCTTTGCTCTTATTAACTTAGTGTATAAAGTTCTTCTGAGTAATCTGTAGGAAATACTGTACTCTTAAACATACATTTTTAATACATTTCACTGACTCTAGTGGAATGCCTTCATTAGAAAGGATATCCATCTTCCACTGGATGTACCCAGAGAGATGAAGTAGTACCCCTATGAGGCAGTGTGAAGCATTCTGCAGTAGGCATTTAGGCTGGGTCATATGGAGCACACTACACAGAACCTTTGTGTTTTCCCTACTGAAAGCAAAAGGGACAAAACCAACAAGCTGAGTTTTAAATGTCTAGATTATACATTTATCTTGTAAGGTAAGGTGAGATGAATCCCAGCCTTGTTTTATAATTGGTATTTGTTCACTTACTTAGAAAAAATTATTTCATATAATTAGTGGAGGGAAGCAGATATCTCTAGAGGACATCTCAAAGCATGTAAACGAAGCAGACAAAACTTTTAGATGTCTAAAAACTCTCATGTCTAAACAAGACAGATAGTGGAAACTTGAAAATATAACAGAAATGCAACCCAAATGCACCCAAAAGTATTTCTCCTACAATATTACTTCCTAAAATCTTATGACCTTGAAACATAGGCTTTTTGCATTATTTTTGAATTATACAGCTATAATTATTCACCCAGAGGGTAGTGGGGCACTGAACAGGCTCCCCAGGGAATGGTCATGGGCCCAAGGCTGCCAGAGCTCAAGGAGTGTTTGGACAATGCTGTCAGGGATACACAGGGTGGGATTGTTGGGGTGTCTGTGCAGGTTCAGGAGTTGGACTCGATGATCCTGATGGGTCCCTTTCAACTCAGCATATTCTATGATTCTATGATTATTTTTCTTGGGGCATATACACACATGCCCATATCCTTTTTCAGAGAACTGGCTGCCAGGTGATGAAGCAAATTTTAGAAGAAAATAATCTTTACAAAGAAGGGAGTCCTAAATGAAGGATGAAAAAGGTGATAGCTCAGGAGACAGTAGATATTTCACCTGGCAGAAGTGTATGGAGCAATCAGGCAGCAAGACTTGGTCATGACAAAGGACTGTCAAGTATCTGACATCTTAAAAATGTATAACCCAAGGAGTGATGGCATTTCAAGTGTAAGAAATTGATTCTTGAGTTAGGGAGAAAAACTAGAGATACAAATGGAGCAAACAGGTCAACAGTGGGCAGGATGTTGTAAGAGGGATTTAACAGGTTCTGAAGAAAGAGGTATGCATCTGGAGATGTATTTGAAATGTATTTTAGAAGTTTTCTATATGACATTTTTCCATCTGGAAACATCATCCTGAGACAAGTGAACAAATGGAAAAGCTGTGCATTCAGTGAAATGAAGTACATGTAGATTAACTGGATTTATTCCTAGCAGAATGTGGCCCAAGAACTTCAGAATCTTTTAACAGAACCAAACCAAACCAAAACTAGTCATCGTAATTGGTGGGTTTACTCCTCGTCTTAGGAAGAAATAGTGAATTCTCTACTGTACCCGAAAAAGAGCTGAGACAGTCTGGAAGGAAGAACCCTTCTTCTTGCCTCCCTTCTTGCCACCACCAGCCTCAGCTAAATTGCAAAAAAATAAAACAGATTTTAGATTTTTTTCATTTGCCTTCTTTGATTCCTTTTTGTAAGCTGTACATCAGTGAAAACATGGGATTCAAAGAACCAACCTGCATCTGCTCCACCATAGTTGGCAAAGAGTAAAGCCAGGGTCTTCACAGATGATTTCTGGTACAGCCCAATGACAGTTTCATTCAGAGGGTCCTTATTCTTCTCCAGCCAGCCAGTGATGTTGTAGTCCACTGTTCCAGCGTAGTGCACCAGGGAGAAGTGGGCCTCAGTTTTGCCTTTGGTAGGTTTGGGCTTCTGGAAGTTGCTGGACTTGCCCAGGTGCTGGTCATAGAGCTTGTTCTTGAAAGAGGTGTCAGTCGCCTTGGGGAACATGCACTCCTCTTCCAGGATGGAGAAGATGCCCATGGGCTGGGAGAAATCACAAAGGAGACAGATTGTAATTTAGCTTTCAGGGCAATAATAATCTTAATCTAGACACAATAATGGAACATAGACTGAGATACACATCAGAAAATATTATCACTTAATTACATTTTCTTCTAACAAGTGGGATTGATTACATTGATACTTAAATTTTTTAACACAAAATTACTTATAAAAGAAATAGAAATTAATTTTTTTGTGTTGAGAATATGCTTTGTAAAATCAGAGCACTACCTTCTCAGTGGAACTCAGAGCACACACAGATGTGTTGGACAAATTGAACATGAGCCAACAGTACACCATTGCAGCAAAGCCACCAACTTATCCTCAGCTACACTGTGCTGCTAACAGCTCAGGGGAGTTGATCCTTCCCCTCTATTCATGTCTAAAGAAACATCTGGAGTGCTGTTCCAGCTCTTGGCTACCCAGTATAAGAGAAACATGAACATAGAGGATCCCTTTGGAAAATGAGACCAAGTAATTACAGAGATTCCATGCATGTAACTGATTTGAACAGGAAGGATACCTTCTCAATGAGCTCAATGCAGGCAGCCAGGTCCATCCCAAAGTCAATGAATGTCCATTCAATTCCCTCCTTCTTGTACTCCTCCTGCTCCAGCACGAACATGTGGTGGTTGAAGAACTGTTGCAGTTTCTCATTGGTGAAGTTGATGCACAGCTGCTCAAAGCTGTTAAACTAGAAATAAAACAAGAAAGATGCATATTTGAAGATGCAGCAGTAATTGCAAGACCTCATCTTTTAAAACTAAGGAATGCAGTTAACTTGACTTCACATGCATTTCTTCAGTCTGTTTTATGACATTATGAAAAAAAGAAAGGCATCAAATTAATTGTCCACTAGGAAATTTTTTTCATTGACAAAATTTTAAAGATAAATTATATTTTCCGTTTAAAATGAGACCAAGTTACAGAGAGAAAAAACCCAAACTTAGGACTATCATGGTATATATACTTTTATACTGTCTTGTCCCTGATCATATAAACAATGAAGTTTTTTGATTGAACTATTTTGTACCTTTGAGTTTGCACATCTTGAAATAGGAAAAGTCTTTTGAATGGTCCTTTTTTACTTAAAAAAATAGCAACAATCATGTGCTGATAGTATGTTTTGTTCAAAAATGTGTCTCAAATTGATCATGACATTCAGCTATCACTTCCAAATAGCTCTTACCAAATCTTACTTACATCAAAGATCTCGAAGCCAGCAATGTCCAGGACACCAATGAAGTACTGCCTGGGCTGCTTCGTATCCAGCTGTTCATTGATGCGAACAACCATCCACAGGAACATTCTCTCATAGACAGCCTTTGCCAGGGCACCTACAGCATTGTGCACCTACAGGAAAAGAAAACACCTGGAGTTACCATACAGGGCAGAGGAGAATCAAAAGGATATTCATTCTGTACATGGTTACAGGTTACAGCATGTTTCTTACCTGCTGTGCCGTTTGGCCTTTGGTCACATATTCATTCCCCACCTTGACTCGGGGGTAGCAGAGGGCCTTGAGCATGTCAGCTGAGTTCAGACCCATCAGGTAGGCAGCCTTGTCAGCAACTGAAAAGCCAGAAGAAAAAGGAACAAATTTATGTCCGATAGGCTTTGAATCCTGGAGCATTCCCTAAAGGCTGAAGGGTTCAGATTTCTGTTCTTTGAAAACTTTTGATAGACTCTCATAGAAGTAATCTTTGTAACATCACACTTGCCATTATGCATATTGAGCTTTTCTAAAAGAATTTCTGTTTGAAATTTTTCACTGCAGCACACAGAAACTAATTAAGCTTTCAAAAATCTCCCGTCACAAAACTGAAAACTGAAGCTTGCTAGTCTGAATGTGCGTAGTACACACACAGCTCAGGAGCTGCAGTGACAACAATCAGGAACTGATCTACATTCAGGTGATCAAAACTACACAATAGTTAGAGTGGAACACAGAGACAATATCTCTGTTCTCCTTCGGATCCACAGCCTACAGCCTTTTCTGAGCTTTTGTTTCTGATGATCCATAAAACCTGTTGGGCTTCATCCTGGTACTAGTGGTGCTCCCCACCTGCCTTGTCCTTTAACAAGAGAAGGCATTGCTCACAGAACTGAAGACAGGGGTTGTAGGTCCTGTGCCAACAAAGGAAAGGAATGAAATAAAACCTCTCACAGCTGACTTCCCTGAGCATCTGATAGGTGAAGGCACATGGGAACATGGTTCCCTATCATGTTACAACTGAAACACTGGGCTGTTTCACAATTGCAAGCCATATTCCAGCAAAGGTGTGACTAAAGGAAATCCATAACTCCTGACTTCTTGAAAGTGTGTAAAGACCAGTTTCAAGTATTAATTGTTCATAGCATAAGTTACGTAAATCCTGAGATCAGGGAACTTGATGTACTGAGGACAAGGGATAGTTCTTTTTTCCTGGATGATTGTTTACCTTGAGATCTAAAGTCCAACAGTGAACAACTTTTGCTGTTGTCCACATACATAGTGGCTTACAGAGGGTTAATTATTGAGTTTGATAATACCTTCTGTGCCGTCAGGCTCTGCTTGCTCCTCTCTTGGTTTCTGCTTGAACTTCAGGTTCCCGTAGTGCATGACAGCCCCTGTCAGCTTGTAGATGGCTGTTTTCTCATCAGCAGTGAAGCCCAGGATGTCAATGGCACTCTGGTAACAAAATGAGCAAAGTGAAATATTTGTATGTTATCTGATATATGACCTGTGCCTGCTAACCTGTTCTGTACATTACTTACATCTGTCGCCATCAACTCCTCCTTATCATCAATGCTGGGAACGGTGATCTCACCTTGGCTCACAAAAGGGTAGTCATATGGGTTGGTGGTAATGAGGAGCATTTCTGAAAACAAATGTATTCATGGGTTAAATTTAATTCATCTTGTAATATAGTTGAATGTTGCTCGGAGATCTTCCTCTCAAAAGCTCAGTGATGTCTCCTACCGATCAGCTCCGGCTTCTTGTTGGATGTGATCTGATAAAAGATGTGGTAGCTCCTTTCCGCCTTGAGCTGGAAAGTGACTCTGGACTTCTCCAGCAGATCTGCCCAGGGAGGTAGGAAGAGTTAAGCACTTGTGGCAATGTACCTGGAGGTGGGAGTTTGGGAAGGGATGGGAGCAGTCCAGGAGAATCTCTTACAAGTTTCAATGTCAGCAGAAGCCAGTTTGCCTGTGGCCCCAAAGTGGATTCTGATGAATTTGCCCTGTTAAGCAGAAGCAGCAGCAGGTCAGCCTGGATGTGTTGTGCTGGCGTCTCCTTTGCACAAAGAACTGCTCAGGCATCATGTGTCTTGCCATGAGGGGGAGAGATTTTATGCAAAGCAACCACTTACAAAGCGTGAGGAGTTGTCGTTCCTCACGGTCTTGGCGTTTCCAAAGGCCTCCAGCAGCGGGTTGGCACTGATGATTTGATCCTCAAGCGTCCCCTGCAGGGACACAATTATTCAGTGACTGTGCTTAGTTGACAGGGCAATGACAGGCCAAGCATTCAGTCTGTTCTTCCCGACTCACCTGCATTTTGCCTGATGTCTGCTCCTCCTTCTTCTTGTCCCCGCTGGCTGCAATTGTTGCAAAGTACTGGATGACACGCTTTGTGTTCACAGTCTTCCCGGCACCGGATTCTCCGCTGTCAGAGCCCAGAGAGAAGCAGAGGGTGCGTGGTCAGGCAGGAGGTCCCCTGGCACCGGGCAGCCCCGCAGGGACCCGCAGGGCAGGGGGTGTACGTACGTGATCAGGATGGACTGGTTCTCCCGATCTGTGAAAGCAGAACAAGGAAAGATGTGTTAGCAGCTGACCTGGGTGATGCTGAGCTGAATGAGAAGTAAAACTGCAAACCAAAGCTGGGGATTCTTCAGGAAGTCCAAGACTACCCAATTCCCTTCTATGTTCTAACACTATTAAGCATAAGCCCAAATGGATTTATTGAACAGTCAGAGGCATCTGGACCTGAGACAAGCTGTGTATCGCTTGCCCTTCACATAATTCTCCTCAAGAAATGAAACCAAAGTACCTACCCAATTTCAAAATACAAGAAATAATAACTTTTTCTTTCTTATCAGTGAAAAAATGTAGAAACTGAGCCAAGTACTATTTCTGCAGTAGGAAAGTGTAGAATTTTGTACAATAAAGTACAAATAATTCTCTATGGTAAGTCCGTGAATGCTCCTACGTCAGTTTCACTTGAAATTATTTGCTACATAAATCGACCAAGTTCACAGTCATGAAGCTTTCTGGTAGTTCCAGCTGGCTTGTCACATGCTCCAGTGAGATCAACAGGGCTTTTCTGGTTTGATTGCTCTGAGAGAGGCCAAGCACTCACCAGTCAGCATGAACTGATAGGCGTTGTCAGAGATGGAGAAGATGTGTGGAGGGGCCTCCTGGCGCTTCTTGCCTCGGTAGGCCAACACCACCTCCGGGTTGTACACCGGCAGCCACTTGTAGGGGTTGACGGTGACGCAGAAGAGACCCGAGTAGGTCTGCGGGGAAGGGACACAGCACGTTGGCTTCCCCTGAGCCCGGCCCAGCAGTTCCTGCCGCTGCCCAAAGGAAGCTGCTGCTGCCACTTACGTAGATCATCCAGGCTGCGTAACGCTCTTTGAGGTTGTACAGCACAGCGGGTTCGTGGAGGTGGGTCATCATGGCCATGTCCTCGATTTTATCGTACTTGGGGGGGTTCATGGAGAAGATCTGATCGTCTTTCACGGTCAGGGTCTGCCAAAGAAACAACAGATCCACATGTGTCAGTGAAAAACTCAGAGTGGGGATCAAATGTTGTCCTTCAGCCTTGTTTTTGACTCACCTCTCCCGCTTCAGTCTTGACAGTGACTTTGCCTGATTCCCTGCTTGTGATTGTCCCTTTCACAAAAGATTCTTTGGGATGAGCCACAAAGACAGAGGTCTTGGCATCAAAAGGTTTGTTCTGCGCTGCAATTCTCTCCTTTTCTGATTTTCGGAGGTAAGGAGCCGCCTCCCCAAAAACAGCCATCTCAGCATCTGCAGAGGCCATGGCTGCACTTTACTGAGGATATGTCAGCAGACAACTCTGAAGAGAAAAAATGTAGTATTGATTATTTATTCTGTAAGATTTAGGAAAATTTTATCCTGTGCCTTGGTGTCTCTTCATACTCTGGGTATTTTAACATGAGATAACCCAAAGCTTAATTTTATGTCAACTTAGAAAATAAGAGGCTTTCATGGATGTCGTCTAGGTCTTCAAATGTTCATTAGTGCCCTTTTCAGAACTGTGGATTTGGTGCTTTAAGAATACTGTGCCTGTAAGACAAGAGTGAATTTGTTGAAAAAGTTTCACTAAGACATCACTATTAGGAATGGAAGTAGAAGAATTTGTTAAAAGGATGAACAGTGAAATTAAACTACTGAAAAACTGTAGTGTAGGTGACCGACAGTCTTGGAAAACAATGAATCTGTGGGGCATTTACCTATTAAATGGTAATTGAAAGGTAGTGGGTAATTAATAAATTTTGCTAATGAAGTTGTCCACTGGAAAAAAAAAAGAAGTGCAGGCTTTGTGACCTTTTAATATTCTGCCACAATTTAATTTGCTCTATACATTTGTCACCCTTCACCTGCAATAGCTAAATAATTTCAGCCCCAAAGTTCTGACTTAGGTGAAGTAAAATTCAAGCATTGAAACTGGAATTTCCAAGGCTATATTAAGATCCTGAATAAATACTGAAAAAATCTAGGAACACGTGAGTTCTCAAAAGTTTAAAAACTTTTTTAAAAAAAGTATTTCTTCAAATACTTTATTAAACATGTAGGGGACCTAAATTTAGCCAACTGCACTTGAAAATTCTCTAGCCACTTAAATACAATTTATTCCCTCCTTATTCTTTAGGTAATAAATATATTTTTTGTCTGGAGTAAGAAAATGGGTATCTAAGAAAGCTAAGAATTCTGGCACTTGCCAAAGGTGGTTAGATGGTCTGTATGTTCAGATGATTTAATAATTAATACATTCCTAGGTAAAATACAGGATTTTGCATTTTTTCCTGCTGTGCTTATCTGGTCCCATTCTCCTCCTGCCATAGCAAAGATGGGAAGGCAGCACACCTTGATTTATGTAAGGTCAGTTAAGCAGAAGTGAAGAATGTCCCCATGAGGATTTTCTGTGCTGTCATCAGTGGTCAGAGGCTTCAAACGCAGCCTTGGGCACCCTCACCACTTTCTACTGCAATCCCACCAGGTTGGCATACAGGGTGAATCAGTGAGCCTTCCTGACACCCCACCCCAAAGGATCTGTCTGTGCCCCTAGGAATCAGTAAATCAGGTTCTTACCTCTCGTGGCACCAGATGTGTGGCTCGTGGGCTGGCAGCTGGTCAGTACTGTAAAACAGAAATGGCAGTTCCCAAATTGCTGCTGCACAGGAATCAAGAGTGAAAACATGCAGGTGCCTTGAAAACAGATTCATAATGGAGTCCCCTCCTGGACAGGAGCACCGGAGGCAGCAGGAATGCTGTGGCACATTGGGCTGCCATCCCCTTCCTGCCAGCCTGCACACCCCATGCTCTTACCTTGGAGCTTTCTGTGGAGCCAGGGCAGACGTGTTGCAGGGACGTTTTATACGATCTCGTCTGCAGATGCTACAGATGCCTACTCTTTCTTCGGTCAAAAATATTTTGGCAAACCCTCTTTGGTAAAGCATTGTCTGGCAAACTGAACTAAGGGCATAATTGTCATTTGACATGGCTAGATATAATTAGAAAATTTTGATGTCTTAGTGGCTATATGAATACATCCCCTATAAACAATCTCCCAAGGGTGTTAAGGAGAGAATCTGGACTAGTCAAAGCACTTAAAGAACTTGGATTCAGGACTTATGGATTTTACTGCTGGCTTTCCCACCGACTCACTGCACGACCTGGGATGGATTGCTTGGTATGTCTGTGCTGCAGCTACCCCAGCTGTACAATAGATAAAACAGGATGTTAAAAGATAAATTAGCATTATTGAAACCTTTTGGCAGTTTTGTTGGTTTAACCCTGAAAGCAGAAGTGCAGATGTATAAGAGGTGAGGAAGGTGACAGGCACAGCAGGGTGATCAGCCAAGCATTTCAGCACGGAGAGGCTGGGTTCTACCTGGGCTTTTAAGCTGATGCTTCTGACAGATGTGAGGCAGCTTTAGGGGTATCAGGAAGAGTGTGCACACACACACACACACACACACACACACACACAGAGGCATGTGCCTGCGTGCCTCTTGGCACACACTTCAGATTGCAAATAAGTGGGAGATTCTGTAAAAACTGTTCTTGTGAACCTTGTGATGGGTTATACCTGCTGACACTCCTGATCTGCAGGTTAATGCCAGTAAGCAAGATGCTCCCTGCTTTTGCTGGCAACTTAACTTATCTTTAACCAATGCCTGTAACCCTAGGAAGGATAACTGATTTGAAATGCCTTCCAACTAAAACCAGCACACCTAACTACAAATTATAAAAATTTCCTCTATTCAGTCATACCTTTACAAATAATTGGACATTTGCACAAATGCATCATGTCAGCATGCAGTCCCAGATGCTCTCTACCTGATACATCCTCAGTCCAGAAATTCCACAAACATCTTGCACACTTAGACAGTCCAAAACACCACGGGTATACCAGAGCACTGGGGATGGCAGACATGCCTGTGCAATGCTGATGGAGAGGGGGGAAGGGGATTTGCTGGTAGCGCTGGAGAGAGACTGGTCTTGTTTTAGGAATAGAGCACCGTCATGTGAGCTGATTTAAATCCTGTCAGATTTAGACTGAGGTACTTAACGCCTTCTTTGCCTCAGTCGTAACAGAAAGAGTGGTTATCCTCAGGGCAACCAGCCCCTTAAGCTGTTAGTCAGGGAGGGGGAGCAGGATGGAATCCCTGCAATCCAGGAGAAATTAGTCAGCGACCTGCTGAGCTTAGACTCTCACAAGTCTGTGAGGCCAGACAGGATTCACCTGAGGCCACAGAGGGAACTGGTGGAAGAACTTGCCCAGCCACTCTCCATCATTTATCATCAGTCCTGACTAACCAGGTATGAGAGACTGGAAAGATTGATGCCCTGAGACATTTTGGGATGAGTGTGTGTGGGGGAAGGGAGGGTCAGGCCTCTCATTGGCAAGGCATTGCACTTCCCCACACCCCACCCTGTGGATGCTGGGAGCTGGGTTGCAGAAAGATTTTCCAGCTTTCTACCAGTGTCCGTGTGAAAGTTCTTGCTTTCACACGGATGCTGGCCGAAAACAGAAGTTTTTGTAAACTAGCTTCTTTATCTTGCAGGTAAAACAGAAAGAGGGAATTGTGGACGCTGAGAGCTGGGTTGCAGAAAGCAAGAACTTTCACACGGACACTGGCAGAAAGCTGGAAAATCTTTCTGCAACCCAGCTCTCAGCATCCACAATTCCACCCCACCCAGAGCCATGATTCTATGATTCTACAGCTGAGAGTGCTGGATTAGATCACCTGATTTTGGGGATGTTGCCTTTCCAGTGGCCAACAACAAAGCCATTCTACTCAGAGAGCTCTTCTGGGTTTTTGCTTCTGTGCTGTGCGGGATGTGGACCCAGCTGTGCGAGAGGCAGGAGTGAGGCACACGGGCAGGCAGCTCTGGGCAGGCAGCCAAGGGAAGGTCTGGTTTGAACGGGAAGCAATCAGTGAGTTGAGGTGTCTCCAGGTATTGACACTCACCAGTGATTTGGGGATTGAATTTAGTGTCAGTAGGTCCCCATAGTCCAGTGGTAGAACATAAAATCTTTTTTGAAAATGGTCCAAATCTCAGAAGAGGGTTGTGAAGCAGGACATAGCAATGAAAGAGATGCTTTAATCCAGATGGCTTTTGAATATCTCCAAGGATGGAGATTTCACAATAGCTCTGGGAGACTTGTGCCAGTGCTCAGTCACCCTTACAGGAAAAAAAGTCTTCCCAGATTTTCACAGGGAACCTCCTTTGTGTCAGATTGTGCCCATTGCCTCTTGTCTTGTCACTAGGCACCACTGAAAAGGACCTGGTTCCATCCTCTGTGCACCTTCAAGTGTTTATATCCATGGATACAATTCGCCTGATCATTCTCTTCTCCAGGCTGAACGGTCTCTGCTCTTTCAGCCATCCTTTATGAGAGAGATGCTCCAGTCTGTCATTCATCTTACTGGCCCTTTTCTGAACCTTCCCCAGTAGCTCTATATCTCTCTTATACTGGCAAGCTCAGCACTGGACACCCCTCCACGTGTGGCCTCAGTGCTGAATCAAGGGCAAGGATCACCTCCCTCTATCTGCTGCACTCCTCCTAATGCAGACACCATTCACCTTCTTCACAGGAAGGACATACTGTTGGCTCATGTTCAACTTGGTGTCCCCCAGAACCCCCAGGTTCTTTCTTTGCAAAGCTGCTTTTCAGCTGGTCAGTGCCCAGCATAAAGTGGTGCCTGGGCTTGTTCCTCTCTGGGTTCAGGGCTTTGCTCTTGCTTTGTGTTATTGGGTCCCAGATTGACCTCAGGGTTCTGCCTCACCAGTACTCAGCTGCACACTGTCCTTAACAGAGAAAACACTTAATGTTAAATGGGCCTCAGCAATTGCAGAATCACAGAGACTCAAATCTTAACTGCCATGTTTATCTGTATTGCTAATTAAATTATAAAAAGAAGATAGAATATTGAAACATCAACTACTTTCACTTGAAAGCTCTAAATTCATACCCATTCCCTTTTTTCCTCTTTTGCATTAACTAAATAAGACAGAGAAAACAAGAACTTCAGTGTTTTGAGTTGTTTTGAAATATCTTTTTGATGGAAATTAGGGCTAAAGCAATGGCAGCTGTAAGAGCATGTGTTGTGAATACAGGTATATATGAACTCTTAATGAATGTCTACAGGAGAAAGCCACTGCGTTTGTGGAGGCTGGAAGAGAAGACAGGAGCAAGTGCAAAGAAAAGGTTGGGCAAATAACCCAGCATTCAGTGTTGTAGTGTATGACATAAAGCTCATGAAAAGGAAAGTGAAGTGTTCGGTCAGCTGTCATAGGCATCCCTGGAAAGCAGTCTAAGCTACTGAGCATCTGCTTTGGATTTGGTTTAATTTATACAGCTCATCTCTCTCACCAGGGCATCATTTATATGACACTGTTATAGTGGTTTCTTACAAGGAAGCAGTCTCTAATCTGAAATGGATCATTCAGATTTCACTGTAGTTTCACTCTCTAGATCCCAAAAAATTACTTCAGGAAAAACTTTGCCATATTTCCTATATCCAGGCACAGCAAGGAGAAATCTGTCCAGGAAGGAATCTGTTGAAAGAAGTGCAAGCACCTCAAAGCAAAAAAAAAGAATGCAATGTTTTCTGGGAGCCATTAATATTCTGTCAGTTCTATTTCCATCTCTGCAGGGTGAACTTCACTGGGACCAGAAGCAAACCACAGCACAGATAAATGGGAAGAGGCAGGCTGGAAGCCATCTCTGGATAGACTGTTCTGCACAGCAATGCAGTGTTGTCAAGGTGCACATTCCCCATGGAGGAGAAAGGATTCAGTTGTGCTGAAAATAGATCCTTCTTGAGACAGCTATCAGACAGCTGCTCCCTTCCCGCCAGCCTCTAAGATGTGCATTTTCTTCTCCCCATCCCAGCAGTTAACTGAGAGATAAGGATTGAGAAGGCACTTTTTAGCAGCACCCAGGCTGGGGAGGGGAAGGGGAAGTTCCTGCAGGTGCCATATGTTGGCCACTGGGAACCTCCCCCTCCTGCCTTTTCAGACTCATCAAGCTCATGAAATGGAAACACAAGAATGGCCTGTGTGGCTGGAGGTTTTGCAGTAGGAAAATGAATGTTTCTTTGCAGCCTTTACCCCTGGGAGCTACTCTCAGGCTACCTGCTCTGTGAGTCCCTAACTAAGACAGATGGCCCTCCAAGGGGTAGTTTCCAGGTGGTCCCTCTGGCTGGGGACATGTCCAGGTGGCTGCTTCCATGCAGCTGAAGCCGTGGCCATCAGTGAAATCTTTGATTTCACTTCATTCAATTAACAGACAGTTAATTCCGTGCCACTTGCCAAAGCATGTCCCTCCAGAACACCAAATCCATAATACTGCTTCTCAGGTACATCAGCAGAAATGTCCTCAGCAGCAGCAGGCTTTGGTTGCTTTCAGTCCTTGAAGAGCAGCATGACCTGCAGGCAGAGTCAGAGATCTGTGGAGCTCACTGGGGCAGCAAAATGCATCACACCACATCAGGAAGGAGCTCTGCCAGGTGAGGAGCAGCAGGGCAGACAGAGTACAGGAGATTCCTCCTATTACCACAGACTGGACATATTCTCAGTGGTAATTGCATGCTGGTAAGCATTTCTCCAGGCCCATCACAGGAATTCAGGGGTGTGGTACAAATGTTTTTTTCATTCTGAGTTGCCAGGCATCATTTTTCAGAAAATATGTGAACAGTACTAACACCAGCTCTGTGGGTTTTTTCTGACAATAACATAACACTGAAGGATATAAGATTGCATGACGTCCCTGTCCATGCCAGGGAGATTGGATTAGGTGGTCTTTAAAGGTCTCTTCAACCCAAACCCTTCTGTGATCTGTGTGACTCTGAATGGCTGTACTGGGTGAGTTCAAAGGAACAGGCAGACTCTTACACCCAAGACATTTGTCATCATCCCAACGTCCCCAGACACCCACCGTCTGCATGACATTCCACCCGAGTGGTGAAGCCTTCTAGAGAACAAACCACCTCAAGATGGTGAAAAATGTCATGTGAGTGGAGCAAAAAACAAGTAACTTAGATGTGGGAAACTACTGAAAATGGCAATGTGTTCTGTGTGTCCCTGCTAGTAATAGGAGACAGAAGCACAAGCACATTCCTACTATCTCTATAAGAAGCCCAAGAAGCCTTTGGCCTTCTCAGGTCTCAGTGACCTATTTGTACCCCCACGTGGAGCCTGTAATGGTCACGGGACAGAGCAGATCTCCTCTTCAGCAGGGATCCCCTTGCACACCCTGCTAGTGAGCCCTGGGAGGCTGGAGAGAGCTCAGAGCTGCTCAGCTTCTGCTCCAGTAGGAAACCTCCTGCTGTGGGTCGAGGGCCTGGAGAGCAGGCTCAGGTGCCTTACATAGACCGAGGTGTCTCCTTGTGCGTGGGGACAGGTCACTGCAGCTCCTGGTGACCAGGGTCCCTGATGCCCTGACCAGGAACTGAGGTGTGCTCAGGGCCATGGGGGGCACCTAGAATGAGCAGGATCTGCCTGGATGTGCTGCTCCTCTGAGCACCCATTACAGCTGAGGTGAAAGGAAATCAGTCCTGCCTGTGGTAGGTCACTACTGGTGGTTACTCTGCCCTACTTCAACCAAATCAACGTGCTGGGTGACTGGTGCCCAGACCCTGATAAACTGTGGTAGATATTCCATAACGTAGAATATACACACATCTGTTCATTGTTTACACACACATTTGATGTGTTATCAGCTCTCTTAACACGGTGTCACACAGGGAACAGACTTGGTGACAAGCAGCTGTACTTGGGCATGCTCCTGAAGTTGGGTTCCTCTCGGTGACAGTGGGTGAGACTCAAGAGTGGCACAGCCCAGCTCACAGAGCAGAGGGGAGACAGGTAAAGCAGCAAACTTTCATTCGGGGGTGAGAACTCTTCACTGAGTATCAGAGCTGTGCTGTTAATCAGACTCCTCATGTTCCCAGCAAACACCAGCGGAAGAGCTGGCCTAGGAGGTGACATTCAGGATGTCCTTTCTGTCACCCACCACAGCAGCTGAGGAGCTCCTGTTACAGAGCAGGGGAGTGGGGTGGGCAGGCTAAGACGCCTCCGGGTAAGACAAAGTCAAAAGACGGCAAGTGGCAAAAGGGGGAGGGAAGGAGAACTAGGATTAGGTGTGTAATATTAGCACAAGCAGCAACTGTATCCTAAAAAAGACAGCAATGAGGTGGTATCTTCCTTGGTTGGCACTCATTTGGGACAGATGCACAAATCCTACTTCTGGGCAGACTTCAGTGCTGTAAATGGAAATATACTGGTATGGAATTTCTATTAATCTGCTCACTTTGAAAATTAGACTTTTCAAGGCTAAGACAACCCAGTGGGTTACCACAGAATTTTCTGAGTGACACTCACTGCAGTGAAGTTGCCAACAGGATACATAGCAGAATTTTCTAGTGACATTTCTGAACTAACTTGTTCTTGAAGAAAAGTTCCTTTTGCATCCTTACAAAGTTTATCAAGTTTCATTATTTTATTTTGGCAGACAGGTTCCGTTGTGGGTCAGGCTAAACATTTCTTTAATTGCTCTCTGCATTCATCTGATGTGCCAAGGGAAGAATACAAGTCCCTGCTGCTCCTGAAGGGCAAATCAGTTGTGCAAAGCAGAACAGCTCCAGGTTTTTTTCTTGGATGATTCTTCGTGAGACACACACCACACAGGGTGGGCTCACAAAGAGAGACAACCCAGGTCCCTGTGGGGTGGGCCACAGCAGCAGCTCAGAACTTGGACTGCTCTGTGCCACCTCCATCCACTTACCCTCTGCCAGAGAGAAAAGCTGCTCCTGAGGCTGCTGGACCCCAACCCGAGCTACCTGCCCTGCCTGGGGACCTGAGGTCTGGCCATGTTGGGGGCTTCCAGGCTCCACCTGGGAGTAGCCCCTGAATTCTTCAGCCCTCTGGGAAGGTCTGGATTTTCACTCTGTCCTCCCAGTACAGCTCGTGTTCCTGGGTTTGGGAAATGCTGCCTGAGGATTTGTTCTCTGCAGTGCAGACAGCTCTGCTCAGCACCGTGCCTGGGCATGAGTGACGAGCCTTGTACCTTCTCAGCAGTAATGAAACTACAGAATAAATACAGCAAATGATTTCTTCAAAACTAAAATTAAGCTTTACAAAGAATTTCAGAGGTGGGGTATGAGTTAGTCGTTTGCAGGTTATCATTGTAGTGTTTCCCAGCAGTTTCCCCTCAGACTTCTCCTGACCTTTCATCCCCAGACCTGTTCTGAGCTGTCATTTCTTCCACTCCCACATCCTCTATCATCTTATCACTTATCTCTTTTCCTTGCACACATCCATCTTGCTTTCCTCCTCCTAGACACTTCCTGAACTCCCCAGCTCAGTTTCAACCCCACCTCAGTTCTGTGGTTACCCTTCCACACTCTCTCTTACCAATTCTTTTCTGCAACAACAGTCACAATATATCAAGTTCAGCTGCTCACACCTAATGCATTGGGGCCCAACTCTATTTGACCTGAACCTGTTCAGGCTGCTCCTGCTCCACTTGGCTGAGAGAGGGGACAAGACTTTCTGCAAATGCTGCTGTTCCTGGAGCAACCCCTGCCTCTGCTTTCCTCACCGGGGAAGGCGATTCATGGACTGGGGCCTCTTGCTGATCTGCAAAGCAAAAGATGGTCTTCTGTGTCCATAGACATTGCATGAATTTGTTGGTTTACAAGACAGGGGATGCCCCATCCCTCCCAAGGAGCTCTGACTGACTGCTAGAAGTACCTGGGCAGCTGCTGTGTTGCCCATGGGACAGCACATCCCAGGAGGGAATGGCCACGGCCACGGCCGCAGCGCTGGGCCCCATTCTGATGTTTAACCTTTCAGCTGGCAAGGGAGCTGTGCTGCAGCAAGTCTCCCTGGGGTAAGAATAGCAGCTGCTGTCTTGGGACACAGCACACGTGTCCAGCTCCTCCAGGGCAGCACGTTGCACTGCGACATAGAAGGCAGCCTACCCGCCCAGGAATGTCTTCAGGCGCTATTAGTGGAAGCAAATCATCCCCACAAACAGGCACGACCCCGCACAGGAGTCTTGGGAGAGCGGGGCTATTTTGAGCTTTTGGCAGTGAGCATGAGAGGAGACAAGTGATGGGCTGAGCCTCCTGGTGGGGGCCTCCTCCAAAGCTCCTTGCAGCCTTGTCCCCTCCTCTAGCAATGGCTCTTGTGAAGGCTGAGGGGCAATCTGGTGTGGCCTTGGAGTGCGGGAGGTGAGGGCAGAGGGAGCTGTGAGTTTGCTGGGGCTGCAGGGCCAGCCCTCAGTGCCATCAGCAGTGCCCAGCCGTGCTTAGGGCAGGTCCTGCCTGAGGGTGTGCACCTGTCCCTGAGCTCAGGGCATGGGGGCACCTGCTTGGTTCTCAACCACACCCATGAGAGTGAGAGAGATGCCAGAGAGTATTGTAAGGCTCCAAACAACTTGCTGAAAACGTGCGTTGAAACACAAATCCTTTGCATCCAGGAGGGTATTCACTTCTTTCCACCTGAAGGTCTCTATTTCTGAGTGGTTCTTCAGCGTGAGGAATGTTTGAGAGGCCCCTTTTCCTCTTCCCAGCCTTCACAAATTCCTCCCCCAACTTATTCCCCTCCTTTTAACATCCTCTTTCTTTTTCTGGTGTGGATTTCTTTCATTCCACTTTTTAATGTCTCGTTTATTTCTGTTTGATTTACACTGCTTTGTGAAAGGTTGCACGGTAAGCCATCAGAGGAAAAGTCACCACTTTCCCAGAAGAGTTTTCCAGCTGGATCAGCCAGCCAAGTTGGTCTCCCTTGTGGCTCCATATTCAGCTGGACTGATACACAGCAGCAGTGTTAGCAGGCAGGAGCAAGTGGTCAGGGGACTGAGTGTGCCTTGGGTAGCTTGTAAAGTGCTGCCACTAAATGCAAGCCCACACCCTTGGGGGTCGATCTCATGCTACCTGCTGGAAGAAGGCCACTTGGCACAGTCGCAGCCTTTTAAGCCATCCCCATGCACATCCAGCACTGCTGCAGACCAAGACTCCATCAGTTCAGCCAGCAGACAAGAGCCACAACTCCTCATTCATGGTCAAGTTATTTTTCCAGCAGGTTAATAAATTACCCTCCTCAGTCTGGCTTTGCCAGCACCTCTGTGCTTGTTGGGCAGCCCCCGTGTCTGTCAGAACGCAGTACAGCGGGTGTGGGCACTGTGCACAGCCCACCCTTGGCTGCTCACTGCAAGGTCAGGCTGGAGATAAAGTCAGTCTTTACCCCCATTTGGTGCCCTGTGATGTGGTTCAGGTTCCTGTGGCTCACCTCGCCTGGCGATGACCGAACCAGGACCTCAGCACGCGGTCCGTGGCGCGGCAGGCTCTGTGGCTGGGATGTCGGACAGGGCCGTGTGCTTCTCCTGAGGATCCCCAGCACTGCAGCGCTCACTCTTGTGCTGCCCTGGACCATCCTGGCTCAGCACAGGCCAAGCTGTGAGGGTTTGTGCCTGTAGCCGTGCATTTCTTTCAGTCTGTTTTTTTCTTACCGTGTGCAATTGGCAGCGCTCGAAGCGCACCGCAGGCCTTCCCCGGAGCTGCACTGCTGCCAGCAGGCCCTGAGCCCAAAACTGCCCTCGTGCTCTCGGGATCCTGCCCTCCAAACCAGCCAGACCTACGTGCATGGTGTGTTATGCCAACACAGGGCCTGTAGTCCTGGACACAGTCAGCCTGGGGACTCCAGGTGGGAAAGCCAGGCCCTGGCACCTGCCATTCAGCCAACCCTGTCGGGAGTCAGAGCCAACACGAACCGAAAGTGAACTCTATGAAATGGGAAAGAGCCGCGCTGCCAGCACAAAGGAGCTGGTGCAGTGAAGGTAGGGATTATCCTGCTAAAGCCACATCCATGCAGGACCTTGCCAGGGCTGCTGGGGCTGCTGTGCTCTGCCCACGGTGCTTGAGCAGGCAGGGAGGAGTCTCGGAGAACCAGGGACTGTGCAGCTGGGGCAAGAGCAAACAGCAAACTTTGTACCAAAAGCAGGCAAGAGGGCTGGGAGGATTACATGACCATGCCCTGGCAGTGCCTGGATACTCTGGAATGAACAGTGACAGTCTGGTAAGGGTTACTAGACCTGCCTGGCAGTTCGTAATTTCCTGTTGGTTTTGCCAGCTACTCCTAAACAAGTTACAACTGCTTCCCTGCAGGCTCATGAAGCAGAGTATTGCACTGAGTAATCAGTCATTTGACATGGTGGGCTAGGGTCAGTGACATGGCCTAGGAGCACAGCAGGACTTTGGATTGCATCCTGAGGAGCAGCACTGTGTCATAAGCTGCTGAGAATAAGGTGCAGGTGGCCTACTGAGAATGTGCTGCTTCCAGGCTACAGGAGCTGAAACAGAAGTCATCCCTTGGGAAAGCAAAGAGCCTGTCAAACCTCGAGGTTTCAAATTCAGGATAAAATTGGTCAAACTGGTCACAGAAGTAGTAAGACTCCAACCCACAGTTTTGACTAGACTTAGTAACGAAATGATTGTCATTTAAACATTCACATTTGGAGCATCTGAAGTTGCTGATATCTATTTTATTGACACTGGTACAGCAGCAGCCACAGAAAATGTTTGTGCTCATAAACAATGGGAAACTTACTTCCTACCACAGCTGGAGAGATACTTTGTGGAAGTTCTAGTTATCCCAGAAGAAGCTCATTTTTCAGTTCCTAACACCACCTGGAAAGGAGAGGCTTTGTTAAGTCTACACATGGCAAGATGAGTCTTTTGATCCCTAAAATCATCCATCTCAGTGCACCATCCAGCTAGGATGTGCAAGTGGAGCCCGAGCCACTGCAGCGTTGTCAGGGACCCTTAAAACCACTGTGCGAGTTGAATACGTGCAGGTAACACCGAGATGGCCACCATCCCCAGCTGAAGCGTGAAAAAAAGATTAATTCCGATATTTCACTGGCAAGACAGGGACACAGGCACTGCTAAGCTTACTCCTTCTTTGCAGGGGCAAAAAGCAGTGAGGCCTAAGCCTTGCATTACGGGCCTGGAGCAGGCACAGTCTGTCACCAGGCTGTGTTTTACAATCTCTGAACTTCTTATCTCCCTTCCCCCCT
This sequence comes from Gymnorhina tibicen, assembly GCA_013399875.1. Lineage (NCBI taxonomy): Eukaryota > Metazoa > Chordata > Aves > Passeriformes > Artamidae > Gymnorhina > Gymnorhina tibicen. The sequence goes on from VXAZ01000180.1 coordinate 26,902, forward strand.
TACAAAGAGGCCCCAGTCCTATGGGAAGAACGCTTTCAAGTCTTTAACAACACTCTGTTACCTGCTCTCAAAAATTCCATTTCTTCTTCAGCACACAGAAAACAACCCAAAGAAAACACAGATACGTGAAGTCTCTCACACTGTGTATTTTCTAACACCTCCCAGGTGCAAGGGAGTATTAGGCACCTCAAAGCAGGATCTAAACCTACAGGATATTGCAGAGAGTGGCCCACAGTCAGTCTGTTCAACCAGCCTTCACCTGGGGATATCCAACAGAAGATACCTGAAATCTTGCCTCTGTCTGGGCTTCCAATTCAAGTAGACATTGAGCATTCCCTCAATAAGGTAATCTCATGTCTAGAGATTTTGCTCAGGAGCCTGGACTCAGCCATCCTAGTGCATCCCCTGGGGTGTGGGCAAGATAGCCTGGCAAGCACTGAGTCAAAGCCTTTAACTGGTGCATGGCATCAGGGGAGGGTAGGAGGGCTCTGCAGAGGGACCAGGACAGGCTGGATTGATGGGCCGAGACCAAATGCCAGCGTTGGTCACAACAACCACCTACAGAGGGTGCTACAGGCTGGGGACAGAGTGGCTGGACAGCAGCCAGGCAGAAAGGGACCTGCAGATGCTGGTCGACAGCTGACTGAACATGAGCCAGCAGTGTGCCCATGTGGCCAAGAAGGCCAACGGCACCTAGACTGGATCAGGAATAGTGTGGCAGGATCAGGGAGGTGATTCTCCCCTATACTCAGCACTGGTGAGGCCACATCTTGAGTGCTGTGTCCAGTTCTGGGCCCCCCAATTTAGGAAGGATGTGGAGATGCTGGAGCGTGTCCAGAGAAGGGCAGCAAGGCTAGAGAAAGGTCTGGAACACAAGTCCTGTGAGGAGCAGCTGAGGGAGCTGGGGTTGTTTATCCTGGAAAAGAGGAGGCTCAGGGGAAACCTCACCACTCTCTACAACTCCCTGACATGAGGGGGCAGCCAGGTGGGGGTCGGTCCCTTCTCCCAGGCAGCCAGCAATAGGACAAGAGGACACAGCCTTAAGCTGTGCCAAGGGAGGTTTAGGTTGGACACCAGGAAGAATTTCTTCACAGAAAGAGTGACTGGGCACTGGAATGGGCTGCCCAGGGAGGTGGTGGAGTCACTGTCCCTGGAGGTGTTTAACAAGGCCTGGATGTGGCACTCAGTGGTCTGGGTGACAAGGTGGCGTTGGGTCACAGGTTGGACTCAGTGACCTCAAAGGTCTTTTCCAGCCCAGTTAACTCTGTGGTTCTGTGTGATTCTGTGACTCACTGAAAGCTGCAGACCAGCCTCTGGCAGAACCAACACTGTCTGTTGAGTCTCAGGCCAGATCCTTCAGAAGAAAGCAGGTTCTCCATAGGGGCTCTTCTAGTGTGAAAATGCTGTGTGAGTAAGAGGATGCTGCAGAAGGCAGCCTGAAGCCAAAGTTCTCCATTTCCTGGATACATGCTCTAGGCACTAGTTTTTCTTCCAAAACATGGACTGAGTGTATTTTACCTCCAACCACAAACTAAGCTAGACTAGTGCAGTCAAAAGGCATTACACCTGCTCAGATCACACTAGGAAAGGCAGCTCTAGATCTTGTGCCACTCTTGGGTTGCAGGCAGACAACTGCCCAGGAAGTTCAGCTAAGGACACAGAGCTTCTGTTCTTTTCTCAATCAGAATGCTAGTTCTGCCTGAGGCTCAGAGAAGGGCTGTCCTAGAAATGTTCAGAGTTAGGTTGACTCTCATTACTTTCACTTTAAGATGCAACTCCTTAAACCTGAAACTAATGTGATGAAACTGGCCAGAAGGCTCATGCTCAGCACCTGGGCCTGAAATGCCAGAGTCACAGAATAAAGTCTGCTCAGAGCCCTCTTTTCCTCAAGTTGAACAACCCCAACCCACTCAGCTTGTCTTTAAAAGCCCCTTCCTTCCAGAGCTGTCCTTTCCAAATGATGCCTGTACCACTGGCAAGGCACAATGTGCTGCTAGACGAGCAAACAGCACACCTGCAGTAAAGCCTTACCTTTGTAGCAGGGCCTTCTCGGGCCTTAGCTCTGAGCTTATTTACTTGGCTCTCAGCAATATCTGCCCTTTCCTCGGCCTCACGTATCTTATGCTGTGCATTTCTCAGTTTGGAGAGATTAACATTGGCTTGTTCATCCTGAAATTGCAAAACAAAAAGAAATTTAAAACCATCTGGCAACATGCTGGGGCACAGAGCCAACTTTTAAACTGACAGTCCTATGAAGTGGTAAATTAGTATTTGCTTCATTTTAGTGACTCACAGCTTCCTCAGCTTGTCTTCTGTAGGATTTGATTTTCATCTGCAGTTTATCTACCAGATCTTGTAGCCTAATCATGTTCTTCCTGTGTTCTTCACTCTGTGGAAAGAGAACTTACAATTATATGTCCTTGGGAGACAAAACATCAGAATTGCTTTCTATTTTTACCCACCTGAAAAGTGAGCTCTTTGATACGCCGTTCGTATTTGCAGATGTTTTTCATAGCCTCTGAGGATTGTTTATGTTCTTCTTCCAGCTCAGCTTCTAATTCTCGGATCTGGTGAATTAATCAACAATTGGCTTAAGCTCTCACACAGGACTTGGAGAAGAAAGATGTTTCTGACACCCACGTTCAGTGCTGGTACCCACCCTGGCCTCCAGCTTCTGGATCTGCTTCTTCCCTCCCTTCAGTGCCAGCTGCTCGGCCTCTTCCAGACGGTGCTGCAGGTCCTTCACCGTCTGGTCCAGGTTCTTCTTCATCCTCTCCAGGTGGGCACTGGTGTCCTGCTCCTTCTTCAGCTCTTCTGCCATCCTGGCTGCCTTGGAAGGGAGATGACACAAGAAACTGGAAGAATGTGAAAGAACAGCACGTACTGTGCACTAGCAGAGGATTAAGTCCTGTGTCCTGCTGACCGTTCCTGCCTCCCCACTCCGTTTTGTTTTTTTCCATGACATGGTAGTGGCAAGAACATGACAGGAAATAGCAGGGAAAAGGATGGGAGAAGTCTGCCTTACTGCAGACTAACCTATGTTATTTAAGACAAACTAAGATTTATTTTGCTCTCAAACACCGGATTCCTACACAAAAAAATTAAGCACTCTGGTGAAATATTGAGTGACATTACTTGTAATTAAGGTAAAATTCAACAAATTGCTTTGGCAGCAAAATATCTGAAAAGGTCTAAATTGAAAAATGTGAGCACCAGAAGTTTTATATAAATATATATGTGTATGTGTGTATAATTCGTTGTAATGTTTTCTTTCTCTTTTATTCAAACAGAATAAAAATTATTGAAACACAAGAACACCTCAACATGAGGAAGAGCTTCTTTCCATGGAGGGTGGCAGAGCATGGAACAGCTTCCCAGGGAGGGCAGGGAGTCTCCCTCTTTGGGGACATTCCAAACCCACCTCGACATGTTCCTGTGTCCCCTGCTGCAGGTGACCCTTCCTGGACAGGGGGGTTGGAGTAGATGATCTCCAGAGGTCCCTTCCAATCCTAATGATTCTGAGATTCTATTTAATTTTTTTTTCCTTTTAACAAGCAAGTTGAAAAGTTTTCTCTCTATTTGAATTCCACATACTGTTTATCTAAGTGTTAAGATTTTGGTTTGATCCTCTGCCTCAAAAATCATTAGCAGATTGAGTCACATGACACACCAGTCCTGTTGCCTGGCTTCACAGGTCTTGCATGGGAGGATTTAGCACAAATTTTGAATGGAAATTTACAGTTCTCATTTTAAAAGTTGTTGAATAGGATTTTGCAAAGATAACTCTTCAAATACCTTAGCCACTTTACTGGTTTCAATACTGCAGGATTTCTTTGTGGATTACATTTTCATGCAGCACTGAAGAAAGTTACTTTGTTTTCAGCTGACTAAATGTGGGTTTAGTTCCTTACGATGGCAACAGCCCCATCTGTCAGCAGGACATGTTCCCTGTTGCTCTAATCCTCCCCTGACACGTAGCCTTTTCAGCCAGGCCCACAGACTGGTTCCTTGTCCAACATGTGACAAGAGTATTTACATTAACTCCCAGCAGCAATGCCACTGGAAGCCTTGAAAATTCAAAGCGAAAACCACAGTAACATCCTCACATCTGTCATTGCCTTCTTTGCTCTTTCTTCAGCACTTTTTGCTTCATTAGTAACATCCTCTATCTCTGTTTGGATTTGTGCCGTATCAGTTTCAAGCTTCTTCTTTGTATTAAAAAGGCTGGCGTTCTGTGAAGGAGAAAGAGAGAGGCTTTGAGGGTCTGTCTTTGGTCTCTTACACATAGAGACCATCAATTACTATTCATTCTTCCCCCATCAGTCTCTGGACCCCAAATTACATCAGTCTTAGCAAAGCGAACTACCTGGGTATGGAGGAGCTGCGCACGTTCAGTGGCATCCAGAAGCTCCTGCTCAGCCAATTTCCTCGACCGCTCTGTCTGCTCCAGGGCTGCCCGGAGCTCCTCAACTTCAGCCTGCAGCAGGTTTGCTCTGCGCTCCACCATGGCCACCTGCTCCTTCAGGTCATCCTGTGTCCTCAGAGCATCGTCCAAGTGCAGCTGGGTGTCCTACATTTGAAGAGCCAGTTTTGTCCTAATGAATTTCTCGAATACTGCGCTTAAAAATAAATCAACCAGAAGGTAAAGCAAGACCTTGAGAGCTCCCTGGATGCCGTGCAGGTGTTTCTGTGCCTCTGCAGCCTGGCGGTTGGCATGGCTCAGCTGGATCTCTATTTCATTCAGGTCTCCCTCCATCTTCTTCTTCAGCCTTAAAGATTCGCTTCTGCTCCTGATCTCAGCGTCCAAAACACCCTGCACTGTCTCCACGATCTTTTCGTGGTTCTTTTTTAGCTCGTTGATCTCCTCATCCTTGTCAGCAATCTTTCTGCTGATTTCTGACTTTATCTGAGTCAGCTCTTGGTTGACACCAAGGATTTTGACTTCTTCGTGCTCAAGAGCTGCCTTTAAAAGAAAAAGGGGAAAAACAAAGATGAAGGCAACCTTTCAGAGAACATGATCATTGTGGTGGTACTCAGTGACTTCACAGAAACTCCCACAGTTTGTGGCAATCAACCTTGCACACAGCTACTGCCAGAAAAGGGACCAGAAAGCTCTTCAGCATGCTCTTTACTATTTACGGTAATATTTAAACTAACTCACCTCTGCCTCCTCCAGAGCTAATCGCAGACCATTCTTTTCTATTTCAGCTTGCTTTTTGGCTTTCTCAAGGTCTCTGATCATTTTGCCATTTGCAGTAATTTGCTCTGTCAGATCAGCTACTTCCTCTGTGAGAGAAGAACGGCATCAACCAGAGGAGCTGAACTCTGTGCTTTGTTGCTGCATTCAGCACCTCTTTTGCACACATAGATATGTATACACACATGTACACGTGTACACAGTGGTATGCGTGTCTGGAAATACGTACAGATAAAACCGGACACAACCAACTCATGCAGGCTGAGTGGGGCATCAGTGTGGTCTCACAGCCCTCCTCACAGAGAGCCTGGGAGAGCCCTGCATGTGTTACATCTGTGGATAGGCCATCGGGGTCTAAAACTACAGGTCCTGTCATTGTGTTCAGTGCATCTGTAAAACTCAGCACTCGTGAGCTGCGCAGCCTCCCGAGGTCACTACCTTTACCTGGGAATGGCACCTCAGTGTCTGCAGCAGACAGTGAAGAGCCAGAACATTTGCTTTATTAGCTTCATCACTTTACAAACATGCTCAACAACTTTTGGTAAGACGCTGCTATTCTGCATTAAGATGGAGAGCACAGGAAGGACAGAGCGCTGTCACTCGGTGCCCTGCCGCAGACGTGAGCGTGCTCGTGGAGCGCACCCTGCTATGGCTGGGCCGTGAAAGCTGATGGGAAACCAGAGCCAAACACGTACGCTGGAGAGCGGTGTTCTCCCGTTTGATTGTTTCAAGCTGATCTAAGGTTTCCTCATAGGCGTTTTTCACTTTGAAAAGCTCTGTGTTCAGCGAGCCTGATTCTTTAGAGAGAGCTTCCCGCTCCAGCTGGCTCTCCTCATACTTCCTCTTCCATTCTGCCATGACCTGGAAGACATCACAGAATCATAGAATGTTTTGGGTTGGAAGGGACATCAAAGATCACCTAATTCCAAATCCCCTGCCATGGGCAGGGACACTTCCCACTATCCCAGGTTGCTCCAAGCCCTGTCCAGCCTGGCCTTGGGACACTTCCAGGGATGGGGCAGCCCCAGCTTCTCTGGGCAACCTGTGCCAGAGCCTCCCCACCCTCCCAGGGAAGAATTTCATCCTAATATCAATCTAAACCTACTCTCTGTCAGTGTGAAGCCATTCCCCCTTGTCCTGTCATTCCAAGCCCTTGTAAATAGTCTCTCTTCATCTTTCTTGTATCTCCCTTCAGGCACTGGAAGGCCACAATTAAGTCACCCTGAAGCTTCTCTTCTCCAGACTGAACAATCCCAATTCTCTCAGCCTTTCCTCATAGGAGAGGCTATTATGTTTCATTTCCTGCTGGAACTGAAAATGTTATTTTATCTGTGACTATATTTTGTCCTAGATAAATACTGAAGTCTCTGGCACCAGGACGAATTCCTACTGCCATGCCCTAGTGGCTCCAGTTAGATTCACCTTGACTTCAGCACTGACTGATGTACAGAGTGTTAGTTTGGCTTTCTAGGAAGGCTACATTTCAAAGATACTGTGCTCACTTATCACCTTGTCAAAGCTCTGCTGTTTCCTGTCAAGGGCAGCTGCTGATGTGTTTGCTCTCTCCTTGTCCAGTGTCAGATCCTCCATCTCCCCCAGCAACTTAAACTTCATCTTCTCCAAGGAGGCACACTTGGAATTCAGTGTCCCTGCCTGCTGCCCGGCGTCCTGGAGATGCTGACAGAGTTTCTTCCTTAAGACACATAAATAAAACAAGCATGTAATTTAAAAAATCATTGCATAATGTGTCTTGTTTTAATTAAGACTATATGCAAACCCCAAAAAAATAATTTAAGTCAGGCTACTAAAAGTGGGTCTGTGTTCTGCCCAACAGACATCTGGACAGCTCATCTCATCTGTTCTATACTTGGCCTCCTCGAGCTCCTCCGTGCGCTGAATCGCGTCCGTCTCGTATTTGGTTCTCCACTGGGCCACTTCGCTGTTGGCCTTGGACAGGGCTCGCTGCAGCTCCCCCTTGGCCTCCTGCTCCTCCTCATATTGTTCCCGGAGCAAGTCACAGTCGTGGCGAGCGGACTGCAGGGCGTGGGCCAGGGCGTTCTTGGCCTTAAAAATACCCACAAAATCATGTATTTCTGTTAGCTGTGACCAGCAGGCGACGTCACGACCTTGCACATCTGAAATATGATCACTGCAGCTTGGGCAGAAGGGTTGGGGCTTTGTGAGTGTTCAGGCAGCTGCCTTTACCTGTCACCAACTTTTCTCAACTCTACCACTAGAAAAGACCAAAAGTGATGCTTTCACCTTGGCATATGCTGTAACTTTTCCCTGTGGCTACAGAAGCTAAAGAAATCACATAGACCATGGCTTTAAAATATTAACATTTAAAATTTTTAAAATTTAAAATTTTTAAAATTTAAAAACATGAAAAAATTCACCGAAAGTTAAATCACTTTTAGCATGCCAGAGTCATCCTTAGCAAAGGACTTACTGCACACAGTGCTTACTGTACACATCCTGCCCAGGAGTAATTTTACTGTGTTAGACTATAGGCAATACTTAAAAACTCCCCAAAGTCTTTTTCAAATGAACTGATACCCTGATGTATTTTGAAGCCTTCGCAGGTGCTCGGTGGTTCACACTACCTTGATCTCTTCCTCCAGCTGCCTCTTGAGTTCTTCCATTTGCTGTGTAAGTGCCTGCTTGCCTCTGGACAGCTGCAGCCTCACAGTTTCTTGCTGTTTGAGTTGACGGCTTAGTTCACCTATGACAAGAGAGGACAAGTTCTCAATACTGTCCAGATTAAGCACCCTGAAAACACTTATATATAGTAATAATAATAATAATAATAATAATAATAATAATAATAGGGAAGTGGAATCACACAGCACAGTTTACCTTATCAGTTGCTCCCATTATGTACATACGTCTACCATTGCACAATATATATTTTAATCCTTCAAAATGCTTTTGGTGTTGTTCTTCCTTTATCTAAATTCACCTGATTCCCTAATTCTAATTGTATCCCTTATTGCAGTTCTGATCCACTAGATGCTATTTTTTTCCTGAAGACAAATGCTTTAGAAAATCTGCTTAGTTGTTTCTTTTAAAGCCCAATTTTCATTTTGAAGCAGTAGGATTTTATGCTGTCACACTGGCTGAACTGACACAAAATGCTGTAGCAGTTTCCCATAATTGGCCTTGTGATGCAAGAGATAAACCCTAAAGTTTCATTTATAAGATTTACAGTAACTGGAAAACATTTATTCCGTATCACCCTCTGTCCTGGGGGCTGAAATACACCTCTCCCCATTCTTGGAGAGATGCCTATAGATTATGCCATCATCTCTAGAATTCTCAGTACTTCTTGTAGCCCTCCAATATTGTCTTTTTCAGGTTTTTCCTGAGCCATTTTACATTTTTTCTCAATTTTTCAGTTTCGTTCTAAGGTTCCGCTTGAGCACTATGCTCAATGACCTTACAACACACTGGTTGGAGAGTGCTACACGAGAGAATCTGCCTTCTGCTGAAGGGAAAAATATCCTATCAGCACATCTTTGTGCCTTCCTTACCAGACTCTGTCTGGAGCTGGGCTTTTTGTATCACCATCTCATTCACATTCCTCTGGTGCTCCTCAAGTTTGGCTTTCATCCCACTCATCTCATCTTCCAGGGTGCGGTACCTTTTTTCCAGATTAGCCTGAAAGAGAATGAGGAAATGGAATCTGTGTAGGTGCGTTTGCAAAGTCCCCATCAGACAGAAATCTTGGCAATTCAAGTATTTAACTTATGAAGAAACACCTTGGACTTGGTAATGGTCTCTGTACGACTGGCCAAGTCATCAATCTCCATCTTCAGCTCACTCTTCTCCTTCTCCAGCTTCTGCTTCACGCGTTGCAGGTTGTCGATCTGCTCCCCCAGCTCAGCTGTGCTGTCCGCGTGCTTCTTGCGCAGGGCGGCAGCCGTGGCTTCGTGCTGCAGCGTGGCCTCTTCCAGGTCACGGCGCATCTTCTGGAATTCTGCCTCGCGCTTCTTGTCGAGTTCTGTTTGAGCACTGGTGGCTCCTCCAGCCTCTTCAAGACTTCCACGGATTTCCTCGAGCTCGCGAGCCAGCTCACCGCAACCCTTCTCTGCTTTTGCCCGCGTCGCTCTCTCACTCTTAGCCTCCTCTTCCAGCTCTGCAGCACGGGCCTAAATAGTGAGGGAATAGCACATCAGTAATTAAATAGGGAACAAGTAGTTCAGTGCTTAGGTTTATGCATATTTGTCACAGTAGAACACCAAGCACCTTGTTTTGGACACTATGAGCAAAACAAACTTTCTTCAAATTTCACTGTTTTGGCATTGTAGGTGAAAACTTACTGACAGGAAAGAACCTATGGGCCAGCTCATTCTAACTTTAGATCACAGCTTTCTGTTGTTGTATTGGGTTTGCATGGCCAGGTTTTGGTAGTGGGGGGATACAGGGGTGGCTTCTGCGAGAAGCTGCCAGGAGCTTCCCCTGTGTCCGATAGAGCCAAACTGTGGACAAGCATTATTTGTGGCACTACAGTTTAAAACAAGCAAGCAGTAATGATGAAATAGGTACATAAAGTGTCTTGCCTGCAATTCTCTGATCTTCTTCTGCAACTGAGTACCTGAATTTCGGTGTTCTCCAATTTTATTTTGCATCTGGTTAAAATCAAAGTCTTTCCTGTGAAGGAGATATTCTTTTAATAAAAAAAATTTCCAGTTAAAGTCAAATAATAAATTTTTCAATAATTTGTTTTTCTCATACTTCCTTAATTTTTCATCTAAATGTTGTTTATCATTCTCCAGATCTACTATGGTTTCCTGTGCAAGTTTCAGGTCTCCCTCAAGCTTTCTCTTTGCTCGTTCAAGGTCCATACACGCTTTTCTTTCGAGTTCTAAAGATCCTTCAACCTGCAACATAAACATATATAAACATGACTGATGGAACAACTAAAGAATCTCCTTCTCCTTGTGTTGAACATGCTCACATGGTTCACTTGCTGCTCCAGCTTGATCCTAGCTTTGATGAGGGTATTAGCTTTGTCCTCCTCTATTTGCAGGTCATCCAGTGCCTGTTGCTGGGCTTCTTGCAGGGCCTTCTTCTCCTTGGCTAACTTTGCAAAGGTCTCATCCAAACCTGTCACTACTTCGGTCAGATTTTTCACCTGTTGTAAGGTGAAATACTTAAAGGTCACTAATAATTTTGGCCCTCACATAGGCAATGAACACAGATAATGAACTTGTTAGGCTCCCAAAGGAGCTTAATTACTTGCATCGTATGGTCAAATTCTACAATCTCTCTGCTTATCTGTCAGCCCTTCAGAAGTCACAAAGCAATGCTGAACTTTAATTTTAATGCATTTTTGTATGCTTATGGGTTGGTTTTCCTGCACAGCAGAGGTGCCCAGATTCAACACCAGGCCCATAGATCTGCTTACACAGCAGCGTGTAAGCGTTCAAGTTTCCTGAACCTTTACAGCCTGTACGTAGACAGAGCAACTGTTATTAAACATCACAGAAATAAAAATCACCTTGTTTTCGGTGGCATGCTTTTCCTTTTCGGCCTTGACCAGTGTTAACTCAAGGTCATCAATATCTTTCTTCAGCTCAGAGCATTCATCCTCCAGCTTCCTCTTTCTGGCTGCCAGATCAGCATTCATCTCCTCTTCATCCTCCAGCTTTTCCATTACCTCCTTTATTCTTGCTTCCAGCTGGAATTTTAGTTTGATCAGCTGGTCACATCTTTCTTCAGCATCAGCCAAATTTTCATTTTCCTTTTTACAGAGAACAGAAATGTGTTTCATTGTCACACACTGGCATTGACACGTGCAGAAATCACCTGTTTATTAAGTAGCTGGAACATGAAATAACAGAATTTCCTTTCAGCCCTTTCCTGAACGCTCAGACAAAACTGATGTAATCTGAAGAGCCAAAAATGATTTAAATTACATACAGTTTGTACTTGCAGCTGTAGGTCCTTTTTCTCTTGCACCAGGGTCACCATTTTTTCTTCCAGTTTGTTCCTCGTGGTTTCTGATTTAGCCAGTTCTTCTTTTGTTCTCTCAAACTCTTCCTTCATCATGGCCAATTCTTTCTCAGTTCCCACACTTTTTAAGAGGGGTTTTAACTTGAAGTACAGCTTCATCCAGGGCCACTGCTTGACTTTCATGAATGCACGGATGTTGTACTGGATGCAGAGGACAGACTCCCTGAAACCAAAGTGATCCATCAGTACTGTGAATAAAGCCCATCTCTGAGCAACCAGACCTGGCAGAAGACACACACCTTTGGTCAAACATTCTTCTCAGCTCAAGTCTCCGGAGGTATCCCCTGCACAAAGCCTGGGTCCGTGTGAGCAGCTGTCCTAAGCAATCATCTCTCATCTCTTCCAGGACACCCAGCAAACCTGCCTTGAAGAACACCTGCAGCCAAAGAACAGACATCACCCGTCGCTGGGCTTACATTTCAACGCGATGAATGATTTCTTATCGTACGGCAAAATTAAACATTTACCTTAGTGTGTCCAAATTTGTACTGAGTGTGATCGATCTCAATGGAAGACAGCAACTTTTCACACGCCTTCTTGCTATCAATAAACTTTCCTTCTGGAATGGCACTGGCATTCAGAAGGCGGTATCTGATAAAATAAAGAAAAAAGCTTACCCGTCAGTACCCTTTTAGTGCACAGGATGCCACGAGAACAGCTGTCAGCTTGAAGATACAGAGGAAGGCTGAGTCTGACCCACACCTCCAGCCTCAAATAGCAAAGCAGTAAGAAAAGCAGCAAATAGCAGCAGGTCAGTTCAGGAGGTTCCAAGGATGCATTACAGCCCTCACTGAGACTGAAGGCATGGACAGTCTGTTCTCTGGACCTGAGAGACTCTGCTCATCCGTGTCACAGTCATTATCACTAGTCTAGGGGTCCAGCTCATTGGGCTAGCTGTAAATTCAAAAAATGGATGGATTTTAAGAGTAAGGGAACTGCTGCAATTTATCTGACTCCCTGTATAACCCATGCACAGCGTCCTCCCAGAGCCTTGTTCATCCAGCCCTCTTGTGATTAACCTAGTACATATTAAAAACAACAAACAAAAAAATTTCAGTCTTATTTGAAACCTTCAAACCTCAAGAGTGTCCCATGTAAACTATTAATCCTCACAGTGGGAAAGGTATACTTCATTTCTACCTTGATAACATCCTTTTTCAGGGCCCACCCTTGAGTCTTGCTTTAAGTTTGTCTTTTAGAAGACAACTTCCTGCATATTCAGAAATCTTTAGGTTTGTAGGTTCTCCACAGCACAAGCAAATCATCTGTTAACACTCAATTTCATGAGTTAAGTAGAATCATTGATACAGAGAATGGTTTGGTTTGGAAGGGACCTTAAGGATCATCCAGTGCCACCCCTGCCACGGGCAGGGACACCTTCCACTGTCCCAGGGTGTTCCAAGCCCCATCCAGCCTGGCCTTGGACACTTCCAGGGATCCAGGGGCAGCCACAGCTTCTCTGGGCACCCTGTGCCAGGGCCTCCCCACTATAGTTTGATTTAAATCTCTCCCTTTTCATGACTTCACCTTTACCCTGTAGCTCTTATCTGAACCATATCCATTTTCTTACATTCCTCCTGAACCATGTAACCCAGAATTAGACTTAGTATCCAGCAACGGACTTCCTAATCCTACACTGAGAGATTATTCCACACCTAATCTTTTCAGCATCCATACACAAATCTGCCCTCTCACATCAGTGCCTGGGCTGTTGCCTTCAGTTAGTGCCCAAAACACCATGTCAGCCCTTCTCAGTGTCCTGCCCTCCAGCACAACCTGCACAGAGTTGTAAGGGGGGGTGATTCTGTTCTTAGAGATCTGACCCTACATTTACCTTCGTTCTAACACAACGAGGAGATAACCCCAGCTGGGTTGCCCTGAATTTAGCGACCCTTTATAAATGTCTTATTTGCACAGCAGTTCCCAACACAAGATTTTTCGGCTGTGGGGTTTTATCGATAAAGGAATGTGCTAACGCTGTAGAAATGTTAGCACGTAGAAATGTTAGCCCAGTAGAAAATGAGAGGGCCATGCGGAACTAACTTGGATTTCCTGTTGAAGTCCCTTTTGTTACTGCAGCTCTATTTGCCAGTCAAACTTAGCATTTCATCAAGAAGTAGTATTGGGTTTAACACAGCTTCGTCTCTGTGAAACCTTTCTAGTTAGAATTACTTAAACCACATTCTTCAAACCTCTACTAGATAGCAGTTAAATACAGGATGTGCACAGACCTCCCTCTGTGTGTTTGCTGAAACATGCTTGTGTCCAACTTGAGAACTAAAGCAAAGAATATCCAAACATTCAGATTAACGGGAATAAATTAAAAATAGGTTTTGGCATACAGTACTGAGGAAGGCATCTGGGTGGGCACTGCCCACACAGACCATGCTATTAGATATGTCTTCTGCTTTCCGTGAGTGTTAAATATTAAAATAGTCTTTTCCTAACAACTGTATCATGGACTGGTTTAGCAAGACTCTTCTTTCAAATGAACTGGGCTCAATGCAGACACAAGAATGTTACTACTGACCTTTGTTTGAAATCCCCATATGATATCTTGTTAGGAAATCCTTTCCTGCAGATCCGAATGCCTTCCAGAACACCATTACACCGCAGCTGGTGCAGAACAAGCTTGTGATCCATGAGGCCTATGACAGAGCAGCATGGGCACATACTGATTGTTCTAGGACTGGTCAATTGCTCTATTTTCTTTTCTATTCAATGTTTTATGAATTACCTGGGGTCTTTGTTTCATTGGGAATGATGCAACGCACAAAGTGAGGATGAGTCGTTCGTAAGTTAGACATCAGCTTATTTAGGTTTTCCTGTAAAACAGAGATCATTTCTAATCTCTGTATGATCTCAGTTCTCAAAGTGATTTGGCTCTGCTGAAAAGTAAAAATTCAGAACTTTCTCCTTACTTCTCCAGTGAATATTCTACAACCCTGTATAGGCTACTGAGGAACTTCCTTCCTGTCTAAAAATGAAAAGGTGGCTGTGGAGCCAGGTGTGACAGGACTGCCCTCTCAGCAGTCTCTGCCAGAGAACACACTTACCCGAAAGAGTACAGAGACAGTTTGGAAAGAAGCGCCCTTTTTCTTGGTTCCTGCCTTCTTTCCACCACCTTCAGCTGGAAAATGAGATGACAGTCCAGCTGAGGAAGTGCTGCAGATCCCTTTGACAGTGTTATAATTGTGCATCTAATGCACAGCACACAAGCACTGACTCAACACTGACCCGTGTCAGGTGAGAAGTACAGTAGGAAACCCCAAACTGGAAACAATCCTCTGATCTTACCTTCATCTATAGAAGCAAAACTGGCATAAAGATGGCATAAAACTTTCATAGATGATTTCTGATACAGCGCCACAACAGTTTCATTCAGAGGGTCCTTGTTCTTCTCCAGCCAGCCAGAGATGTTGTAGTCCACTGTTCCAGCGTAGTGCACCAGGGAGAAGTGGGCCTCAGCCTTGCCTTTGCCAGGCTTGGGCTTCTGGAAGCTGCTGGACTTGCCCAGGTGCTGGTCATAGAGCTTGTTCTTGAAAGAGGTGTCAGTCGCCTTGGGGAACATGCACTCCTCTTCCAGGATGGAGAAGATGCCCATGGGCTGAATAGAAAAATGGTGTTTCCAAATAAGATGAAGTCAAGCTATAATAATACAGAGTGAAAGACATGCTAAAATTGAAGTACTGGAGGTATTTTATAGAGAGTTAGCCTGGGAGGAACAGGTAAGAAAGATCTTTTGTGAACAGCCGGCAAGATACTTAAAAGAACTCATAGGAGTTCCATGTACAGTTTTGAACTACCCAGACAGTGTGTGGAAAAGAAAAGAAGTCGGGCAAAAACTGTGCAGTAACTTCTTAGAAAACAGTAGTGACTTCTTACTTAGAAGGAACAAAAAGCAACCAGACATGAGGCTTTCTGGCATTTAACTGAGAGAGAAACCTGAGGAAGAATGAATATGCAAAGACAGGACAGGTCAGGAAGGAAGGAAGGAAGGAAGGAAGGAGAAATAAAATCAGTGTCTTTTTAGAAGACAGGATGCATTCCCAGTCAGTGGATAATTAATTAATTATAAGGATAGTGTTTAAAGAAACAGAGGAGGTGAAGAGACCTGAAAGCTTCCCAGAGAGACTGTATTGAAGGCACTCAGTGCAAACACTCTCCAGAACCCTTAACAGATCCAATTTGTGTGATTGCACAAGATGCTTAAGAAACTCACCTTTTCTATAAGCTCAATGCAGGCAGCCAGGTCCATGCCAAAGTCAATGAATGTCCATTCAATTCCCTCCTTCTGGTACTCCTCCTGCTCCAGCACGAACATGTGGTGGTTGAAGAACTGTTGGAGTTTCTCATTGGTGAAGTTGATGCACAGCTGCTCAAAGCTGTTAAACTAATATTTGAGTAAGTGTGTTAATAGTGTTAAACTGCCTCTGATTAATTTTTTTCACAGAGATGTCATGGCAAGCTCAGCCAGACTGTCCCAGAAGGGTTTTGATGACAGTGTAAAGAATATACCATGGGTGTCCAGGCTTATAGGAAAGTTGTACAGTGCAGCACATGGTTGCTGCAGCCTGCATTGGCCGTGTTTTGGGTGGCCCTAATGTCACTAAATACAGATTCTGTGGGGAGAGAGACAGCAGCTTCAAGGCCATGTCTCTTCTCTTACAGAGTGGGTGATGGATCTACAAGGGCAGAAGCAACTTCAGACAGATTTGCCCTGTTCTTGAGGCAGCACTGGGGTGAGGAGGAGGAAAGGTCAGAGAAGTCAAACAAAACGAAAAAAGCATTTAGAGACAGGCAGAAGTCCAAGAGTACTGTGTAAAAGCAAACCTCAAATATCTCAAAGCCAGCAATGTCTAAGACCCCAATGAAGTGCTGTCTTGGCAGCTTCGTGTCCAGCTGTTGGTTGATGCGAATAACCATCCACAGGAAGAGTTTCTCGTAGACAGACTTGGCAATGGCATTCACTGCCTGGTGCACCTGCAGGGAGATGGTCACACACGCCTGTGTCAGGGCACTGCCAGTGCCTCCCCAGAATAAAACACCCCTCACCACACCCACAGACACAGCACACTCAGTACACTATCAGGCCTTAATGGTCCTGACCATTCTTAGCTGTGACCTGCACCCATTCCTGTTCCTGAGGGAGAGGACGGTCCCTGCTGCTCCTTGACACTCACCTGATCCACTGTTTGGCCCTTCATGACATATTCATTTCCCACTTTCACCCGGGGATAGCACAAAGCTTTCAGCAAGTCTGCTGAGTTCAGGCCCGTCAGATATGCTGCTTTGTCAGCCTCTGGAAAACAAAGTAATACCTTGAAATTCTTCCTTCTTAGCTTGGACACACATAGGGCATTGGAACCAGCCAGAGCTCACTCTGAAACCTGCAACCCGATTGGCTCAACCCATCCACAAACCTTGACTAACATTCTCATTTACTTTTCTGAACAGCCTTGTAGGACTGGTCCTTGTGACAGAGTGGCTACAGCAGCCCCAACAGATGTGGTGAAACCCATGAGTGCACTGTTGATGGGCCAACACAGAGTTTTTCCCTTCAAGCCACTTCTCCACAATGTCACCCAAGCAGAACAAGTCTGTATGTGTAACCAGAAACTGGAGAACACTACAGTAATGTGCCCCAGGCACAGGGTCCTACAGCAGAGTCATCAGGAATAAAGGGGATGCAGAAAGTGCCTCTTCTTGAGGTGGTAAGCTGGAAGTCAAACCTCCTTTTTATGTTCGTCAAGGAACAACTGCGTCTCTCCTGGAAGACTCCCTCCATTTCTGGTGAAAAACAGCATGGAAGCAGTTGGAAATAGTTCTCTTCCCAGCTATGAAGGTATTACCTTCTGTGCCATCAGGCTCTGCCTGCTCCTCACGTGGTTTCTGCTTGAACTTCATGTTCCCGTAGTGCAGGATCGCGCCCGTCAACTTGTAAATCGCCATTCTCTCATCGGGGCTGAAGCCCAGAGTGTCAATGGCTGCCTGCACACCAGACAGATCAGCTGGTTTTAACAGTGGTGAGAGTAAAAGTGAGACTGCCTCTCCTTGCTAACTGTACTCACATCTGTGGCAACAAGCTCCTCCTCGTCATCGATGCTGGCCACAGAGACCTGCCCTTGGCTGATGAAGGGGTAGGCATATGGGTTGGCTGTGACAAGGAGCATCTCTGAAAGGCAAGCACAGGAGTGAGAGCCAGAGCCTGGCAGGGAAGATGGAACAATGGCTCAGCAAGGTTTCACAGGCTCTCCTTCCTTTTGCATCCCAGACTCTTGGTTTTCTATTAAGACACCAGAAAGACAGAGTAAAGCCTTTCATCTGCCTTCCCCTGGCTGAGCAGCCCTTCCAGTTTAGTATGTTGTGAACCCAGAGCTGAGCACTCAGCACTGGCAGACACAGAACACAGGCAATCCACAGAAACAACTTTTAAGAAAAAGGCTTTAAGGCTCATTTGTGCTTATCCTCGTACATGACACACACTAATCCACCCTGAATGCACTTGCACCCCCTGGGGCTGTGTGCTGGTGCACATGAGTAATGCATAAATGTGTGTACATCTCCATCTAACTGAGGCCAAAAGTCCCAAGTAATTTTCAGTCCTGAATCCTACAGCAGAGTAAGAGGAGAGGGGCAGGCGTGCAGCTGTGTGGTGGGGCTGTGTGCAGAAGAGGAAGCCCTCCCTACACCGAGGGTCAATGTGTCTGTCCTTGTACAGGCACGCAGTCCCTGGCACAGGGCAATCTCCCTGGGGAGGGAAGGGTGAGGTGGGAAATGACTGGAGGGCACAGAGTGGGAGGATGGGAGCAGGAGCTCCACCTTGGGAAATGTTCTGTGGATAGCTGGGAGGGCTGGGCTTAGTGGGCAGAGGATGAGTGCAGTAGCTGAGTGTGTGGCTCAAGGGACAGATGTGGGGCATGGGTAGGGAATGCCAGGGCAGTGGGAAGGGAGAAAAGGTCAGAGGGGCTATACTGGAAACAGGAAATAACTTCTGCCCGTATGATGAAAAGCTCAGATGAATGGTTTGTAGGTCAGGGTACCTGGCCATCCTGCACCCAGAACCACTTACCTTTCAGTTGAAGATTATTCACAGGATCTGGCCCATCTAAGTTGGAATTTCCAGACCACTGAGAACAGCAAGGTGCGAGGCAGAGTACACTGGCCACCCCTGCACCTCACCTGCACGCAGTCTGTATTAGAGCTTACCCAGGGAGGATAAATGGAGATGGAGTAAAGCCCCAGTGTGAGCCTGTTATGCAGAGACACAAGCACAGCTTGGGGAACCCGGGCGGGGCCGATGCTGCAAGGCTGAGGATGTAAATCAGCACGCGATCCCTGCTCTGCACAGACCGGGGCACTGCCAAAGGGGCACCCGGGGGCGTGTGACACAGGGCACTGTGCCCTGGTGCCACCACACCCTCTGTCACTCAGCTGGCACGTCGAGGGAAGTGTTTTCCCACACTGGCTTTACTCAGTGCCACCAGGTGAGGGCTGTCCTTACCAAGCAGTTCAGGCTTCTTATTGGAGAGGATCTGGTAGAAGATGTGGTAGCTTCTCTCAGCTTTCAGCTGGAAAGTGACTCTTGACTTTTCCAGCAAGTCTGTAACATGTATGCACACAGACATTTTTCAGGTTCTGCACTTTCCAGCGAAGCTGTCAGCCCCCCTCAGTTACTCACAGGTCTCAATGTCGCCGGAGGCCAGTTTTCCAGAGGTTCCAAAATGGATACGAATGAATTTACCCTGGCAAGCAGACAAAAGGTGGTGGTCAGTGCAGCAACCTCAGAGTGTCTTTACCTCTTCAGTCTTAGTGACAGCATCACCAAATCAGTCTGAATTAGCTTCCATATGCAAAGATAGATAAAGGGGAACATTTTGAACATTTTGCAGCAATGTGAGCATGAAATCGCTGCTAACACATCAACATCTCATAAACAACCAAGAAATTGGTCAGCAAGAACATTTTTCCCAGCCAAGGGGCTTGCAGTCACAACTAACAAGCAGGCAAAGAGCATTAGAAACACAGGAGGGCAGTGAGGCAGACACAGGATGACTCACAAAGCGCGAGGAGTTGTCATTTCTCACGGTCTTGGCATTCCCAAAGGCCTCCAGCAGTGGGTTGGCGCTGAGGATTTGATCCTTGAGCGTACCCTGCAGGAATAATTGAATAATTACTGAAAAACACCATTTGCTATATGGTAGGAAGAAGTGGCTCCACGGCATGATTACATGGGCAGCCACGTGCGCTTCATTTCAACTGCACAGTGCTCCTGCAGCGCCTTCTCGACTCCAGTACCAGGAACTGGGGGGAAACAATAAATAACTCATTTTCCTCTTAGTCAGAATTTCTCCCACAGTCAGAGCTCTCGGGTCTCAGCCACAGGGACAGATTGATCCATATTAAGAAACGAGCCTCTCATTCTTCCTGGGCACCAATCCTGCAGACCTGCAGGTAAAGCTACACCTGGGCAGCACCAGTGGCAGCTCTAGTGGCTTGTATGTTTTGTGGTCCCAACTGCACAGCAGCCCCTGGTCCTACTGCCTTTCCAAGAGTGGCTGAAGCTAATAAAAGATATTTTGAGTTAAGCGCGCGTCACCAGTGCCGTCCACAGCCCCAAGGGGATGACATCCCTGAGCTGCCCTTTCCCAAGCCCTTCCTCCTCACACCTTCACCCGGGACTCCTTCTTGGCGGCCGGGTCCCCGCTGGCAGCGATCGTGGCGTAGTACTGGATGACGCGCTTCGTGTTCACCGTCTTCCCCGCGCCGGATTCTCCGCTGCGGGAAGAAAGAGCGGAGGGAAGAATAATCTGCCCGCTTTTTGTTGGAGACCAAGTCCGAAGTGGCAGATGCACTTACGTGATCAGGATAGACTGGTTTTCACGATCTGTCAAAGGGAAAAATAGCTGCAGTCAGAGGAGCTGTAGGGGAAGTGCTGGTTCTCAGGTAACTGTGACCTGGTGTCCGTCAGGGGGAATGAAAACAAAATCTCTGCAGGCGAAACTGAAAAGGTGCATGGTCTACTCTCCTCCTCTCTTTCCCTCCCTGTACTCCACTTTTTGTCTTCTCTCCTCCTCCTGTGTTCCATCCTGCACTTGTTTTTGCTTCTGTCTTTACCAGTCTTTATTACATTTAATATAGGATAGGACTTTATTCAGATTAAAACCATGTATTTTGGGTGACAAGATTCCTACCAGCTCTGTTCTGGATCTACCTGCTGTTGCTTGAAGCCCCGTGCAGGTGTGCTGCCCAGGGACTTCCCAGATGGCGTGTCCTGTCCAAGTGCAACTGCCCTTCGCAGAGGTCCCTGTGATGCTGCTTAGCTTAGCACTTAGACCAGAAATACAGATAATGTGCAGCACAACAGCACAGTGCTTCAAAAGTAAAGAAAATACTTCAGGAGATGGGGAAAACTGTCTGGAGCTGGTTTTGCATCAGTTAGGGTCGAAAATGAAGACCAAGCAGATAATCTGCAGTGTTACACAGACCAAGCACTCTACAATAGATGGCAAGGGTGACTGAGCCATGGCAGTATGGAATGGCACGCGGCACAAGCAGTGCTTCTGACACACTTTTTTTGTTCAGAGTCTGGTCAAAATAGAAAAGCTCACCAGTCAGCATGGACTGATAGGCGTTGTCAGAGATGGAGAAGATGTGTGGAGGGGCCTCCTGGCGCTTCTTGCCTCGGTAGGCCAACACCACCTCCGGGTTGTACACCGGCAGCCACTTGTAGGGGTTGACGGTGACGCAGAAGAGACCCGAGTAGGTCTGTGAGGAAAAAAAAATAGAGGTGTCACCGAATTCCAGCTCCTGCAACTCTGTTTTCTCCTTTGCCAGAAGAAGGAACGTACATAGATCATCCAGGAGCTGTAGCGGTCCTTGAGGTTGTAGAGGACGGCAGGTTCATGCAGGTGGGTCAGCATGGCCACATCCTCAACTCTGTCAAACTTAGGTGGGTTCATGGCATACACATCATCAGGTTTGACAGCAACTGTCTATAATTCAGAAAGAAAGAGTGAACCTTGATTCAGCAACTCTTGACAGTCCTTCCACAACCACAGAGAAGTAATAACATCTCTAAGGCTGCTCTAATTAGTATTTTTTTTTTTTTCTGTTTAACTGTTCTAAACAGGATATGGCTATTGGAGGGCAAACACTGCAGCCAGCCAGGAACTCTACAACACTGGTACCTGGACAGGATGTAAATTTACTGGAATTGCTGTGACCACACAGACCTGATCTGTGCTGGACCAGATCTTTCAACACATTCTCACTGCTTATGAACTTTAGGTCTGTGCTGCTCATGGCTGTAAGAGCCTGGGGCACATCTGCTGGCCAGCCAACCTCCCAGCCTCCAGGGTTCCCATGACAGTGCCAGAGAGCCAGGACACAAACAGCACAAAACTCATCAACAGCAAATCCATCCTTGGGACACACTTGTTCCACTCCTGCCTGTGGCCATTCCCAATTAAAGAATTGGGAATGTCTCTACCAAACAGCACCGTCTGCTGGGCTCACACCGTGGGGGACCATCCTGTCACACAGCCAGAGCCCGTGGATATGTTGTGGGGGTGGCAGATGTTCACAGCTGGCAGCAGCTTAACTCAGCCACTGCTTTCTGAAAGCCTTGTAGCACCTACTGCCAAGATGTTGGTCATGGTGGTTCTTTGAACTGCTGCAGTTATTCTTACAAAAGTTATCAGGACACGAGCTGCTAAGACATTTCAGCGTTTTGGAAGATTAACACCTTGGAGGCTCCTCTGGGAAACTGCAGCCAGTGACACTGACAATTTCACATGCAAAGGCGACTTGCAAAGTATCTGTCTGCTCAGCTACCAGTAAAGGAAGGAATTTATGAGTGGATATGGCAGCGTTAGCTGAGAAAGTGTTAAAAACTAAGTTAAGACTGGCAAGGCTACGATCCAACCCGGTTTAGAGCATTGCCTGATTTTTAAAGCCCAAACCAAGAATAATTACCCAATGAATACTTTTATCCCACCATCCAGAGCTATACTTTCCTATGGAGGCTGTGCTGGTCCCAGTCAGAGGACAGGGGGGAGGGCAGGGCAGATTTCTTGCCTGTGCTAGCCTAGTGCTTTCCATGTTCGTCCCCAGCAGATGCCCCGGGTCCCTCAGCAGGGCTGGGAGAAGGGCCAGAAGGAATGCACTTACTCTGCCATCCTCTGTCTCGACAGTTATCTTCCCATCCTGTGCAGCCTTAATCTTCCCCTTGGTGTACTCCACCTCGGGGTCAGCCACAAAGCAGTAGGTCTTGGCATCAAACGGCTGGTTCTGGGCTTCGATTCTCTCCTTCTCGGATTTGCGCAGGTACGGAGCGGCCTCACCAAAAATCTCCATGGCAGTGCCTCTGCTCTGAAAGACAGACCCTGCTGGGCTGGTTCCCTGGGTGGTGCTTAGGGCAGAGTGGAGCTGAACGTTGGCCAGCCCTCCCCAGCTGGCTGCTCTGAGCACACCTCTCCCAGCTCTCAGGTGTGTGCGGCGAGGTCCTGAGGGAGGTGTTTGCTCTTCCAAGCTGGAAGGTACAAAGGCAGTGAAGAAGAGCTACCACCCTTCATGGCCCCAAGGAAAGGAGATCCATGTCCAAAGGAGGAGGAGGGCTCCCTGTGAAGGATTCATGTAGTCCTTAGAAAAAGTGAAGCCCTGAAGATTGGTTTTTCTCTGGTTTTTAATTTATGGCTTCCCGCACTCTCTATTACCGTGGAACCTGTCCTAGGCCTCTGGTGAGCAGCCACAGTGGGCAGGAACGGACATGTGCTGTGGCTTGTTAAAGGAGCTCATGCAGGGGCAAAACCAGGGACCTACCCACAGTGAGCACAGGAGAAAAGCCAGCTCATGACAGCCTGGGCAAGCTATTAGTGCTCATGCCTCAGATCCTCACCTGAACAATCAGTCAGCACAAAGCAGGAAGGAACCGGCTGACATCTCGGATCTCTGAAAGAGAAACAGCCAAAGGTCAGACTTCAGCTAAGCTACAGCCTCTCCAAGGCCCAACACCTCCCACTGCAACTGTGCCCATTGAGGGCCAGCAAAGTTCACCAGAGACCACTCCTTCCCTGCCCAAGGAATGGCCCAGCAGGGAATCTGCAGCAGAATTCCCACCACAGTGCTACAGCCTCGCGAGGCTCCAAGCATGGGGAACAGGACCTGTGGTAGGAGCCCTCTGTCCCTCTGCAGGTCAGTCACAGCACGGCCATGAGCATGGCCAGGACATCAGGAGCCACCACCAAGGGCTTTTTCCCTGACAGCTTTTATAGGCTCAGCTTAGTTCCCTTGGTTCAGCCCCTTCCCTATATTTGGAAGGAAGGGATCGACACTCCCACCTGCTCACCAATTCACGTTCATTTTTTGCCATATACAGTGTGTAAAGAAAGGACCTGATCTTTTCTCCCAATTTTAGTAACTCTGGGACCTATCTGTGGTTTGTAGGCTTTTCTTTGGCGGGAATTTCCTCTACTGGGAACATGCTCTCCTGCCAGCTACCACCACAGCCAGCACTTCACTCAACTCTTTGTGTCAAAAAAATGAGAGCACAGAAGGGACCTGCCTCACTGCTCCTGCTCATGCGTTGCTGGGGCAGAGCTGCACAGTGGTGAAGGAATCCAAATCAGCTCTGTATGGTGTGGAGAGCAAGGCCACAGGAAGGAAAAAAGGATGAGGATTCATGTAGGATCAGTTATGGCAATTCTTGTCGCTTTCCACCACTGCATGGGTCAGGGAGGACAGGATGAGAAGCCATGACTGAAATACAGTGTGACAAACCACGGCAAAATACAGACTCATCAGAAAGAACAGCACCCAAATCTGGCCAGGGGTGGACAATTCATGAATGTCAAATCATGAATACACTACACAATTTTAGCTTCAAATACAACTTCAGCTGCCCACAACGTTCCCTGCCCTTGCTGCCAAAAGGAGCTGCAGAAACCCCATCATACCATGCTGAGCAGGTTCTTAGACGTGTGACTGCAACTCCCACATGAGAAGGATACTGGGAAAGTGGGCTTTGACCAGAGGTCTCCCAGTCCCAGACACGCTGTTTGCTTGGTACAGAGCAGCCAGGCAATGGCTGGCAGGGCAGCAGTGGGCAGGAACAGTGGGAGCCTTCATGCACAGGTGGAGTGAGCTCCCGGTGCAGGAGAGGAAGGGTCTCCTCCATCCCAAGCCATTCTGGCTGTTCTGGGCATCTGTCACTGTTGAGCAACCCCTGTTTGCTCTCTGTACTGCATGGACGCTCACCCAAGGCTGCAGGACCAGCCTTCCCTCAGCAGAACGAAGCCAACAGGACTTGTGTGAAGCCAGAAGCCCCCTCCACCTCTCCCCGAATAGCTCCTGCCACCCCCCACAGCACCACTCCGAGCTGGAGCACCCTGGGACACCTGCAGCTGCTGCTGCAGCACAGGGGATGTCACCCTGTCTTTCAGACAGTGGCTGACCCTGTTTGTGTTGGCCCGACCCTGTGGGCTTGCAGCAGAGTCACTGCCACTGGTGTTTTGAAAAACATGTTTCATGTTGCCCTTAATTTCATTTAAGGTCACTAAAAATGGACACCACAGCCACATATCTCATGAACCATGAACTCCTAGAATCCCCCTAAGCCCGGAGGATGAGGGGAAAGCTTATTTTAGCAGGCATCCCTTGTGATCGGCCCTTTGAACTCAGCACAGTGGATGTACTGAGAGCAAAAAGCTGAGGCACACCAGACCAATGAGCAGTTTGGGGCTCTGTCCTGACACCCAACTGCCACTGTAATTCAGACAGGACATTTCCTGCTCCCAGGCATGCTCAAGGCAAGAGGGCTGGACCTCACCCACACAATCACTGGGGTTGGAAAAGACCTCCAAGATAAAGTCCAACCTGTGTCCCATCCCCACCCAGCACAGAGCACTGAGTCCCATGTCCAGGCCTTCCTTGGACACCTCCAGGGATGGGACTCCACCACCTCCCTGGGCAGTCTGTTCCAGTGTTTGACCACCCTCCCCAATGAAGAATTTCCTCTTCATGTCCAGCCTGAACAGCCTGAGGCCGTTTTGTCTTGTCCTGTCTCAGTTCCCTGGGAGCAGAGCCTGACCCACCCTCCCCCCCTCCGATGCATCCTCCTTGTCAGGAGTTCTGGAGAGCCAGATAGTCCCCCCTGAGCCCCCTTTTCTCCAGGCTGAGCCCCTTTCCCAGCTCCCTCAGCCACTAGTAGTGCTCCGGACCTTCCCCCAGCTCCGTCCCCTTCTCTGGACACACTTCAGCCCCTCAATGTTTTTCTTGTCTTGAGGGGCCCAGAACTGGACAGAGCACTCAAGGTGCCCCCACAGTGCCCAGCACAAGGGGAGGGTCACTCTCCTGGTCCTGCTGGCCACACCACGGCTGGTACAGGCCCAGATGTCATTGGCCTTCTTGGCCACACTGCTGGCAAAGTCCCCACGCCCAGCTGTGGAAGCAGAACAAAGAGAACCCTCAGGCAGCGAGAGCCACTCTCCCGGTGTTCTCTTGCTGGTTCAGGTGCCCAGGTGGGAGCAGAGGGCAGGAGAACCAGTGGCACCGAGCAATGACCCACGGCAGCTGCAGGTACATCAACATCACTGCAGAGACAGAGCTGTCCTGAGGTGAAGGTCATGAGGGTGCTGTCACCACGAGCCACATTGCCTTGCAAGGCTCTCTCATCCCATCCTGGTGCTGCCAGGGAGCTTTTATTGCTGCCCTTCATTCAGAAAAGGGCACACTCATAGCTCAATATACCCCCGCAAATTAAAGGTGGATTTACTGGTTGGTGTCTATCTATTTTTGCACAAAGAACTTCGGGAAAACAAGGAGGTTTTGTAAGCTGCGGCTGAGTAAGTTCCCTGGCACGCTGAAGGAACCTGCTTTATTAAACTAGTAATACACAGCTTAAAACATGGAATGAGCTGGCTCTCGCACAGAGACAGGTGCAATCATCCCTGCCCAGGTCTCCCCAGCACAAACCTTCACACTCCCAGCAACATGTACAACTGATGCAGAGCTGCTGGAAGTCAGGGGCCAGACACTCCACCACCAGCACAGCTTCCTCTAAAAAACATCAGTTTCCATTTGAACCAAACCAAACTTTTAAATTCTCTTCTAGGAGGCAAATAGCCAGCTTTTTGCCTTTCCTTTTAGGCCACGAAACCCAAGAGCAGTCCAGTAAAAGTGAGCTGCTTGCCAGTTCATGTCCAAAGTAAGGACTGTGGCCATTGCCCCTGCAGCACAGACCAGCGTATCTGCTTCACTGAGGACAGACTCACTACCCCAAGGCTGGGGAGCTCCTGAGCAGCCCCAGCACACAGCCACAGCTCCTGGATGCTCCAGGTGAGTGCACTGCTTCAGCAGGAGGGGCTGGAAAGCCTTGGTTGCTACCAGCAACCTCAGTGCATCGGGACAGGCGGTTCCCAGCTCCGTTTGACTCCTCAGCAGTCCATGCAGTGCTTGTTTTACCTGACTGAAAACACATACTGATTTGCAGAGAGGTGGTGAAGAGCCCAACTCAATTCTCAGCCTCCAGCTCCTCCATCCTGCAGTTCACTGAGGACCACATGAGAGCCTTCATTCATCCCAGATGCTGGCTGGGGGCTGATGGGAGCATGACTTTGGAATGCCAGGTCGGTGCTGGGCCCATGCCAGCCTGATCAAGTGAGAAAAGGCTCAGAAAATGTAGGTATCTTCAAAGGCACTGGAGAAGGGGAGAAAGAGCAACAGTATCTCCAAACACACATGACCTGGACCCAAGCTGGAGATGAGGAAGACTTTGCTTTCTTCCTCAGACTGTGAACAAGGATGAAGTGGCTCTGGGTGGCTGCAGGAGGATGCTGAGTTTCAGACAGGTCACTTCATCACTGAAGCTCAGTGCCACTGCCTGCAGTTTTCTGAAGGGCTCCCATGACAGCAGCTTCACCGCCCCACAGCTTGCAGTGCTCTGCAGGGCTGGCCAACGGTGATGCTCAGTCTGTCATTGCCAGAATGTCACCAAGCAGGGCTGGCTGTAGCATTTTTTGTCAGCACTAAGGAGCCTGAGCCCTGAGTCTGCCCCAGCTGAACCCCTGTGTCAGCAGCACAACACTGCTCGCCCCAGGGGAGGAGGTCAGGGAATAGCAACAGGGCTGGGAAGAGCCTGGAGGGATGTGAGGCGTGGGAGCCAGAGCAGACGTGAACAGAGAGCGACAGCCACGTGGCCAGGGGTCAGCTCAGGTGCACCCTTCTGTCTTCCAGGCACCCCACCGGTGCCCCCAACTCTGTCCCATCCCTTAGCCTCACTGTGAGGTGTTTGGGTGCCCTCTGCACAACCTGCTCTGACCTGTACTTAAGTCTGCTGTGCCTGCAGCAGACCCCTTGCCACCTTCTTGTACCCCCGATATCCAGGAACAGGGGACCTGAGACACAAAGGCAGTTTCCAATCCCAGAGCCACTGTAACAGGCAGAGCAGAGCTGTCCTGAGCTGCAGCCTCTTCCCTGCCCTCTTCACTGTCACTGCAGCTGGCCCCCGAGTCAAGCTGGCTGGTTTGTGCTTTGGCGTGGCTTCAAAGTGCTCCGGAGGCTGTTTTTGTCTCAAAGAAGGTGCTGGTACAAATCTGCACCGAGCCGAGCGTGTCTGGTGACAGCTGGGCCAGCAACTGTGGAGCACCCGCAGGCCCAGGCCAGCACATTCCCTTCCCCTCCTTGTCCAGCTCTGCCTCCCCACAGTGAGCACTCAGCACAACCCCTGGGCCTCCTAAACACACAGGGAACACATCCGAGCTCCCTGGTGTCACTGAACAGGGCAGGGAAATCCTAACAACATTTTTGTTAATAAACAAACAAAGCTCCAAACAAAGGAAAAAACAAGTGCCAAAGAGCAACAACAAAACCCCACAAATAACCACCACAACAAAAAATGAAACCCCTCACTTCCAAAGAAAGTTTCCCTCCTGGAAAGGCCAAGGAAAAAGTGATGGGCACGGTCAGTTTGAGGGGCTGAAAGGAGCAGGACATCAGTTGCTCCCCCTGCCATGAGGCAAGGGTCATGTCCCTCCATCCCAAGTCTCTCTGGGCCTTTGCCACACTCCCCCAATCTGCCATAAGCTTCCTGGGTCAGCTGGCTCTGCCTTTCAGAGCACAGAAAAACAAGGTAAAGGACACGACACTGCTGCCAAAACATTGGGGAGAAGACAGGAATCCTGTATTTGTCTCTGTAGTACGAGTCAGCTGCAAATGAACTTTAGAGAAATCAGTGTAACAGGTGACTCTTCCCAGGCTGCAGCTCATGAGCTGATTTTGCAAAGCTTTGGGACAGAGGTTTGCCTTGTCCAAATTCTGCTTTAACTTGGCTCAGCTGTAACACCAATTCTTCCTTCTGAGCAGCTGCTTCTGACTAATTTGTTTTATTTTTACTTATCATTGCTTCATACAGTCATGGTTTTCCAGGCTGTCCTCTGTGTAGAAAAGGTATGTGGCCCTAGCAGTGCTGCAAAATTTAAAATGCAGGCCTGATGTGACAGCAGAGACCTCGAGAAGGGCAGACAAAGGCTGCTGTGCAGAGCACAGCCACGGGATGGTAAGAGATGGGGCAGAGACTCGGCTCTGAAGACTCCACAAACACAAACAAACCACAAGGGATCAAATAAATACAGACCTGAGGGTGAAACCTGTGAAAGGGAGCAAGTACCCAATATATGTCAAAATGCATGAGAGATGTCACTGCTCTGAAACAGGTGAAGTTTACTGTTTTTCACAATTTTGGAAAGACAGAAATTTTCCATAGGCTTTGCACCTTCCCTCGGAGGGGAACGTTCTCTCCCAACCCCCACACTCGGGAGAACACCAGTGCTACCTGCAGGAACACTTGTGCTCAGTCTAAGGCTCTCTGGAACTCACACCAAGAACTGCTCTGGTTTGCCTCCTGTGGGCCATTCTCTGAGGTTCAATTAAAAAAGCACATTCAGCTCCTGAGGTGCATGACTAGAAATAAATACAGCTTTCGAAAAAAAAGGAAAAGCAGAGCAAGAATATGAAGCTTGACCAGTATACAAAGCTCTGATGATATTCTAGTCCAACCTGACTAAGGAAAGAAGAATATATGTTGCCTATACAGATCAATCTTTATTTTCAAATGCTGCACTGCATAAAATGTATCTGATTGCCAGCCCTGTGCATGGACACAGCCCCCCTCCACCCTCCCCACTTCCCCGCTCAGCACAGCACAAGCACAGCAACTACACACGCCATCATTTACACCAGAAGAAAAACCTATTTGCAACCCAGTTCTCTTTTCCTTATAAGTGAACAGCGTTCACCTGGAAAAATCACCAGAAAAATACATTGCATTTCTGCACTCAGATGAAATGATCAGGCTCGCTACAGGGCTGGTCCCACACGTGCTTTCAGTGCTCTCCACCTTCTTAACCCGGATAAAGAAGCACTCTTAAGGCTCCCCTGCTTATAATAGTGCAACTGCCTCTCCCAGAAGGCAAAACAGTGCAGAGAAACCAGAGGGCAGAGCTCCTCTGAGAACGCCATGGCCCCACGGCTTTGCATCAAGTAATCCTCCTGCAGTGACTGTTGTCCTTGCTGATGTCTGGCCAGACCAGCAATATTTTACCAGCAATATTTTACCAGCAACACACACGTTCTTCCCAAGGGAAAAGTCATTTCCATTCTTTGCTCCCAACAATGTTTCAGAGAAGTCCCAAATTTCATTCTGTACCCAAGATCTTGTTGGAAATAATATCCACGGGGAAGGCTCTGTAGAGATTTTTGGTAATGGGAATTTGCAGAAACGTGGTTGCCTTTGTTATTTGGAAGAAAGGAGGCCTGCACGACAGGATGTTGAGTGCTTCTGCTTTAACTCCAATGTCCAATCACAGCCAAACCCACAGGTGACATTCACAGCAATCTTTGAAGGCCTCGTGTTTTAGGATCTGTACTTTCTCATGTGTGCAGCAATAGAAGCCGAAATCTCAGCGCTCCTCTTGTTCTGGCCGTAGTAGTCCACAAAGTCCCCATCGGGGCCGAGGAGGTACATAATTATTGTGTGATCCACCTGCAGGGGAGCGGAGGGCGCCTTGGTAAGAGAGACCACAACACCACAGAACTCCAGAGCAGAAGGGAAAGGCGGGGTCGGGAGTGGGACCAGCAGTGGGATACAGGGAAATGCGGGAGCGGGACCAGCAGTGGGATACAGGGAAATGCAGGGTCAGGAGCAGGACCAGCAGTGGGATACAGGGAAATGCGGGATCAGGAGTGGGACCAGCAG
This sequence comes from Gymnorhina tibicen, assembly GCA_013399875.1. Classification (NCBI taxonomy): domain Eukaryota; kingdom Metazoa; phylum Chordata; class Aves; order Passeriformes; family Artamidae; genus Gymnorhina; species Gymnorhina tibicen. The sequence goes on from VXAZ01000180.1 coordinate 57,366, forward strand.
TGGGATACAGGGAAATGCGGGATCGGGAGCGGGACCAGCAGTGGGATACAGGGAAATGCGGGGTCGGGAATGGTACCAGCAGCAGGATACAGGGAAATGCGGGATCAGGATCAGCAGTGGGATACAGGGAAATGCGGGATCGGGAGCAGCAGTGGGATACAGGGAAACGGGGGATCAGGAGCAGGACTAGCAGCGGGATACAGGGAAATGCGGGGTCAGGAGTGGGACCAGCAGTGGGATACAGGGAAATGCGGGGTCGGGAATGGTACCAGCAGCGGGATACAGGGAAATGCGGGATCAGGATCAGCAGTGGGATACAGGGAAATGCGGGATCGGGAGCAGCAGTGGGATACAGGGAAACGGGGGATCAGGAGCAGGACTAGCAGCGGGATACAGGGAAATGAGGGGTCAGGAGTGGGACCAGCAGCAGGATACAGGGAAATGCGGGATCGGGAGTGCGACCAGCAGTGGGATACAGGGAAATGCAGGGTCGGGATCAGCAGTGGGATACAGGGAAATGCGGGGTCGGGATCAGCAGTGGGATACAGGGAAATGCGGGTTCGGGATCAGCAGCGGCACACAGGGAAATGCGGGATGGGGGCGCCCACTGCCGGCACACTGAAGCAGCCTCATCCATGCACATCCCAGATGTTCCAATTGGATTTCCATCAAAATTAACTCCACTGCACTCTTATTTCAATGCCGCTGCAAGTACTGTCTGCACCTAACCATGACATCTTTCTCAGCAAAGACACAGAGTTCTGGACTGCTCAGGACTGAAATACAGCCGTGCTCTGAGTTCAGCTGCATTTGAAATGAGAAATCACAGCGACATTTCCAGGACCGTGTGCTAAAAGCATGCATTAAATTTAATGGCGTTTCCGTCAGTGCAATAATGGTTCTCAAAGTTTTAATTGGTGGCTTTAATTCAGGTATTTTACTTTTGAACTGGTTTTCATTTCCTCTGATGCCCTCAGGAAAAAAAAAAATTAAGATCATATAATATGTATCCTCACTCACCCTACCACTTGTACCTGCTTTACTTTTGCAGCCTGCTCAGAATGTGGCAAGGCAGGAAGGCCTTGGCAGCAGCTCAGAGCTCTACAAGCAGTCAGTCCAATCACTTCCAGAGAGCAAGATTTTGACTACCAAGTTCAGCCTCACTTAAACCTCATCTTCCTCCTTCACACTATGACTCTATGTATTTTATTCCCACTTAATTTTGCGTTAATTAACATGCTCTCTCTTGCAGGTTGTTTGACACAAAAAGAAGATCCCCACAGTACCTGCAGGCAGAGAAGTAAGTCTCTTGCCAGGAAGACCCCACTCCTTGCTGTCAGTTTGGCAGGGAATGAGTTGTTACTCACTTTTAATTCTCATTTCTCTCTCTCCCTACCGCCTTAACTTCCAGTTCCATTTTCACTTTGGAGGACATAGGATAAGAGCCAGTCAAATATGTTACAGATCAGAAAGTTTGACTATTGCCAGGCTTGCTAGCTCCTGTGCCACTGTCTGCATTTCTGGGATTGTTCAGAACACACTTTGGTGAGGTTCTGAGCTTGTAGGATGGCATCACGGTTCTGACAGCTTAACAACCAGTGCACATGGGACTTCACTGGAGATCCAATAGCTGGTTTTAAAATGTTTATGCTGCTCTTACCCACAGTCTTTCAGTAAGTAAAGGCTCCTTTTACTCACTATGTAATCGTTGTCCTCGTCCTTGGGGCCTTCGCTGTAGTACACGCGGTACGCTTTCGCCACTTGGTCAATCTGTGCCTTGCTACCAGTCAGCCCGATCAGCTTCGGAGAAAATTCTAGACAGAAAGAAGAGATTGACACGTTTTAGTAAAAAGAATCCCTTCAAGAGGCTCCTTTTCAGTGCTCTGTATTACATGCTACGAGACACGGAGGAAGAAAGCAGGAGTACCTTTAACATATCTGGCAATGGCTTCTTGGTTGTCCCTCTCAGGATCGATGGTGATGAAGAGTGGGGTCAGATTAGGCAAAGATGGAATTCGATCTGTGACATTAACAATTATTATTTATTTTAGAAAACCAGAAATCATCTCTCATCTCCCTTCAAAACAAGCTCATAGCCATGTAACATCAATCCAAGGCCACCCCAAGTGACTAAAAAAAGACCATTTCGTGCAGCTTTATTTATGTAATTCGTGAAGGAAGCAAATGCCACGAGATGCAATGCTCTGTGTCTGTGCTGGGAGTTTCCAGCCCCCTGAGCCAGAGGCCCTGCCCTGCTCAGGAGGGATGACAGACTGGCTGTGCTGCAGAAGATGCTGTGGTGTGATGCATGTGTTGGAACACTGGCTGACACAAGGAAAGCACGCAGGGATGTTAGAGCGGGGGGAAACGTGAAGACACAATCCAGGCTCTTTCCTTCATGTTCCAGCCAAAGCCTTCATTTGGGTCTGATTTCCCCCGTGCTGGGTTACTATTACCCCTGCTCAGTAATTGTTAGGGCCTGCAGGCTAAGAAAGCACCCCTAACACAGAGCCTTCCCCCTCCCTCCATTCCACAGCACAGCCACTCTGCTTCAGGAGAGAATCTCATAGAGATGAACAAAACAGAGGGAAAAAAATCCTAACATACCTCACAGTCACTTCTTGGCAAAAATACAATGCAATATATTTCCTGTAACCTGCCACCATCTTTTTATTCCCAAGTCCCCTGCTATGGAAAGATCAGTGCTGTCATGTCAGAACCTAGTGACAGCCAGATTGAGCTATGTACCACTTAGCAATTAATTCAATACTGAGTAACAGCCAGCAGCATTTTGAAAAAAGTATTACCATTTGTGGTATTTTATCAGAATAAACCTGAACCTCCCAAAACCCCTGTTTATGGACCCCTAGGCCAACTGAATTCCCATACCAATTTCGTCCACCACTGCAATCATTTTCTCCAGTTCATCAGGACAGATGTCAGGGCAGTGAGTGAAGCCAAAGTAGATCAGCACCCACTGGCCGAGGTAGTCCTTGCTGGTCCTGGGCTGTCCCTCATGGCTGACGAGCGAGAAGGGCCCTCCCAGCAGCGGCTTCCCAATGCCTCGGTTTCGTTCCTTCTCCAGTTCTACGAAACACAAGTGGGAATCAAACACACCCGTGCCACAGTGCACGATTCCTCCCAGGCAAGCCTCGGGAGCAGGCGAGTCAGACACAGCTCAGGGTCATGTCAAGATCCACCAACACCTGTCACACGGAAACCCAACGTGCGCGTGCCTTCCAGAAAGCATTCCTTTCGGACAAAATCAAACAGTCCTTTGAAACGTGACATTATCTTTCATTGTTATCCGAGTGCATCTTTGTTTAAAAACAAAGGGAAAAATAAAGAGAGATATCTGGTCTGGTGTGAAACACGGAAACAAGCATCCGCTGAAAACTGAACATACCCTAAAAGCTGCAACGTCCCTGTTTTCAGCAGTAAATCCGTGAAAAGGAAACATGTGGCAGCTCCCGCAGGAGAGGGCAAAGCTCGCGTGCTGCACACGGCAGGAACCCAACGAGCCCACGGCACCCAGCTCCGTCCCTGCGCTGCACAGGCTGGCACGGCGTGCAGCCAAACACAACTGTTCCAGCCTAGGAACTTTAAAACGCTGAAGCTTGAATTGCTTTTAATTTTCGAAAATTTTCTGCGGCACTTCCGTAAACACAGGCAGGAAGTGGCCCTGTGCAAAGCCGTGATACAGTGACGATGCCCAAGCAGGTAAAATACATCTTGAATGCAAACCCCCCATCATCTGAACGCGAAAAACGCTTCTTCTGAACGCGAAACGCGACCCCCCCGCCGCTCCTGCCTCGCCCCGCACTCACCCTCCTCCTTGCNCCCCCCGCCGCTCCTGCCTCGCCCCGCACTCCCCCTCCTCCTTGCGCCGCTTCACCACCTTCACGCCGGCCAGCAGCCCCCCGCCCAGCACCACGGTGGCCGCCAGCGACCGCCACGACACGAGCTGCGGGGGACAAGGGGGTTGGTGACTGCTCGGGGCACGGGGGCGGCCCGGCCCGGCCCGGCC
>VXAZ01000180.1:61460-73622 GCA_013399875.1 Gymnorhina tibicen
CCCGGAGCCGCCACAGCCGCGCCGCCCCCGCCATGTTCCCGCTGCCCGCGCCGCCCCTTCCGCCCCGCCCGAGGCCGCCATGCAGGCGGCGCCGCGCGTCGCCTTCGGGGTCATCGCCGACATCCAGTTCGCGGACGCGGAGGACGGGCACGACTTCGGCGGCTGCCGGCGGCGCTACTACCGGCACAGCCTGCGCTTGCTGCGGGAGGCGGTGCGGGCGTGGGCCGACGAGAGCCCGCCGATAGACTTCGTGCTGCAGCTGGGCGACAGCATCGACGGGCAGAACATCCGGCGGGGCGAGGCCGAGAGCGCCTTGCAGCAGGTGCTGGCGGTCCTGGGGGAGCTGTCCGTGCCGGTGCACCACGCGTGGGGCAACCACGAGCTCTACAACTTCAGCCGGTCCCGGCTGGTGCACAGCGGGCTGTACAGCCGCCCCGCGGGGGGCTCGGACGGGCCCGCGGACAGGGAGTGCCACGCCTATCACTGCAGCCTGGCCCCGCGGCTGCGCCTCGTCGTGCTCGACACCTACGACGCGAGCACCCTGGGCGCGGACCCCGGCAGCCCCCGCTACCAGGAGTCCCTGCGGGTGCTGCGGGAGAAGAACCCCAACGCTGACCTCAACAGCCCCGCAGGTACCTCCGGCTTGGCAGGGGCGCGGGCGGCCGAACCCTCGCTGCCCGGAGCTCCCGGCGCTGACAGCGGGATGCCAGGGGGCTCAAGCGTGTGCCCCATTGCTGCTCACCCCCGCCGCCTCCCTGCCGTCAGCGCGGCTCCAGGCGGGCACAGGAGATGCTCCCCCGTACAGCTGGTGCCTGTGGGCTGGGTCTGCGCTGTGCTCCGTGCCTCGCAGTGTCGGAACACCACGCAGCTGCTGGTGAAGCGGCTGTTGCAGAGCACCCAGTTGTGCCCACCCTATTCCGTGCCGGGAGGACACCCAACAGTGGAAACCCTGTTTGTGTAGTGTGACCAAAACTCCCGAAAACACCAACAAATAGTCTTTGTGTAAGGAGGCTGGAGTTTTGATGCAAGAAATGTGAAAAAAACCCCAAGGGTTCTGAGAGTAAACCAACCATCAGCAGATTTCTGTAAGGCAAATAGAGGAGCCGTGGGAGGTGTATGCACTTGTGCCTAACCTTCTTCTTCATTGCAGGGCTCAAAGAACCTCACTTTGTAGCGTTTAATGGAGGATTTAGTCAAGCCCAGCTGGACTGGTTCAATGAAGTCCTCAAGTTCTCTGATGAAAACCAAGAAAAAGTTATAGTAATGGGTAGGTGGATATGGGGGGGGGGTGTATATAGACAATCAGAATGGTTTGTGTTGGAAGGGCCCTTAAAGCTAATCTAGTTCCAACCCCTATATTTGATGGGGGGTGTATACTCCCATTGAAATACGTGGGAAAAAAAGTTAGCTAGCCCATGTAGGTTAGCTGTGGAAAACATGTAGCAGCTCTTGTGGCTCTGGTGAGGTACAGACGGAACCTGTGAAAGAGCAGAACAGCAACCGCGCCTCACTCTGGGGTGAGCTTTCTGCGCTCAGTTGGATGGCTGAACTTCGCAGCGAGGAGGCAAGATTTGTTACAATTTAAATCTCTTCTTTCCCTGTGCACCGCAGGTCATGTGCCCATTCACCCGTGTGCTTCGAACGGGGTTTGCCTGGCCTGGAATTACGAGGCTGCCCTGTCAGTCATACACTCGCACGGCTGCGTGGTCTGCGTCCTCGCAGGGCACCTGCACGACGGCGCCTACTGCCTGGACTCTCACGGAGTTCACCACCTCACCTTGGAGGGCGTGATCGAAACGCCGCCAGAGAGCAACGCCTTTGGAACTATTTATGTCTACGAAGATAAAATGGTACTAAAGGGGAGGGGCAGAATTCCTGACAGAGTTATGCATTTCTGAAACGCCAGGCAAATACAGATTGCTCTTTTTGAGGAAGGACTCGGAGGAAAATGTAGGAGATTCAGCTGTTTGCTTTTAGAAAGCTGTGCATGGCTGATCCTTATTGCTTTAGCTCAGACATTTTTCTCTTGGATACAGAATTTTAGAAATTATGTTTCTGTAAGAAAATATTTGATTTCTTTCTGGAGAAAAGAGAAGGCCAGTAACTGAAATAAAATATATTTGAATGCAGAATGTTGATTTGAAACACCCAATCCAGACTGGATTGTTACTGTGAAAAGATGCAAACCATATAACAAATACTGTTCCAAAAAAAAGCCCCACTGCTATTCTCTCAGCAAGCATTAAAGCATGCAGAGTTGTACCTCCCCAGCCACATCTCAAGTTATTTATTTTCTGCGAACATCACAGTAAGGTCTCATGTCTGGCAGAATATATCCACCCTGTAGCCTAATTCAGTCTTCCAACATTGCTTTAAAAGACTGAAGTAATCCTCAGAAAAAGCTAAGCCTAAGGAGAATGGAGGCCATCCGTGCTGCGCCACGGAACACTGCAGGTACTCGGGCTGTGCCGTGTGTGCACAGCTGGGATCACCTGCAGCAGTGCTGAGAGAGCCCTGACACCGACCTAAATAAAGGGTGGTGTGTGCCACACCTGGAGCTGTCCCGGCTCTGTCCCAGCCAGCTCCTGAGTCCAGTGTATCCACCTGTGCTTCCTTCTCCAGGATGGGACCTTCCTTCTCCAGTGGGACATGCCTACTGCTGCAGGGCTGCTGCGTGGGTCCTGCTTTCCAGGAAAAATTAGCTGAGCAGCAGAGTTGTGACAATGTCCACATCTGCTGGTGACAGGCTTGAATACGCATCTCCCAGAAACTAAAAGATACTGAGGCTTTCACTTGAGTTTTCTTTAAAAAAATAGTTTTATTACTCAGTAAAACCAGTGATTTTCAGTTAAAGATAATAGCAAAAATAATTTTTTCAATATATTCTACATACGATTTTAGCTCAGGACAGAAATACAGACTGCTCAATTTGCCAGTAAGTCTGAAATGGATTATCCAAGTACATATTTGAAAGTTCTGTGGCTGTAAATAATAATTTATTAAAATAGTATTTGCTTTACTTGTCCCTTATGTTACAGAACAGTAGGTTTCCCAAAGTATGAGGTGATTGGAGAGTGATCCACGGATGTGATGGTATGTTGAATATACCACTAGAACACACATTGGATCAATGGTGCTTGGAAAATGTAAGAAGCAGCCAGCTGAAAAGCAGTTTCCACAGAAAAATTCCCCACTCAGATTTGACAGTGTTCCTGAACATTTTACCAAATCTCAAACAGCACTGCTGGAAGCAGCCAGGTGTTCTTTGGTCCTATCAAACTGACACTAACCTTTCATTAAGCACCAAAAACAAGGTAAGTAAGGTCAGCATACTTAACTGTAGACTTTCTCCCACCCAGTTAAATCACCGTTTTGCAGTGTGTTGGCCAAGATTCTCTCATATCCTTGTTCACATAAATGTACAGCCACGAAACAAAGGGGAAGAGGGCAACAACAACTGCAGCAACCAAGCGAACTCCTCCCAGGGGACTCCTATAATGGAACAAATGCAACAGAGTTACTTCAAATCACTGAATCTTTAAGGTTGAAAAAGACCTCTGCAATCATCAAGTCCAACCTTGGACTGCATGCCCACTCAACCCTACCGTGCAGTGCCACATCCAGTCGTTTTTTTGAACACTTCCAGGAATGGTGACTCCACCACCTCCCTGGGGAGCTTGTGCCAATGCTTGACCACTCTCAGTGAAGGAATTTCCCCTGGGATCTAATCTCAACCTCTCCTGGCACAGCTTGAGGCCGTTCCCTCTGGTCCTGTCCCTTGTTCTCTGGGAGCAGAGCCCGACCCCCACCTGGCTGCCCCCTCCTGTCAGGGAGTTGTAGAGAGTGAAAAGGTCCCCCCTGAGCCTCTTTTTCTCCAGACTGAGCCACTCCAGCTCCCTTGGTGACTCCTGGTGCTCCACACCCTTCCCCAACTCTGCTCCCTTCCCTGGACACGCTCCAGCCCCTCAATGTCCTTTTTGAAGTGAGGTGCCCAAACCTGACCCCAGCACTGGAGGTGCTTCAGCAGTGCCAGCACAGTGGACAGGCACTGCCCTCGTCCTGCTGACCACACCATGCCTGGGACAGGCCAGGATGTCCTTGGCCTTCTTGGCCACTGCTACAACTACCACAGAACATCCTCATCTGCCTGTAGCTGAAAAGGCAGCAGAGAGCCTTTGGCCACTTTAATGGGGCTCCTATGGATGCATCACCAGTGGAGAGGCACAAAGAATTTTCCGACAACTCAGGCTACAGAAACTAGTTGGAATAAAAAAAAAAAAGCACCTTAAGCAAAGGGAAAATGTCCCCATTATGGCAGGGGGCCAGAAAAAATGCTTCATGTAGCCTTACATTCCCCCCTGCCCCAACTTTTATCTGTGCAAGATCCTCCAGGCTGTAGCACCAGCTGCTACTGCTTGGGCATCTGGAAGGTTCAGAGGGTGACGTGAAACAGAAAAACAAGCTGCCAAAATCAACTATGTGCTTTCAAGGAGCTAGTCACTAAATGTGAACATTGGAATGGATTATAAAAGAAGAGAAAACTTACTTTGCTGAACTGCGACAAAGACTCATCCATACTGTAATAATCACCAGACCAAACAACTCTCTAAAAAGCCAAACAAAAAACAGGTCAGAAAATAATACAGACAGATGTCTACCTTCAGACAAGACAAATTTTGCCTCCAAAACAGTAGTGGCTGCTCCTTTGGAGAAGTTCAATATATTTTACTAGGATTATAATTATAAAGGTATTTACAAGGAGTAACTTTGCTTCACACCACAAATCTTCAAATAGACATGACAGCTAAACAGCTGCAGAAATTCCTGCCTCCACTTTTTGTTCTAATGCTGGACTTGCATTCCATAGCACATTTCTCTAATTAACAAAGGCAAAGCAGGCACGTTTCTCTCATTAACACAGAGCAAAGCAGCATCCCAGTTTTCCAGACTGTGATTAGGTGCAGAAGTAGCTGCCAGGGCTTCACCTCAGTACTTTGCAAGCACCTACTTTTTAGGCAACTCCTGAATGTCCAGGTGAGAAATTCTCCCTCCTCCTCAATCCCTACCAGTTTCGAGGACTCAGCAGCCCATGCCAGATAAAGATGCATTTGGTATCACCTCAAGAGTTTTTAAAACATTAATTACCATTCCTACAGCTCCAGGAAAAGAGCATAAAGCTGTTTCAGTGTGCTCGTGCCCTGGTCTCTGAAAGCCAGACCAAGTAAACCTAACTGCCACAATCAGGGAAGCAATGACTTTTCACTTCCCTGTGTCCAAGCAGTCACTGGTTTGAAGCATTATGGTCCCTCCTCTTTGGTCTGATTCCTCTGGACCAACAGCACTCACTGCAACAGCCCAGAAATAAAGTTTTGGAAGGTGACATCAGGAGGAGATGGCCTGGTGAGCTGGATTCAGGCAGGGGCAAATAAAACCCACTGCTTACCTGCCTTCCTCTTCGTGAAAAATGTTTCCTTGGGCAAAAGCAAACAAAGAGCAAGCCAAGACAATGGTCCCAACAACACAGACAGCAGAATGAAGATCACAGAGGCTCCTCCAAACACCATTATCTGAGGAAAAAAACAGACTGTCAGCAACTATCATGAAGCATGAAGTAAACCTTAGGCATCTGTGTCTTCCACAGACCTGAATGGCAAATACCCCTTGGTGAATTTACACAAACCTGCAGTTTTACAAAAGTTGTGCTATTACAATCTTTATTTTCCACAGATCTTGACACAAGGAAAAACCTAACTGTGAGTTTAACATGCAGATTCTCTTGACCAGCCAAATGCCATTATGCCACCTATCACACACGTAAACCTCCCCTGAAATGTTCAAAATCACAAGCAACCAACCCTCATGAGTTCTGGACTTAGGAATGCTGCCACTTTATATGCTTAAGGCAGCCAAAATGCCAACAGATTGCAGTGGTGTAATTTGTGACAATACCGTGCACTCCTGAAGGTTTTCTTTTTTAAGTGTGATTTTAGTTTATTCAGCCTAAGTATTCACCCAGAACAGATACAGTTGTATCTTTGTGTATATAAAATGGCCTTATTTAAAATTATTTCCACTGAATTAGAACACAAAAATCTTATCTATGGTCTCAAGTCCTGAAACAAATCTGATCTGAATGATTCTGTGAACTGCCGTTAGCCCCCGCAGCATGAACCCTTGGAAACACAGCCTTTGCCTGTTCCTGTTGCTGCCCATTGCGCTGTGGGGCAGCTGCAATACCTGGCACTGAACACGACCTTTAGCACTTTCACAGGACTGTGCAAAGCTCAGCTGCTCTTGCATGAGATAGATAAACAAAACCACAGATTTACAACAATGAAGCAAAACGAATTAATGTGCTAAGGTTAACACAGAGTCAGGTTCAGAGCATGCTCCCAGGCTTCTGCTCCAGTCGGGCTTTGAGCTGGAATCGGGGTGCAAAGGCAGGCCCATCCCAGCAGCTGGGCTTTCTGCAGGGCTCCTCTCCTCACCTGCAGCATGTACAGCCACCAGCACTAAAGCAATGACCAGCTTTTGTAGAAACAGGTCCTGCAGCTTTTTGCCCTCAGAAGGTAGTAGGATGTATTTCCACACAGCCTGATTTTAATCTGTGGGTCAATTAAAAAAAAAAAAAAAAGCAAAACAACCACCTTTTGGAGGCAAAATTTGAGCAGAGACTGCTTTGCACACCAGTATCATACCTGTTATTGAAGGGTTGATGCTGACAAGCAGTGTCAGGGCAGCTGGCACTAAGTAGGCAACCTGTTAATGACATATAAATCTACTTGGTAGCAAAACTTAGCAAGGTCAGGAAGCAGAAGTGCCCACCCACAGCAGCACTTCTCCCCTTCACAGCAGTCTGTCAGAGGCACAGAGCAGATCCCAGTCCCTTGCCCTCGGGCATGCCCTGGCACCGCTAGTGTTCATCTTCACCATCACCACCCGAAATCCCGGCCATCAGCCCGCAGCCAGCCCTTGTTCCTCCGCTCCTGGGTTACGGAATACTGCCTGCCTGACCAACCACTGCAGAGCCCCTTCTCTGAATCCCGATCCTCCAGGGAAAGCACTGATGGGACAGGATTCCCCCCGGCCCCGGGCTCCCCAAACCCTCCACCTGCGCTGGGGCGTTTTGCCCCCGCTTTGGTGCCGCTGTCAGAGGGGCTCACGCACCCCAGGGCACGCAGGGGCAGCCCCTGCCCAGCCAGCAGCTCCTGTCTCACACAGACTGTCCCCGTCTGCCCTCAGCTCCCCGCCCGGGGCCACGGGCTGCTCCTGTGCCCGAGGCAGGGCGGCACAGGAGCGGGGTTCGCTCCCCGTCTCCCTTCGAGGCCCAGCTGAGCGGCAGAAGGCTGGTCCCGCTGGTGACTCCAGGCAAGCACAGGGCCATGGGCACAGCGGGGCGCCGGGTAGGAGGAACGGGAGCAAGCTCGGGGTGCTCTGCACAGGGAAGCGATGCTCTGCAGGGGCAGGTGCAGATTTGGGGTGAAATAAGGCAGATCCTGGACGCACGGATTCCGGGCAGCAGAGACATCGTTTTCCCGGCGTCTGCCCGCTCTTCAGCTGGAAGCCGGGAGCAGTTTCCTCCGGCGGCCCCGGATCGGACGGGCGCGAGCGGAGCGGGGCTGGGGGCCGCCGGGACCTCCGAAGGGCAAGGGAAGGGCGGCCCGTACTCACCATCCACAGCCCCGCGTCGGGGTCGTTCACCTGCAGCGGGAGGCGCGCACTGAGACCCCGCAGCCGCCGGCCCGGCCGGGGCCGCGCTCCGCGGGAGGGGAGCGGAGGGGACGGGAGGGAAGCCCCGGCCTCACCTGCACGGCGGCCGCCAGCCCGAAGAAGGCGGCCATGAAGAGGTTGCACAGCCGCCAGAGCCGCGCCGCCATGGCCGGGGCGGGCCGGAGGCGGGGACAGAGGGGCGGGACGCGGGCGGGCCCCGGCCCCGGCCCCGATCCCGATCCTGACCCCGATCCCGGCGCCGATGCCGATCCCGATCGCGGGGCCGCCTCGGACGGGACGGTCAGCACGGCGGTACTGCCAGGGAGGTGAGGCTCTGGCACAGGTTGCCCAGAGAAGCTGTGGCTGCCCCATCCCTGGAAGTGTTCAAGGCTAAGGTTTGGCAATCCTGTGAGTGACCAAAGTTCAGTGACACAAGAGCAAGGGAATGCAAAAGGCCCCTCTGTCTCTCCTGAGGGTAGGGTGGGAAGGAGGGATTGGTTTACCAACTGTGGCGTTCTTTACTGCCCTAATTCACAGAATCGCAGAATATTCTGAGCTGGAAGGGACCCATAAGGATCATCGAGTTCAACTCTTGAGTGAATGGCCCATACGGGGATCAAACCCACAACCTTTATATTAGCACCATGCTCTGGCCAACTGAGCTAAACGGAATTCAAAAGCAATCAGGCTGTAACATGCCTTAGAAATAAAAAGGTCTTTCGGTGTTGGGTGTGCTTATTGCAAAGAAAAGGTCAAGACTGTTTAAAGCTTTACCAACTATCCCGAGCACTTCCTCCAGCCACCCCCTCCAGGGACACAGGAGACTTTATCGGCAGAAGGCAATACTGACTTCTCCCATGAGAGGGAGGCCAAGAACCTTTAGTGTCCTCGAGTAGAACTTGAGCTACTTGTTCCTCAATATTAGGCAAAACATCTTCCCTCCTTATGACCTTCTGGATCTGCTACTTATCCCGTAGCAGTCCAAGCTTATCTTCACTTTGGCAACGCCACCTGTAAAGAACAGAGGCAGCAGGGATGGGCCCTGCAGCCAAGCTGTGATAGTGAGAGCCAGGACGTTTCCCAAGGGCCTGTACCAGAGATGCTAGTACAACACTGCCATGGTCACCCATCGCAGTGACCCATTCCATAACGGCCCTCATCCTTGTGTCATGAATGGTCACGGATTGGTTTAGATTGGATCAAAAGTGATTAAAAGGCTCTGGGTGGGCAGGTGAAGGGTTCAGGACCTTCAGTGTGTTCCTGGCCCCAGAACCCTGACTGCAATTCCAATAGAGACATCTCGAGATAAATGCTTGGTTGCACAGCTGATACTGCCAAAAGGGCTCTGGGTTTAGTTGCCTTAACTGGTGGGTCAGATGCCAGGAGCAGGGAAGGATGGGGCCCACTTTCCTGGGAACAGGAGGAGCCCCATGTTCCCTGATTGACCAACTTCAGAGGACACATTTCTGAAGCAAAGGCAAAGCCATCCCTGGGATTGTTTTTGCTCAAGGACCTGGGTGCACCAGGTGGGTAATGCAGAGGGACAGGGAAACATGATACATACCTCAAGGGGATTTGATTTTTGGGTGAGAACAGTCTGTAATGTTGAATTGCACATGTAATATTGGTTGTTGAACGACAACGCCGCAGTATATCATAGCTACCCATGGACTGCTCCAGATACACCAGTCATGGACTAAATGAACTCGACAGACATCGTGGTGGGGATGGCCAGTGACTACTGAAATAATACCTGTGCTCGTGTAGAGTTATATGAATATATATGTATATGTATGTAACATAGTTGGAAAGTATGAGATCTGGGCATGATGTAAATGGTACAGAACAAGGGGTGGATGATGTGCTGGTTGCAGAGAGAAGGGCACCTCAGGAAAAAATGCTGACGAACCACTCTTATGTCCCGGTGTGGCACAAATTTTTAGGCATACAGTGAAAAGTAACAGATGTCACATATGTTGACTTTAGGAGGGTTTTTAACGCTGGCTGTCCTGACCCCTTCTTAAGAAGATAAAAGGGCATGGTGAGTGTAAAACTGGTGAGATCATTGTACCTCAAGTGCTAACTATCAGTGTTTGTCAAAATGGAAGGACATAATCAGGGAATTTTGCAGGGGTCCGTTCTGATGCCAGATCTTTTTAATTACTTCAGTTAACAGCCTGGATTATTAACACCCATGACTGCCTTATTAAACCTGCTAATTACTCCAGGCTGTTGAGGACAGCAAAGGCAACAGGATTCAGCACTAGGTGGAGAAATGGCCTGCAATCTACAGGACAATATTCAACAGGTACAACTTCCAGCATTACTTTTATGAGCAGTGAGCAACACAGGTCCAGGTGAGGGAACTGGGTGGATGCAGTTTTCCAAAAAACCCAACCCAAACCAAAAAGTAACCAAACAACAACAAACCAACCAAAAAAAACCAACCAAAAAAACCCCCACCAACCCAAAAAAAACCCTCCCCCCAAAAAAAAACAAGTGTCCATAATGTAATGGAGAGCAAACTGAACACCAGCAATGGAAAAGGCAAATGCCATCCTGGAGCGTGTGAGCTGTAGCCTCCAAGGCAAGCTGGGGTAGTACGCCTAGCTAGGGATGCTGTACTTCAAAAAATGCAGATGGATAGAGAAAACATCAAAGGAGGTCAGTGAGGATGCTGGGAGGCATAGAAAACATGAAGAAAGGCTGAAGGAAATGAATTGATGTAATGTGTAGAAGAGAAAGCTGAGGCAAGGACAGGAAGGGAAACATTGCAGTTCAAGTGCCCAAGGGGTCATTTTGAAGAAGGCCATGGCCATAGTGAACAGGGCAGGATATAAAAGATTTCAAATTAAAAAACAAAACCCTGAAGTTAGGCTTTTGGATGACGTTAGGATGTGCACCAGAACAGATTGCTAGGGAATGGCACAATCCCCATCACTGGAGGTCTTTAAGGAAAGGTTTCACAAACATGTCAGAACGGGTATTGTTGATCCTCCCAGATCTGCAGTGAGGGGAAAGTGTGACTTTACCTAATTGTAAGCAAACCACACGTAGGTGGCACAAAGCAGAAGTGGAAGTCAGCTTGTGCCAGCGTTTGCCAGTAGGCACTGGGGTTCTGCATCACAGCCTGCGAGGTGCCAACCTTGGACCTGCGCTCAGGGGTTAATGCAGAAGAGAAGGCTTAAGCAAAACAGGAAAGAGAAAGGAAAGATGTGGAATTAGGGAGGGGAGCAGTTCTGACCTCTTCTCCCACTTCCTGACGAAGGTGAGCTCAGCAGAGAGTGAGTTGTTCCCTGCAGAGCAGGGTTTGGGCAGAAGGCTGGGCTCCCTCTGTGCCCCAGGGACTATTCCAGCCTGTCTCCCTGACCCCCCACAACGGAGCAGGGAAACCAGAAGACTCTAGGATGGAAGAAGATGTTCAAAAGTTTCCTAAGTTCAAAACGTATGGGGAAAGAAAAATCTTGCCTTAACATGAGGCGAGAGGAATCAATTTGAACTAAACTGGGAGAGAAAGAAGAAAAAAATCAAGGCAGGCTGGGGAGGCAGCTCCTGCCCCAACCTCCTCCTCCACTGCACTTGCACAAAGGGTGATGGTTTGCAGATCCTGGAGGCACTTCCAGTCTGTGTTCAGGGCTGTATTATCACCTCCACGGTGGCCTGGGCAATGGAGCAGCATGGAAAGAGTCCTCATACTTCTAACACGTGGGACATCCAGCTCTTACCTCAGCCCATCTCATTCATAAAGGGGGTCACTATTATTTCTGTCGCAAAGATGAGGGCACAAGGCCTCCTGTAGGTGAAGGGACTCCCTTATGTCACATGCAGCAGGCTGGCGAGAGCCCACGGCTCTGGGGCAACCATTGCACTTCTCTAATTCACAGTATGGGCTGCCCCTACGACTAGGAGCGCAGGTTTGCTGGAGTTAAGAGGAATGGTCAGAAACCATGTGCTGGCATGAACAGCAGTGGCCAAGAGCAGAAGGAAAATGAAGGGGAGCCTGATGGTGGCAGGAAGAGGCTGATGCCCCGGGTATCCGGGAAAGCACGGCAAGGAGTTGTGCCCTGCGGTCTCGGGGGAGTCAGGAGAAGTTTGCAAGGGGCTGCCTGTGTGGGAGAAGTCCTAACCCTAGGGTGAAGATGAGAAATGCCATAAAGTTGCTCGGGCCGACTGCCGGCCCCCGAGGGGCCTCCCCGGCCACAGGCATGTGAGACAGGACGGCAGATATCCGGGCGCCCCCGGCTGAGGGGCTGGCGGGGCCGAGCGCGCTGCGGGGTCCCCTGACGGGCTGCGGGCGATGCCCCCCAGCCCGAGGGAGCAGGAGCGGAGCGGAGCCGCAGGACCGCCCGGGGATGCCCCGTCCCCCCGCGGGAGGCAGCGCCGCCCCCGCCCCGCCGCAGCGGTGCCGCAGGCGCGGGGCCCCGGCGGGGAGGGGTTTCGCGGCCCCAGCCG
>VXAZ01000180.1:74151-148013 GCA_013399875.1 Gymnorhina tibicen
AGGAGCCCCGCGGTGCGGCCGGGGAGCGGCGGCGGCCGGGCCGGGGCTGCGGCACGACGGCACTGCCCCGGCCAGCCGCGGTCTCCCCCGGTCCTCCGCCTCCGGTGTGTGTTTTTCTCAAGACAAACGTTTAGGTAAAATCAGTTCAACGCGAACTTGCGGTTCAGTTTCGTTCCGATGGAAATTTACAGTACTGCAGCGGGTCGTGTTGGTTCCCACCGGCACTTGTTGATGGTTGAGCAGCCTTGCAAAGACGGTGGATATTTGTTTTTCGGAAAGGCCTCAGCAAACCCTTTGAGTTTCTCCTTTAAAGTTAGACCACTGAAAAATACTTTCTGATTGAGCAACATTTTAGGCCTTATCAGGCTGAGGTGGCACAGTGCTGGTTTGTTTGGTTTTTAAATTAAATACAGGGATGGTAATAATAA
This sequence comes from Gymnorhina tibicen, assembly GCA_013399875.1. Taxonomy (NCBI): domain Eukaryota; kingdom Metazoa; phylum Chordata; class Aves; order Passeriformes; family Artamidae; genus Gymnorhina; species Gymnorhina tibicen. The sequence goes on from VXAZ01000180.1 coordinate 74,580, forward strand.
AGAAGCAGTTTGCCCTGTTTTGGGAGCAGGAAAAAGGAAAGGTTGCTCTCTCTGTGACAGAAGTGCAGGTACTGTCGTGAAATAATGTTTGTCACAGTTATTTGCTACATTCTGTGTTCTGTCCTCCTGGTATGGACTGTGCTGAGACTGGTGGGGACTTGTTTGGGCAAAGAACTGATGGTTAAACTGAAGAGTTTGGTATACTTGGAGTAAAAAGGAGAATTTTGGCTCCTTGTAGCTTCTGCTTTGTAAAGGATTACATTTTGGGCCTTGTCAAGGTAGTATTATCCATCTTGCAGAAACCAGAATCCCAGACCTTGTGAATGAAATGCAGGGGTTAAAAGCTTGACCATGATATGCTAAAGCAGTTGTGATTAAATAAGAACTAGCCTTGTAGTTCAGTTACAACCCTTGATGTTGCCCCTTGTATTTCCACCTGACCTTTCATATTTGAGTCGTTCCTCTGAATTACCTGTGTCTCCAACGCTGAGAGTTGGTTTTGCACCCTGGCACCTGCGATGCCCTGTGAATTTGTGGTGATGTAGCATCTGCATGCTCTCTCCACTGGAGGAAGGGCAGTTGGTTCTGCTGTAGCTGGTTTAAAGTGGCTGTTTAAATATGGATTCAGGACTATGGGCCAGTGTGATGATGCCCAAGTGCTGGTGGTTTTTCCTAAGGTAACAGATGAGTGTTTAGGTATCCCAGGAGGGGCTGCCTGTGGGATCCTGGATGGGCTCTGGAGCAGCAGGTTGCTGTGGCTGTGCTGGTTCCTGGAACCTGCAAGAAATGCCGTCCCAGGAGGACCTGTGCTGCCATGCCACCTGCGTGGGCTCTGGGTGGGATGGGAAGGGGCTGGCCGTGGCTGCAGGTGGTGTGCAGGCTGCTGGGGCAGATCTGGCCGCTCTCCAAAATGCGCAGTGGCCTTGCCCACAACGTGTGTTCCTGCTGATGCCAAGGCAAGCTGAGCTGAATAAAGAAAACCCCACAAAAGTGTCGAGTGTTCTGCAGTTGGGATGCCCAGCTTGTGGTGGGGCTGGGCAGGCATTGGAGCAAGGGAGGTGCAGGAATGCATTGCTGGGTGGGGAGAAGGGTAGGTAGGACTGCATTGGTGTTGATTTAATTGGCTTAAACAGCATGACAAGGTGGAGCAGGAAAGTCATTAAGCTGGAAACAAGTAATTATATTTAAAAAAAAAAAGTTTTGCTCAGTTAATTTTCAGCCAGAAACACTCTGACCTGGCTTGTGCAACTGCTGCTGTGAGGGAGGTGGGGGTGGGAGAGGGTGGAACTCTCATGCCAAGGGACTGTGACAGTGCACCCCTGGACAGCAGTCTGTTGCCCAGAGGCACGTGCTTGGGCAAGCTCACCTGAGGTGAGAGTCCCTTGCAGGGGATTTCTCTTTTAGTGTCAAGGCCAGCAGTTTTATAAGGAATGTCAGCTGTCAGGGCATTCATCAGGGCCTGCGGGTAGGGAAGAGTTGTGAGGATGGTGATACAGGGGAGAAGTCTTCAGAGAAATTGAGGCCCATCACATTGATGTCTGGGGCAAGGGCAGCAGATCCAGAAGGTCTCTGCAGGCCACTGAGTTTTGGTTTTCATTCTGTATCCTACACTATTTTTGATGCACACAGGCTAAAGTCCTGCAGGTGACAGTGCAGAGGTGAAGGGACACTGCCATGTCCATGTACTGGGCTCACTGTGCAGCCATGACCCTCAAGCCTGGTGGGCAAGCAAGGGGTTGCTTCAGGCCTTCTCACCCTTATTGTTCTGCGTTGCCCCAGCTTCGAACTCATGTCTCCTCTTGGCTACCTAGATCAGCTGCCCGTGCCAAAGGACCTGGAGCTTCATTTCTTCCCAAAGAGTCTCCTGGCCAGTGCAGCTCATGGTGCTGTGTTCAAGGTACAGCTTGGAGACAAAGGAGAGCTGGACTTCTGAGTATTAAAATAGATCCTATTCTATAATTTTTTAAATGTCTGCTGTGTGCACACTGAAGTCTGTCTGGATGTTGGTGACTGCTGGTGTGAAGAGTTGTTGTCCCTCTTATTCATGTGTAATGTTAAAGTTCAGGAACAGTCCTGAATATTTAGTGTCCTGGATGTTTTGTGGAGCAAACAGATTCTGTGGGAAGTAGGATACCTTTGACAGTGATTTAAGGAAAAACCAGCACCCAAACTGTAATTGGAGCAATTTTGTGTTTCTCTCATTGCCAAAATTAGTGATAGTCATTGCTGCTAACATTATTCAGAAAATGGTAATTTGAAGAATCGTGGTATGAAATCTAGAAATGTAGTCAATTCCAAGGCATAGGGAGAATTTGGATTCTAATTACAACCTGTGGAGTCACTCATCCTAACTACAGTGCCAAACAGGACTGGAACCACTTATAAGTGATTGTTATGGAATCAGCTCAGCTGCATTGGGCATTTAGGAAGACTGGAGGCAACTGGGACTTCTCCAAATACTCCCTGCCTGGTGTGCTCTGGCGTCTTTAAAAAGCAGAGCAGAGCTACTGTATATGTCTTCTCAGAGTGGATATGGTGGCTCAGATGTGTTGGGTAGGAATTCCTGACTGGTTCAACCAGAATTCGGGATTCTCAGTTCCCTTCACATGTGTGTGTGGTCCTGTTCACTCCTTCATTGATGTCTTTGCTCTCTTCACCCAACTCCAGTCATTTTAGCAAGAATCAGAGGAGGTCTGTCTCTGGTGAGAGAGTCCTTTGGGGGTATGAGGCAAGGAGCCAGGACAGGGAGGTTGTTGAGAGGTGTCTGAGTGCATGAGGAGATGAACTAAAGTCTCTCTCCCACCCTTGGGTGCCATTTATGACATCAGTGGCTCACTGAAGTTGGGTGATCAGTTCCTATATACAAGGAAACTCTGTCCTGTATCTTTCTCCTTCTGGCAGAAAAGAGCTGCTGGGAGGCTTTTTGAGACGTCAGAAGTTGTTCATGTTGGCTGGTGACAGCATTGGTGAGTTCTGCGATGGACTTTGTCAGTCACTGTGGTCAGGCAAATTTGGTGTGGGTGTGTAATGTACATTGTGTCAGTGGGGCACTCGTGGCTCCTGCACACAGCACTGGCAGAAGCAGAATATTGCTTGAAACCATTTGTGGGCATCACTGTGGCCGGAGTGATCCTTGGTGTGAGAATTCAGTAAGAGATGCCGTGATTCCTCTGTGTCCTCCTCTGTTGCTTGCTGCCTTGGTGAGTGCATGGAATGACTGGACCTGTTCCCCTCCCCGCTGTGGAAGGTGTTCCTGCACCCGGGTCTGGCAGGAGGAGAGGAATGAGATGCTGGATCTGCTGGAACAGAGTGAGCACTGTCAAAAGGCAGGTGGGGAGGACTTACCTCTCTGAGCAGAGAGGTACAGTGGGCAGAGAAAGTGAGTCAGTAGTGTAAACCTGGCAGTTTGCTTGGGGATCCTCAGGGGAATTTGGGTAACAAGAGCCAGTGGGGAGGTGTAGGAGTTGTGGAGGAGCAGCAAGTGAGCAGCAGTTGAGGTATGAAGCAGTGTGTGAATGGCCAGGTAAATTAAATATATGATGTAGATATGAGAACAAGGAAGATAGAAAAGAACAAGATAAGAGGGCACTGGAGGGGAGAATCAATGCCTGTCCTCAGTAGGTAATAAAATAAGTGTTATTTGTCCCTGTGTATTTAATTGCCCATTCTTATGCTAATATAGGCCAAGTGAGCAGGTGGGAACTGATTGAATACAATCAGTATTCAATCTGCCTGCACTTCCTCTTGCCCTCGGAGAATTATCAAACCTGTGTGTGTTAGCAGACAGCACTGATGCAGGCTGACTCTGGCAGATTGATGGGTGTAAGTCTACTTGGACATACTTGCATTTGTTAAGAAAGATAAAAGTTGTGTGGTGAGCAAACCAGAGTATTTTAGTTCATTTGTGCCCCCAGTTTATTCCTGTATGGGCCCTATGGCCATGTCTGCTTTGTGTTTGGGTCTTGTTATACACTTGTCTGTGTAGGGTTGTATTGGTATGTGGGCATATGGTTTTGCATTTTGGCTTTCTGTTCTGATTTACTTATAATCAACTGATGTTTTTGATCTGCCTGTTTCCCTGGTAAAGAGGCAACCCAAAAGTACTAGTTAGTCTCCTCAGATGCTGGGAGGCCTTTTCAGTTATTTTATGCTGATTTGAGGAAGCCAAGAGGTGTGGAAGTCACACTGTTGCCCATCAAAATGAGGGTTATCCTGCAAGAGACAGATGAGTTTTGTGAGGAAACAAAGAAAGCCAAAATGTGTACTTTCCGAACTTCATGTTGTTGAGGAGTCCCTGAAATTAAATTTGTGTGTATGCAGTGAAGCATTGCTTACAGGATTCTCGTGTAACCACATCAAGCTCTGCATGTATCAAACACACCTAAACAGCTTTTCAGCATCATGCTGCTTTGAATTTGGATGTCTTCTGCTGGATTTAGGTTTGATAAGATTTTATGTGAAAGAAAATGTGGAGGCCTGCTTCCCGATGGAGGAAGCAGGCTACCTGTTGTGGCCTGTGGAGACTGGAAAGGAAAACTGCAGGAGGGGAAGAAGCTGTGCAGGGTGTTTGTGTAGTGCTCTGCCCTGTGGGTAGGAACTGGCAGCAAATATCCATCCAGGCTTCACTGAAGTGACGTTTATAAAGACGATATAAAAATCTCTGAATGGATGTGATGCTTCTGGCATCCTCTCAAAGGCTGGAGTGCACTGATCTGGACCAGCATTGGAAGGGTGCTGGTGATGTTCCCAGCTCTCATGTAGCTCGTTTAAAATGGGCATCATCGTATTCAAATGCCTCCTTAGATGTGGATGTGTGTCTTGCCCTTCTTCCTTGTTCTACGACTGCAGCATCCACTCAGGAGGGTGGGAATTGCTATGCTGCAGCAGCAGGGTGAGGAAAACCTGCCTGCTACTGGCAGTTGAACCTTTTCATTGTAGTTAAGAGGTATCACCTTGGGATATAAGCTTTTTCATGGATATTCTGATCAGGATGGATTATTATTGTATGATGTCTGATGGGTTTGGAGAGATGAACAAATGTTTTGGGGATTCCTTTGTTGATCCTAGTCATTTATGGTTGCTGGCTGTAGCATCTGTTCTGCAATGAGAAACTGAGTCCCTCTGATGACACTAGTTCAAAAGAACCTGTGTCTTTAAGTCTATTTGCCTAGGAGTTACTGCATTTTTAAACTGTTTTTATATCGGTTTGGTTGATTTTTGGTTCTCCCTGTGCAGTTCTGCTGCTGCTCCCTTGGCCAATGCCTTCAGTAATGTGAATCTTCCACCGTGTTATTCCAGGCTGCTGGTGTTCCCTGCAAAGGGCTTTTGTCTGTCTTCTGGGTACTCAGGTTTCTTTTCATGTTGTGGACCTGTTTTATTGCAGAAGGGATGTGTGAGCAGTGGGTAAATGACAGTGCAGTGCTCATTGAGCACGGAAAAATGCCTTTCAAAAAGGTATGTTATTATAGCTGGATTAGTTAATGTGCAGTAGTTACTCATGGTAAATCCCTGGAAAGAGACACTTCACCTGTGTTTCTTTAGTTCAGCTCATAGATAACTTGAATACTGTGTCTCTGCTAGGCTGAGAATGGAACAGCTATTGCATGTTCGTTATCCCTCCATCTGCACATGTCCCTCTGGTTTGGAGGATGTCTGGAACATGAGTGTGAGGCTCACCCCTCACAGTCAGCACTGACTTGGGTGCTTAGGGGGCTGTCAAAATATTGAAATAGTCGGTTATCAAAACCAGTGAGAAGGAGAGTGCTCAGAGTTATCCTGAAGGTGTTGAGGAGTTAAGCTATTGTTCATAAAGTGTGAATTGCAGGGAGAGTGGGTTTCATCTCATTCTCCTGGGACAAGATTGCAGCCTTGGGAAGGATTTGTGCAGCCCTGGAGCTTTGGTTTTTACTCGTGGTTCTTTAAGTGTCTTCCCCTTTGGTTTGAGGGGAAGCTTTAGCTCTTGAAGGTCCCCATGATGTGCATTTCGTGGTTTACTTAGGTGGCTGTTTCTTCAAGATTAGTCCTGCAGTTCATGTAGGTGCAACACATCTGTGTCTCCTCATGGTTAGGTGGAAAGGTGCAAATGTGATTTTTATCAGGTGTCATAGGTTTGTTTAAGCACAATCCCAGTGGAGCTCTCTGCAGCCCTGTTGGGTGCCTGTTCCATGCCTGCACAGATCCTTTGCAGGGCGTGTGAGGTCTCATTGGCCTGGATTTGCATCAGGAGTATCATGTGATGCTGCAGAGCATCTTCCAAAATGTGTGACCTTGACTCCTCAGGCTGTAACCTGTGGTGGTGAGATCTCTGCTGTTGCTGTTAGTGAGGAAGTACAACATGGAGTTGCCAGGTATCGCCGCCCATCTCCCTCCTGTTTCTCCTCTCAGGTGAGCTGAACTGCCATGCACATGGGCGGTGCAGTGATAGTGTTCAACGGGTGTGGCCCCTTAACTTCCCTGCGAGCATCGAGGGAGATGGGAGTTCGTGTATTGCACAAATTGTGTATTTATTAGCTGCTAAATTGATTTCCTCTTCTGCAAATCAAAGCCTTGGTGTTTGCCCTTTACTGGAGGCAGGGCGAGCCCTCCAGGAAGCAGACAGCTCTGCTGGTCCTGGAGTGAACAAAGAGTCCAAGCGCCAGGAATTAGTCTGTGTTTTGAATAATTTATCTGATCTTTCTGAGGTGCTTCAGGAGATGCCCTGTGGCGTAAGGAGGACAGCTGTTGGGAGCAGACAGCTGAGCCGAATGGGACTTTATCCTTTATCTGTTTTTGTCTAGGCTTATTTTTTTTCTGTGGACCAAAAGGGTTGTGTGGTTTGCTTTGGACCTAATTCTCTGGAAGTGGTTCTCTGAACTGAATTAGCTATCACTTTGCTTTTGGACCAGAAAGCAAAGTGTTTGTACTTTGAAGAGGTTTGTGGACAGAGATAAAACAATTTCCTTTAAAAACATACGGCTGTGTTGTTTGACCTGGGAGGGGTTGTGGACTAAGATAAAAGTATTGCGTTTGGAAATCTCTTCTGGGGAACAGTGGGACCATGTCCGAGTTTTCTGTAAAGACCAGTTCCTCTCCTGAACAATGTCAGTTCAGGACTTGGTCTCATGCCCGACTCTGGAAACCTCACCCTACCTTTGATATCCTCTTCTTTCCTCTTGTCCCACTCAGAAACCTGCACAGGCAGAAAGCAAGAGAGGGGGAGGATGGTCAGAACGGCTTTGTACGATGCTGACCAAGACTTACGGCTGAGAGCTGAGGAGATGTTCTTCAAGGTCCTTCTCGCCTTGGGGTAGCTGCAACAATCAGCACGTGGAAAGTGGGGTGTTTGTATGTCAGCTTTTAGAGCTGGTTTCCTTCATGGTTTGGGGAAGAGGTCAGCTCTCTGCCTTCTGATCTGATACAGCCTAGCTGTTGTCACTAGAAAGTGTGGCACTGTGCTCTAAGTTAGTATGCAAGTTCACACAAAGGAGTTGTGAATGAGCTCAGAGTTCTGTTGGAAGAAGAAAGGGTTGGATGCAAAGGCTTAGATACATGCTGCTTTAGGCAGCACCTTCTGCACTGGAGCTACATGTGGAATATCTGAACAAGCCTGCCAGCATTCTCCTGGAAATGCAAAATCTATTTTAAAATATATTTCTAATTAATTTATTTCTTTTTGAGAAGGATTGGAGTAATAGCCTGGAGCTTATCTGCCCAGCTGGTTATGGCAGTCCTAGCCAGATAGGCTTCTTATGGGTTAAGCTTTGCCACTGTGCATCAGTGCTAGATGTCCATGGGGCTAAGAGCAAAAACTTACTCTCTGGCCTGTTTCTGTGGTTTTATCCCAGCTGATCCTGCTGATGAGGACTGCAGCGGAGCACATGGGAGAAGGATCTTCTCAGCAAGTGTGGAAGTGGCAAAGGTTGAGACAGGAGTGGTGGGAGCTGGTGTCCGAGGCCCGTGTGTGTCTGTCTGGATGGTCGTGTGGGAGGGCTCGGCTGGCTTCCCCACCAGGGCCGTGATTTGGAATCTTCTGTGACTTGAAAGAAATTCCCGGTCTGATTTGTCAGTATGGCTGCTTTTTTCCTGCCCTACAAAAACATGGGAAAGGAAGAATGTGTGAATGCAGTTTATTTCGACAAAGCTCTGCAATGTTTCTAGGTCTGGTCATTTGCTTTAACATTGACAGGCCTTAGTCAGGGCTGACTTGAACGGGAGCCTGGGACTGAACTGGCAGCAGGGACCCTGCTTCGTCACTGAGCTGCCAAAAGTCTGAGCTGCACCCTGCCCCATCCCAGGGCACTGTGCTGCTCTCTCAGGACCTGGGACACAGTCCAGGAGCCACTTGTCCACAGTGTTATTTCCATGTAGTAAATAGCAGCTTTCTGGGAAGGTTTGTGTTGGGTTTCCCTCTCTGAGCTGAGTGATACTCTGACTTCGGCAGCAGAGCTCTGCCTGCCCAGTGTTCTCAGAATAATCCTGTGCTGGCGTGTCCTGGCTCTTTGAGACCCAAACCAAACACAGATAATGTTCTGTGACAACATTCTTCAACAGGTTGATGTCCATGCTGTTGAGCAATGCAGAAATGGAGGGTGTAATGATACTGGGGTCAACAACGTCCTGTCCCTTTGGGCGTTGTGCTCAAGAGTTGTGGGTTTAGCAGCCAACACAGGTTGCTCCATGGCAGCTGAACTGGTAAAGGGGAAGTTTGGGTCATCTTCATCCAAGCTGGCAGGAGCTGCTGCTGCTTTACTGCCCAGCAGGAACATTGACTCGTGTGCTGGGAGAAAAGTGACTGCTCTTCCAACCTTGATGATTCAATCCCAAGTATGGCAGTTGTTTTAGATGACCGCGGGTTTGATATGATCTGGTCCATGTTAGGACTCAAAGAAATGCAAAGACACTTGGAAATCTCTTTGGAAAGACAAGTAAAATAATCACATATAGCAACACAGTGAAAGAATTGCGTTTGCGCTACGTGGGCACACACATTCTGCTGGGATCAGCCAGAGCCCAGCTAATGCCCTTACTCCCTGCTAAGGGAACTGGCAAGCTGGGTGTCCAGGAATTCCTATGACAAGTTTAATATTTTGTGTCCACGAGTTACCCCTTTCTACCTCATGCGTAAGCAAATCAAGCTCCTCTTTAAAAACAGTTAGGACTCTTGGCTTTCAGTAGATGATTTCAGTCATTAGCTGATATATTCTTTCTGTTGCCACACCTTGGTGATTTCATGGCACTTGTGTAGCTGTTGATCTGGCATCTTCAGCATGCGCTACTCACCCATGCCTGTGTCTCAGAGGTGTTTTAGAATGTGATGGTATTGCTGCCGTGGTGTGCCTTGGGCTAGGCAAGGAACCAGCCTCCTCTCCCCTTTCCAGCATATGGGTGCTCTGCTCCTGCTGTTGGGATGTTATTTGCAGTATCTTTGGTGTTCACATTGTCTCTGGAGTTTGCTAATGATCTTGTACGGAGCAGAAAACGTGGGCAGCAAGGCCAGGTTGATACCTCAGCTTCCCCCCTTCTCAGATGCCTCTGAGGGCAGCAGCACCAGGAGCAGACCTAAGCTGTGCTGGTGCCACGAGCAGAGATGATCCTTGCATCACTGATACAAGGCCACGCAGCTCCCACCTTCTCAGCAGAAAACTGGGAGCCCTGCTGCAGCGGAGAAGTCGCAGCATCCTAAACCATGGCGTTGTGGGTCGGTTTGCTCTGGGGCCGACATGGGCCGGGCAGGCAGCAGCGCTGGCTCTGGCCACAGGCCTCACACGGGCGGCTGCGAGGGTGCAAAACTTCTTTGTGGCGCTCGGACACCTTGCGGGAGCCGGGAGGGGCCTCTTGGTGCTTTTGTGTGGGATAGTCAGTTTGTATGCAGGGCTGGTGCACGCATTCCTTGTACTGGAAGCTTGGAGGGGGAAGGAGTTAATGGGGACAAGGGCACGGGAAGAAGATAGCTGGATCTGAGTTGGGGCTACTGGCTGATATTTTTGCAACAGTCTTCTGTTACCCAGCGTGAGACCGCGGGGATTAGCTGGGCAGACTCTCAGGCTCCTTCCGTACTGAGGGCCCGCCTGCCCTCTGCACAGCAGTAGAGCTTTTTTCCACAGACTTTCAAAATCCAGTGCACTTGGGGAATTTTTATTGAGGGATTTTATGGTGCTTATTTCTTTAGCAGAGAAATTTTGTGTTTGCCCCTAGTTATTTACCCTAGTAAAAGGGTAAACAGCAAGGTTGCTGCTTCCCGAGGGTGCAGTGGTGCTAAATTCCTCAAGCACATTGCTGTAGTGCCTGCATCCCAGAGCCTGCTGGATCACACCTGCCTCTTCCAAGTGTTGGCAGGTCGGGTTGTTGTCACTGCTCAAGGAGTGGGAGCTTTGCCATGACCTGCCCCTTCTGTCAAGCAGCGGATCTGTCCCCAAGTCTGTAGTGTGGTTATCTGGTGTGATCTCTGCGTGATTAGGAAGAAATTCTTTGCTTGGGAAGAAATTATTGCCTGTGGGGGTTATGTGGCCCTGGCACAGGGTGCCCAGAGCAGCTGTGGCTGCCCCTGGATCCCTGGAAGTGTCCAAGGCCAGGTTGGACGGGGCTTGGAGCAACCTGGGATAGTGGGAGGTGTCCCTGCCCATGGCAGGGGGTGGAATGAGATGGTCTTTAAAGTCTCTTCCCACCCAAACTGTTCTGGGATTATGTGAGTCTGGCTTGGCTGCTGGCGAGGGTGAAGAGGGGCTGCAGGCAGTGCTGCTTGCCCAGGTTGCTGCTGTACAGGTGAACTGTTATTAGCACCTGTGGGGGAATATTACAAAAAGGCACCGTACGTGTCCTCCCCTGCTCTGGGCAGTGTCTTTGATGAAAGTGTGGAATGCTGTGCTTGACCAGGTCTTGTCTTTCGCTGCGCTGGCAGTGCTGGAGAGCTGGGCTTCCGTGGGAAATTGCCTGGGCATGAGCAGCTGGACCATCTGTTTTAAAATATTGCTTAATATGGGCAGATTTACTCCAAACCTTTAGCTTTCTGGGAGCAAAACAATCTCTTCAGTCTTAAAAGTTCGTTACTTCGTATGGTACCCTGGTCTGCTCCTTTCCTGCCAGATGCCAATGTTTGTCCCCTGGATCCTGGTGATGGGACTGCTCTGTATTTGACGCAGTGCAGCCTAAAGTTTGAGCTAAAAAATCCATTTCATTTATGATTTTAGAGTAAATTTTGAAAGATAAAAAGTGATTCTTAATGCTGATGCTCTCCTTTGAGTGAATGAATGAGAAATGGTCTCTTACTTTAGGCTTTCAGATAAGCTTCTGGGAAAAAGCACAGAAAGAAAGCTATGGCTTTTTTTTGAGCATTATCCTTGCTTTTTTATCAACACTGGTACTGAGAATTTGCTTTTTCTTGCAGCTAACCAGATACATCATTCCTACTGCTGAGAGAGCTGCTGTTTCTCACAGTACTAGTGCAGCAAGAACTCAATTAAGACTTCTTAAAAGGTTCTTAAAAGGTTACCAATTGTTGAGGTGGATTTGTGCCTTCTGCTTTGCCTGTGACATGACAGTAGCATGGTTTGTTTTAGTTTTCTGTTGTTTTTTTTTTTCATAAATCTGTACTGTAAAAATCTTGTGCCTTTGCATTTCTTTCAATTTACATAAAGATTTTTTTTTTTACTCAGTATGCAAATTTGTTGCAGCAGTTCTAATATCTGAAGAGATAATTGTTAATGTTTTTTAAACAGTTGGTGTCTTTGGGTTTTATCTCAGTATATTTTGTGACTGCTGTTCAGAGACATTTCTTCTGAGACGCTGTATATAGAAAATCCTTTGTTGTCCATTACTTTTCACAGATTGATGTTTTTGTTGGACAAGCTGAGAAGGACCTATGCTTCAGTGTTCCAGCACAGAGTGAGCCCGTGTGTCAAAATTACTCCCCTAGGATGGGGTTGCACAGCACCTATTTATTCTTTAATAGCTTTCTATTAGCTCAGGATATACAGACATTTGGGAAACTTGGTGTTTGAAGATGGAATTTCAAACCTCTTTTGAGGTTGTGTGTCTTTAGAGCTGTGTGGCAGGAATTGGGGTAGATTTACAGACCTTTCTGGTGAATACCAGAGAGGACAGTGACTGAGGTGTGAAAAGAGATGGAAGGGAAGTGTCTGCCCCAGGGAGCTGTGGCCTGGAGGTGTCTGCATGGGGAGAAGTGGGCACAAGGGAGCAGTGACCTGCTGGTGACTGTATGATGGAACTGTGATAATGGCTCTGCAGGTGAGACTGAGTTAGAGATGGGACTTGCTGGGAGCAGCTGGCACCCGATGGTTTGTATGAACTATGGCAGCCCAAGAAGGTTGATTAATATTTATTAAGGACAATGGCTTGCTTTTGTGTCAGACTTTCTGCCACCTCACAGTTGTCTGGCATGTTAAGACTGTAAATGCTTCTGCAGGAGTTTAGTTACTTCCCCAGCAGTGCTTTCAGATGAAGCTGAGATCCTCTGTCAGGGATAGAGTGTTAGAAAGGTTGAAGTCTGCTACCAAACAAAAAATCTTGAGTAAGACATATTCCATAGAAAAAAAAGAAATAAAATGCAAATGTCACGTGTATTTTGAAGGAAAGGATGGTAGGAGCTTGAATGCATTTACCCATTTGACAGCTTTCTGTTTCATAGGCAATTTCTGCAGGTCATGCTTACCAGCTATTAATGAGAATGGTGGGAGCTATTGGGTGTTACTTTATTTTCTCAAGTACTCAGCGCTCAGTAATTGTTGATGATGAAACTGGTGGCACTTACAGAGGGCAGGAGGGGTCTGGCCTGGACCTGGCACAGGCCGGCACATACCTGTTGTCCTCTCCCATTAGGTGATGGTTTCTGCTGTGCATCCACTTCTTTTTCTCCAGAAGAACATCTTGAATTTGAAGGTGGGGGTTATTTTGTGCTGAGAAGGAAAAGACGATTGCTGTTCTCCATGCTGGAAGATCAAAGGTTTTTTACTGGAGAGAGATGCTTTGCAGATCCTCTGCTTGTTGTAAATGAAAGGAATGTAACACAGGTGTCTGAATTTCTCTTGTAAGCCACTGAGAAGTGGCAGGATTTGATCCTCAGTGCTCTATAGCCCTTTCATGGGAAAACAGCAGCAAGCCTCAGTTCAGGATGGCAGCTTTGCCTTAGTGAATAATTTGGCAAAACTGTGCTGTCAGGTGAGACGTGAGGTGTGCTGGTGTTCTGCTAACCTAGATTTGGGAGACCCTGACAGTAAGCAGTCTATGTATTAATAAACGGTGAAATGAGGGGGGGAATATGCGATGGAACTGACTCCTGCTGGCCCAAAGAGAGCAGCTTTTAGCTTGCAGCTTGTGCTGTGCCCTGGGATGCAGCTCTGCGGAGCAGCAGGATGCAGCGCTGAGATCCCTGTCCCATGGCATTCCTTGCCCAGGCAGCAGCCCAAACCATTCCCCATTTTCGTGTGTTGGGCTCCTGCCTGTGCCCAGCTCTGTCTTGTCTGGGGGGAGGGCTGTTCCCAGGGCTAGTTGCTTCCTATTTATGTTTTGCTGACAAGTCTGTATAAAGAAAATGAAAGGGTCAGGGACTCTTCTCTTTTTTTCTGTTTCTATCAGGGTTGCAAACCTCAAAACTGTTTGAAACACATTTTCCAGACTTTGATGTGAAGATCCCTTCCCAGTGCAGTTTCATTTCTCCTCCTAAGAAGTTGTGTATAGTTAAAGGAACACCAAGAACATGTGAACAAGTGCATTTTCATAGGCTGGCTGTTGCAGTGCTTTGGCTGCTTTTTAAAAAGAATTCTGTGCATGTGTGTAGTGACACTTCATGGAGTGACAGCCATTGTATTTCCGTGGTAGCAAGGGCTGGGCTTTTCTTAGGCTTCCCTTCAGTTTTTTTCTCTGGTTTCATTTTGATAATCAACTTTATGTCACTTTTTGTGGAATTACATCTCTGGTCCTTTTGCTGAGGAGAAACCAGGACTCTTTTAGTTAAATAGCTTCTTTCTCTTGGTGTTCGGAGGTGTCAGCAGTACCAGGAATATTTATATTACTAGGGAAAACAGCATTTTGCAGTATAACACGTCTTGTTTGTGGATGTGACAGGGACTGAAGCTGGCAGTTAGCTGGAAGCAAAGCCTGAACAGTCTCTGCTGGATGTCTCATGGCAAAGGAACTACCTGAAAGTTAGAAACAGTTCATTGCAGAAGTGTCTCAGAGTTTCTCAAGCAGCAGCAGAATAAAGCTGATGTGATTCTTACTAGCATTTGTCCATAAATTAGAAATTTGAATTATTTTCTGTGATTTATAACTTGTTCAAACTGTTTCCTTGTCCAAAAGCTTTAGAAGCAAACAGTAGAGGGAGGATGACCAGAAGTGGCCATGACTTGCACAAGTAAATGTTACATCTGACAGGCACTGGCTGCTTCTTGTGAGGTGTTCAAAAGAAAGGAATAAAAATTTGAATGGATGTTCATCTCCACACAGATTTTGTACTCCTGCTCCTCCCAGGAGTGCAAAAACCTGATTATGCCAGGAAGAGGAGAATGGCAGCTTGATCCTGCATGGATTCATTGGACATGGGACTCATAGGTAAATACAAATTCAGGAACAGCATATGGACATGGCTTGCACCCTCATTGGGGATTCATAATATTTCTGGCAAGGTTTGCTCTACTGGAGAGGGAAGCCACAGGAGTTACCAGCTGGAGTAGCTTTGACTGCAGAGCCATTTTGTTTCTGCAGGGATGCTGAACCCTTGCACCTCTGAGCAGTTGGGGTTATGGGTGCTGAGCAGCAGCACCGCTGTGCCCTTTGCCATACCTGCTGCCCTGGGTGCTCTCAAAGGTCTTGGGGATCAAAGGGGCATCCTGGCCAGTTCAGGACAGGGTTAGGGCTTGTAAATAGTGCTGCAAGATAAATACAAAGTGTTAAAAAGCACTTTTTTTTCAGTTATAAAAACTGTAGCAGGAAAAAGGCAACAGGAGTTCTGCGCTGTGGAAAGAAAGGGTTTGTGTGTCCTTCAGGGAAGCAGAACGCTTTGGGCTGGGTGGTGGAAGGAGACCAGAGCTCTCCACAGAAGTTTCACCTCCTGACTGTGGTCCATGTGCTGGAGCCAAGCTCTGCAGAGGCCTGGGTTTGTCCTGGCTGGGAACACTGGGGCTTTACTCATCTGGAACCACACAGAAAAGGAAAACCACAAAACCCTCAGCTTCCTGCTCTGCAGGTAACGTGATTGCAGCTCATTTCTCTACTTTCACTTTCTGCACTGTTTGCTTGCATTAGGAACAGCTGTATTGAGGTCTTTATTTAAAATTTTATTTATCTTTTTAGACCTCTTCTGTCTTCATGGGCAGGATGCAAGGTCTTTGATTAGAGTTGCATCAGCTGATGTACCAAAGCCAGTCTGTTGTTCGTGGCTGCAGATCCCTTGGCTGTTGGTTTGCAGTCGGGAGTTGCTGTGTCCGTCTGTGCAGTTCTTCCTTCAGGAAGAAGTTTAATTGTTGTAACGCTTCAATCAGTATTATCTTCGCTAACAAGAAAGTGAAGATTTCTGCCACATAAGTAAATATCCACAAGGCTGCTGAGAGCAGCCAGCTGTTGGCTGTTGTTAGCTCCGGCACTCCTCCAAGCTCCTGAAGGCAGCAGCCCTGTGCCCAAATCCCCGGCTGACTCCAGCTTTCAGCTGAGGCCTGGAAGGGGTTTGGTACCTGCTGCCCTCACTCCTTCCAGCACAGCAGCAGAGCAGCATTCCTGGCATTCTGAGTGTTTTGTCACTTGAATGACAATGTTGGGCAAGAGTGCCATCACCGTGTGTCTTTCTGAAGAGAGTGTGATGCTGCCAAGCTATTAAAGCTGCAAATTCGGGTGGAAATATCAGTCATTAGACAATGCCCGACATGTCTCGGCAGTGGGAATCCGAGGCTCCTTCCTGTGCTCGTCCTGCTACAGGGTATTGCTAATTCATACTGAATGCTTCACAAGACAGTACAAGGCTGGAATTTTTGAGTGCACAAGATTTTTTTTTTTTTTTTGGTAAGAAAAACATCACCCCAAAAGCTGGTGTTCACAGAGCCGTGGTGTGATGTTTAGCAAAGCCTCTTGAGTGTTCATTAAGTTATTTTGGTGTTGAGAAATAACTGGCGTTTGGGTGTTTCTGCTGGATTTCCGCATGAGGAAAGGTTTGAAGAAGGTAATGGAAGTGAACCAAAGTTCATTTAAATAAGTTTTTTTAGATTTTTTCCTTTTTTTTTTTTTTTTTTTTAATTCCTTGCTATGTGAATTTTCCTTCATTTTTCCCTCTCCAGTTCCTTGGAAAGCAGAGTAATTCGAGTGCTGGGAGATGAGCTGTGACGTGGCAGCAGGGCACTCCTGGCCCTAGTGGAGGTGTGCTGGGCAAACCCTGGTGCTGGGTTGTGTACATCCACTGTGGCATCGAGGATCTGCTGTCCTGCAGACAGGGAGTGGATCCACTGGGAACACCCAGACCTGTTGTGTGGCCGTGGGAAGATCTGTGCTGCTGCTGTGCTGGACAGAGTCACGGAAATTCAACAAACTCGGGTTGTGTCTCAAATGCAAGTGCCAGGGCAGGTCCTGTGTGACAAGGGGAGAGGGTGGGTGGTGACAGGGCGCTGGGCATAGGTGACAGGTTGTGTCTCTTCTGACAGCCTGCACACAGCTGAGCTGCTGTGTCAGGTTTGCATTGTTCAACCTGACTTCAAGTCTGAGGGCTTCAGTCAAGCACGGGGTTGAGTTGTGTGAGCTCTTGCCAGCCTGGCCTGATGGGGTCTGGCGCTCACAAGGTGACGAGAGGACGGGATACGACTGGGGGAGTGAAACCCAGCAACAGTCATTAAATACAGAGATACCCTGGCTGACTGAGGGCGGCCTTGAGCTGGAAGTGGTTGGAGGATGAAAGAATGTATGAAGGAAGGATGTTGTGGCTTTGGTTATCGCTCTTTTCATTGGCGTCTCAGTGCTGTGGTGGAGGGCAAGATGCTGTGCTAGATGGACCATTGTGGCTGTTGTTAGGCTCTCTGTCTTTGGATCTAGCCCTTACCTCTGGAATTAGAACATCTTCTGAAATCCAGATTGGAGAAGGACAAAAATAGATCAGATAGATCTATCAGATCTATCTAGATAGGTAGATCTATCTAGATCTACCACTTCTGTCTAGATCTATCACTTCTAAAGCTTAGCACAAAATTGCCTTGGATTTAGTGTCCAAAAGTTCTCCAACCGAGTGCTTTCAAAGAAACGAAAAGCTTTATATGCTCTGTAGACTTGCAATTTGATTTCTTGCTTAAGCAACTCTACACACCTCCATTATAATTCAGCAGAACGAAGCAAAAATGCCTGTTGGGAGCATGTGTTCCTAGGTGTTCTTAAGATCCAGATCAAAATCTTTCTGGTGTAACAGTGCAGAAACAACCTTGCAGCTGAGACCAGGTTTTCAGAAGGGCTCAGTTCCTCTCTAAGTCTGTGAAGACACTGATCAGATGTTTGGGAGAACAGCACACGTGGGCACTCACAAGCAAGAGACCAGTTCATGTGAAGCAGATCCAGATTTGAAAAACTGGCTCAGTGTATTTTTAGCTGCGCATAGATGTCAGGCTGGTAGTATTTGGAAAAAACCCCCTATATATTACAAAGTTTTGGATCCAGACATGATCTGCTGTGCTTGCATTGCGCAAAGGATTATTTCTTGTGGTAATAGTGGTCAAGTGGAAAAGCAGCCCAGTGCTGGGATCACGGCATTATCCCTCCTCAGGAGAGTCTGGAGCCTGTTAGAAGCCAGCTCCAGTATGAGTCTCCTCATTGTAGTACAAGTTGTTTCCAACATTTTATTTGTGCGTGTTAGTGCAGCCTGAACATTTTCACACGCACACTTTCTCTGCTTATTCTTTCTAGTTATTTAACTACTCGGTGACTAGTACAACAGGCAACATGTAGTACTAGTACAATAGGCAACATGTAACTATTCTTATTCCCCTGACTCTGGAGGATTTCTTATTCTATGATTCTGTGACTGTAGGATTCAGTCTGGTCCCTGTGTCCAAGGTGTTTATCGGAGCCAGCGGGATGCAGGCTGTGATTGATGTTGCCACTTTGCTGGCCCAAAGTACCTAGAGGGATGATGGAAACATGCTTGTTGCTTTATCCAAAGAAACTAAATCCTTTCCATTGACCTTAAGCAAAGTCCTCAAGGGCAGATTTTTTCCCTTGCTTTTAGTCTGAGTACGGGCTCCTAAAATTAAAAAGAAAAGAAATAAAATCAACCAAACCCCCTCCCCAGTCTTCCTTCCTGTGGTATATTTTATAATCGTTGCTGTGCTGTTTCATATTGAAAAAGTACCTGGCATGGCCCTTTGCATAATTTGTTATTGTTGTTCACCAGGAGAGGCTCCAGGTGCTGCACAATAAATTTCCCAGGGCAGTGTCACCCTTTGTATCTGACAGCTGCTCTGTGACAGGCTCCGCTGGGTTATGCTGTGGCTGCCTCTGGCACAGGTTGCAGGAGTATTTTGGGTGAAGCAAAGTGCTGCTGCGAGAGCAGACACAGACTCCTGGTCTGGCAGCACCTCCCATGTGGACAACCAGGCCCTCCAGGTTCTCTGCAGCAGTGTTTCACCAGGCTTGGCACTGGACTGTGACTGTGAGCCATGTGTTAAATGCTGCTCTCCAGCTAGAAATTGCCTGAATCCCAGTTTGGGATGGAAGCTGCTGTCTGACCTCAGTGCTGCACTCTCCTCTGGGCAGGGAACTTTAACCCTATTCATACCAATGGTGTTTTCATGCAGGATAGCATCAGGGATAACATTAAAGGTTAACAGTGGGTTTTGGAGAGTCCAGAGACTTCATTCTCAGGTCTTGCTTCTGGGAGTTTCCAGTCTGAGGGAACTAATCTTAATCCGATTGCAATTTCTTGCGCTCTAAGCTTAACCTACTTTACCAGGCGTGGTGGTGGAGGTATTTATAGATGGTGGAAGCGCTGTTGGATCCCGGATCCTGCATTGCCAGGTGTGGAGGTGCGTGTCTGCCGGTGCAGCTGTGAGCTGCCTCCTGGCCCCAAAACATGCACATGTCTTGCTAAAATGTTGTCTAGTTCTGTTGTTTTGCCATGGAGTGTTTTCATGAAGGCAGTGGCCAGTAATCCTTCCAGAGTCCTGGCTGCTCTAGGCTTGGGTGTTTGTGCTCCCTAGTTGGAAGCACACTTGGGACTGTGGGTGAATTATGGATAAATCCTCTTTCTAATGAGGTGACTCCTAAAAATGAGCATACTTAGCTTACTCCTTCAGTGCAAAATCATAATTTCAAATTTCAATGCTGACTCTCAGATTATACTAAATCGAAGGCTTCATTGAAGGACTAAAAATGTCAGTAACAGACAGACATACTGAAAATATTTGTACCCTTTAAAGCGAATTTCTGTAGTTTAAGAGTTGCAGCTCTTAAAGCTAATAAGTCAAACCCCAGGCCTCTTCTTTCATCCAGGCTCCTCAAATGGAACTGCAGGATATGCTGAAGTTCTTTAGGTTTTGTTTCAAAATTTGACTAGTTTTTTTCTTGAAAAATGGTTTATCTTGAGGGTAAGACTGGAAATCTACTTTAGCCTCAAATTAGTTGTGCTGGTGTTGGAGTAGATCCATGAGCAAGACTGGAAAGGAAGGAGATACGAGTGCAGGTCTGTAGGTTGGAAGAGTCTGTGGGCAGGCAGGGCTGTGCTAGCAGCAGCAGGAATAACCAGCTGGAAATCCTGGGAGCGTTCAGGATGTCAGCAACTGCGGGGCTGCAGCTCTGAACGCAGGTAAATGTTCTTTGCTGTCTGTATATCAAAGCAGGCATTTTGTTAGCAGACAAGATACAGCAGTTTGGTTATTTAAAGCTGTTGGAAGAGCAGAGATCTGTGTCGGTTTTTTTTTTTCTGTCTCATGTTAGAGTTTGCACTGGCTTTGCTTGGAATTACCTTGGAAGAAATCAAAATTGATAGTTTTCTATTAAGAAAATGACCTCAAGCATTCAGCTCTGTTTCCAAATGGAAGTAAATAATCCATTCTTCCCCATTTTCTGTCTTTTTGTTGACGTGTTTTAATTTTACAAGGGAGAGGTAAAAAGGTTGCACAGTTCATTACCCATGCATTGACTGTCCTTCCTGTTTGCTGTCACAGCTTGTGTTCCTGTGGTTGTATTTCTTTTTTTCCTGCTTATACTACAGTAAGGAAAGAGAGTGCAGATTGGATTCCTGGTGTATCATCACTCCACAAACAGACAGTGACTTGAGCACACGACCAGAGAGAATATTTACCTGTGCGCCGTGGCTCACTTGAACGCTGTGACCTGTGCTCAGGCTGTGGCAGCAAGAAGTTGATCCTGCAGAGTTGAACCGAGAGGAGAACATTTTGACAGGAATCAGTTTGTACCCTTGCAAGATAGAAACCTTGGAAAAATCCATTAAACTACTACTGTTTTGAAAATCTTAGTGCTTGAAAAGGGAGCATTTTGTTCTGTGTAACCTGAACACGGTCAGCAGTGCGCTTGAGGCGTGGCATGCGGGAATGGTGGTGAGGAAATTCTAGGAAGAAGTTAGAATTGCTTTCTCCAACAGGAGGTGACTCGGAGGCTTGAAGAAATGGCTGGGGGTATCCTGTGCCAGCACAGTGTGTCCAGCAAGACCAGCAGGTGACAGTCCCCCTGTGCTGGGCACTGCTGAGGTGCCTTGAATCCCTTATTACAAGACAGACATTGAGGGGCTGGAACATGCCCAGGGAAGGGAACGGAGCTGGGGAAGGGTCTGGAGCCCCAGGAGGGACTGAGGGAGCTGGGAAAGGGGCTCAGCCTGGAGAAAAGGAGGCTCAGGGGGGCCCTTTTCACTCTCTACAACTCCCTGACAGGAGGGGGCAGCCAGGGGGGGTTGGGCTCTGCTCCCAGGGAACAGGGACAGGAGGAGAGGGAACGGCCTCAAGCTGTGCCAGGGGAGGTTTAGATTGGGTATTAGGGAAAATTTTTTCAGCTGTCAAGCACTGGAAGGTGCTGCCCAGGGAGGTGGTGGAGTCCCATCCCTGGAAGTGTAAAAATGTGTGGATGTGGTGCTTGAGGCCATGGCTTGGTGGTAAACAAGGTGGTGGTGCTGGCATGATGGTTGGGCTTGGTGATCTTAGAGGTCTTTCGAACCTTAATGATTTTGTGATTCTGTAAATCATAGATGTCCTAGGTGAAGTAAAAATAGTAGTACACAATCTAACTGTGGAGGAATACTTCTGGCCTGCATGTGACCTGTAGACAGCTGTTTCTTGTTGTGTGAAGGCTGGTTGGCTGTGGTGATGGTAAAGAGGCCTCACAGTGATGAGAACTTAACTGCAGAGCCAAGTGCTTGGATTAATTCTGGTGATGGATAGCAGCACATAAATAATTCTATCCTTGGCCTAGCACCCATTCACCAGTGCAGCAAGGAACAAGTGCTGCTGTGAGCCTGAGTTTTTCTGGGGCTGCTGTGTCGGTGCTTTTCCCAGTGTCCGTTTGGGCTGCGGTCTATGGAATGCCAAGGGCCATGCGTTTGAGGATACAAGGCGTCACTCCTGGACCTCAGTTCCATGCACAGTGGATGGAATACTTGGGATCCAGGCCTGGTGGATGGCATTCTTTTAAAAACGGTTTTGAGGACACCACTACCACTAAGGCTGGGGTGATTTGCAGTAAAGATTGCTATCCTTATGGGTGGATTAACTTATTTACAATCAGAAAGCTATTTCTGGCTGTCTTTTTTCTTCTTGGAGAGCAGCCTAGCTTAGGATACAATCCTGCTTGGGTTCCCTCAAAACATAAGGTAGTATTTGCCACTTCTGCTCAGCCAAAGTCCAGGCCATCCTGTTTTCAAATATGGTCTGGACTTGGTATAACCATTAGCATGCAGCTGAACAAACCCAATGGTAACAATTGGGAAGACCATAAGTCAAGAAACTTCATAATTTCAGGTCTGGTGTTGAGGATTACCCTAATTTGTGAAAAAGTAATTTATTCCAAAGTTAGTTTTGGTTTCTTCCAAATCATTCTCTGTCCCATAATCTTTACCGTAAAAGTTCTCAGAGAAGTAGGTGTTATAATGGTTGATGATTAGAATTATGCGTTAAGTTAGCGGAGCCTTTCAAAGACAATTTATATAAGGTGGATATTTCTGCAGCACGTTTTCGGACAGTTTTGGTCACGCAGCCTTGGTGGTGATGGGCATTAGTGAATTCCAAAAGCACCATAACCCCCACGCCTCCTTGTTGCAGTGAGGCAGGGTGGTCTGTAATGAACCTGCGTTAGCAAAATCACAGCAGAAGTCCTGCATCTAAAGAGGGTCTTTTGTCTCCAGTTAGAACGATGTGTCTGCAAGGAATAGAGACATGGAGTCAAAAGCCTTTTTTAGGATGAAACTCAAGATTTGGAGTCCACAGCTATGAAGGCTGCTGGGGAACACAGTTTGCTTTGGCTCTCCTCAGACTTCTGCTTCATTTGAGTCTGTTGTTTCACTTACAGTACGTTTCCATGTGATCTGTGCTGGATGGAAATTCCTGGCATTTCTCAGGATGTTCGTTTTTCCCGGTCGCATTCCTTGTTCATCAGCTGAGCAGAAACAAACCATCCTGTTTGCTTCCCAGGGGCAGCCTAAGCTTCAGTATTTGTTGGATTTGTAGAAAATCCAGCTCCAGATGGTGGATTGACATAATTGAAACTATCCTTAGAATCCTACTGAGGTAGAAATCAATAAACCAACATTTAACTGTGTTAAAGAATGTTCTATCCCTGTGTGAAAACAGGAGGAAACTTGGTGTATAAAGTTTAGTAAGAATAGGAGCAGGCTGTGAGGAGATTTTCTGATGAGCGTTTGTAGTTAATTGTGTCAATTTTAGTGTTGGGCCACTTCAAGTCCCATGTTCTCCTGAGCTGTATGAACATTGCCGTGAGAAAGGGAAAATCTTGCAACACAACGTTACTGCCCTTTGGCAGAGGGCTGGGGTTTCGGGCGTGTGAATGAAACAGACTCAAAGGATAAGAGAAGAAATCCCCGGGCCCCGTGTGAGGGCGGATTTGTGCTGCCATCGTGGCACCGGTGAGCGAGGGGCTGTGTGGCCGTTCTCCACAGGCTCCTGCCCAGCACCGCCCTGAGCAGACCTGGAGGGAGCTGATGAACAGGGAGAGGTTTCAGCGATAAGCGTCGCATCCTCCAGATCCTCGGCAGTCCTTAACTCTGGTTTTGCTCTTTGTGAGCGGGGAGATGCCCTCAGGAGAGGTGTGGGAGTGGTGATGGCGTGGCAATGGCGTGGTGTTGGGACAGGTTGTGTGCTCGCAGAAGGTCCTCTCGTTCCTCAGTGCTGCAGAGCTGCCCTCAGCTGTATGCTTTGCTCCAGGGACAGACACGAGGTGCAGAGTGCTCTGCGTCTGTGCTGGCTGACGGTGTCCTCAGTGTCAGCTTGAAGTGGGTTGGTACAGTGGGAGTGGTGAGGCACTGGCACAGGCTGCCCAGGGAAGCTGTGGTTGTCTCGTCATTCAAAGTTAGACGGGACTTTGATCAACCTGACCTAGTGGAAGGTGTCCCTGCCCATGGCAGGTGTTGGAATGAGTTAATCTTTAGTGTCTTTCCAACCCAAAGACATCACCCAGGCAGTGGGAAGCTGGGGGGGATTCAGTTGCGGGTCCCTGGGAAGGTGGGGGGGAAGAGGCCTCTTTTCAGGTGTTTTGGTGTGGAGGAGTGCAGGTTTCCTGTGGGCGAATGGGAACAAGAGAGGGTCTTCTTCTGTACCCCAGTGGGAGGGCTGGGAAGGGACAGCTGCCTTCGTAGTCCCAATCCTGCTGTTGCTTGAGCAGGTCATCTCAACTTCAGTGGAAAATACAGAGCCAGTGGCTGGTGCAGTGACCGAGACCCCTCCCACACTAGTATTTATTTATTTTGTGTTTCCCGCTGCTTCCTCAGTTGGCTGCAGAGCTTTCCCTCACCTGGTCACCCCTCAGATACTCTGTGCTTGGCAGCCCACTTGGCAGAAGGAGTGCACAGAAATCCATCCTCCCTCGAGCCTGGTTATCTCCATTTGCTGCTAGCCTGAGGAGGGTCAGGACCCCCAACAGCCGTCCTGTGCTCAGAGTGTCACATAAAAGGCATCCCAAGGTGCCCTCTCCCTCTTCAGTGCTGTCCCCCCCAGGTCTGTTGGTGTGCCCAGGCTGTGCGTGGCAGGCTGAGCCTCTGTGCCCCGTGGGTGTACATGGAGGGTGCTGATCCCTGGGGCTGAAGGTGCTGTGGCTGCTGGAGCCCTGGTGGGTGATTCCAGATGCTCCAGCTGTCGCAGGAGGTGCTGTGGATGCTTTAGTTTGGCAGCTGCCTTGGAATGAGCTGGGGACGGCCTTGGTATGAGAGCTGACGCTGAGTCTCCATCCCCGTGTCCTAACACAAGCTGTGATTTGCTAATGTTGTAAAATGTAAAATCCTTTTCTTACAGTATGTAATTTTTTTCTGTTTATTTCCAGATGTTCTCAATATTTTGTGCTGACAAAAAGTTTACTTTATGTTCATTGTCTCCCAGGTAAACGCAAAGCGCTGAAGTTAAATTTTGCAAATCCACCTTTCAAGTCCACAGCAAGATTTACTCTAAATACTTCTGGAGTTCCTTTCCAAAATCCACACATGTGAGTATAAAGCTGATGGCACAACTAGTGGAACAACTTTGAAATGATTTAGCCAACACCCAGTGTTAGTTAAATGCAGTTTGATTAGTTCAGTTATTTTTAAGTTGTTTAAATCTCTATTTGAGTGACTGTAAAAGATTTTTTTCCCAGAATTAAGAAAAAAAAAAGGTTAAATTGGGATCTTCTTGGTTTACACTAGAGCTAGTGCCTTCCAGAATTGATTGAATTGAGTATTGTAGATAATATAATATAATGCTAGATACACCTATAATTAATGTCCAGACTGATTCACTGTTGTTTTCCTATCTCTTTATTCAGCTTATTACTTTTCGTTAGAATTTCTTGTTTCTGTGTTACTTGTGAAAGCCATAACTGTGATAGAGTTGTTTTCAGCACTAAAACAGACAAAGATTGAGGATTGTCATTTTAGCAACAGGGAGATGTTAGGGGAGTTATGCAGAGATTAGGTCTCAGTGGGTTTTCTAGCCAGTTTAGCCCCAGGATATCCCTGTCCATAGTCTGAGAGCAAGCATGGCACGGAGCTGTTCCTGACTCTAGTAAATACCAGGGTACATCAGCACCAAAAAGATCAGCTTTGTATCCTCAGATCCACCAATCTAGCTGGACAGTGCTGCTCTGCAGCCAGTCCCTGGGGCAGATGCAGCAAGCACGCAAAAGATGTCCCGCATTTTTCTTCTGTAAGGTCTCAGGAGTTTTGTCAGTGTCAAGTCTCAGAAACTGCACCTGCAGCCTCCCTGCTGCCCGGGGTTTCCAGAGTGTCCCTGTCATAGGCTGCTCCTGCTTGGCTCTGCATGTCACTGCCTCTCTCCTGGAGCTCAGTGCCTTCTGCTTCCCCAGGACATACCTGCTGGGCTCTGTTCCTGGGAGCTTCTTTATGCCGGGGGTTTTCAAACAAGCCTTTATCGAGCTAGGAACATGCTTCTGATGAGTTATTGATAGTAATTATAATATAGAGAAATTTTATAGAGTACTTTAGATGATTCTCAAAATCTTGAGTGACCTTTCCAGCAAATCCTCCTCTTTCCTTCTCTCTCTTTTCCTCTCTGAAATAGAGTATTCTTGTTGGTTGTAGAGCTCACATTTAGATACTCACTTTTTGTGTCTCATCACATCGTCAAACCCTTGTAAAGATTTTCTGCAGAACCCTTTCTGGGGCTCTTTCCTCTCTCTGACCTTGTTAGTCCATTAAATAAAGGACTTAGTCTCAGTTAGTGAGTCCCCACCATCAGCCATCTGTAGGGATTTGACTTTTCTGTGTTTATCTGTGTGGATTTCTGTCTCGGATTCACTGGAAGTCACAGTGGCTCCTGTCTAGCACAGAAGAGCTTTCGTTGTTAGGTGATGACATCTTAAGTTTCATGTTTGTGCAAGTGATTGTCAACGCTGTCCAAGACAGGTGCTGCTCTTTGTGGGAGTTGCAGTTGTTGGCAGGGATTGGATGCTGGGCTGGTTAATGGTGTTACTAGGTCTGAGGGCTTGCAAGTGTTTTGGGTTGGATATGATAGCTGTAAAGGTGCCAGAACTGATGGTGATGTGTCTGTGCTAGAGCTTTCTTGGGAGGCTGCAAGCTGTAATGGCCATTTCTGTTTGAAAGAGATGGATGCTGTTAGCTTGGTTGCTTTCTCCGTGGTGAGGCTGGCTGAGCTTGGATGCAGCAAATTGTCCTCGTGTCCTTTATGTGTCCGTAGCAGATGCTGTTCCTCAAAAGCAGCGTTGACGTTTTCTGGTTGCACGCTTCTGTCAAGTGTTTGTGTCCCAGCTGATGTCTCTCCGTCTCCTGCCTTCCTCCCTGAGATGCTGGAATGACTTTTTCCTCAGTAGGCTAGAAACCTTTTCTAGACTTTGGATTTGAACTGGATATTTCAGACCTCCTCACCCAGACGTGTTCCCGACACAGAGCGTGTTTCTGTTCACCAAGCCCCTTCTCCTCAGCCTGGTGGAGCGGAACAGCCTGGGCGTCCTCCCGAAATGAGCACTGGCTCCACATTGCTGGGCATTGTCCTGGACGGGCCCTCTTGGTCCAGATGGGTGGATCTGAAGATACAGAGAGGTTAATTTCTCACATGAAATCTGGGATTCTGTGGTTTGGATCCACCGATCCAGGGGTGTCCTGTTGCTTCTGCCTTCAGGAGGGCAGGGAGTCCTGCCATCAGATGTGTCTTGCCTGTGCTGAGCCCTGGTTTGGGCATGAGAGGAGGCAGCCAGGGATGACGTGCAGCTGCCAAGAGATGGGAATTGCCTATTAGCTATATTTTGCTTGGTTAGCAGGTTTTGGTTGGGAAACTGCTCAGGCTGGATTGTTGGATGTTTAGGTAAGAGTGTGGTTTCCTACTACATAGAAAGTAAAGGAGCAAATGGGGCTTCTCATGCTGGTGGGTGTGTCAGAAAGGAGGAAACATCCATGAAAACTGCACCCTGGAGCAGAAACGTGGCTGTTGAGGAGGTCAAGCATGCTGTGCCACAGGTGGCATTCCAAATTTCAGGCTATTGAGTATTACTGTGCTCCTTCTCAGTGCCAAGGCTCTGTGCCTGGATAAAATGGGTACAGAGCCCACGTTCTACCAAGGTGCGAGTTCTTCTTTCTTTTGAGGGTTTGTTTCTCGGTCTGAGAGATCTTTAGGAGTGTTGGAAAAGAAGTTGGGGAGTGTGGAGGAAACAATTTTGGGAATTGCTGTAAGCCAGGGGTGGAGTTCAACTCCAGTGAGCAGGGGTGATGCACACGCAGGCTGGACAGGACTAGTTGTGGTTTGCACAGGGAGGTTTCCCAGGTGATCTTTGTGTGATTTCTGACTCCATCCATTCATGCTAGTTCCTTGCTTTTCATGGCATGTTACCTGGAGGAACGATTTCAAGGCCATGGAATCTCAATTACAAAATGTGGCATTCTTAGGACTCTGCCCAGTGCTTCCCAGTTGCCTTGCCTCCTGTGGTGCAGAGACCCTCTGTTCCCACTGCACTTCTGCCTGGAGGCTGTTTCCAGAGCTTCACTGCTGTCGTGGTTAGAGGCTTTTTGCTAATACATAGGCTGTGCCCTGGAATACTGTGTCCAGGAGGAGACAGTATAGATTCAATACTACTGGGTGTAGGAAATTGATAGATGGGTTCCCAAATCTTCTGCCTGCCCCTCTTTTGTAGTTTTTTTCGCATTTGCGGAGGTTTTGAGCCATGTGTTGTGATTTGGGTGCAGGTTGGGGCTTTATCTAACTTCCAGGCCCTAAACATTTTCTGAATTAGAACATGTGTTATAATCAGGGGGCTTTGAAGTGACCTTGAAACAGGAGATCTACTCAGTGTGACTTTGAATGAGATTAGAAACGGGAGGTATGTTTCTAGTTCTAGAATTTGGGCTGTTGTTCCCTGAAATCTCCCCTCCTGGAGATGCTGAGGGCTGAGACATCCCTTATTCCAACTAAAAGGCACTGTGAATGGCTTTGCTGTGCAGATCCTGTGGGGCAGGTGGGCAGAGCCCTGGGATGGTGTGTTGAGCAGCAGGGAGCGAGGCAGGGGTTTGGAAGGAAGGTCCATTCTGTTTCTGTGACTGCATGTGATGGAGGAGGTGTGCCTTGTTTGGTTCAGCTGGAACTGCTGCCACCAAATCTTCTCGAGAAGTGCAAAGAGATTTTTATCTAGGCAGGACATGTATCCTGCCTGTCTGTAGGGCATTCAGCACAGTTGTAAACATAATTTTACATGTGACCTCTACAGGGTAAGGCAGAATAGAGCCTGAATTACAGGCAGTAGTTGGGGAATATAATTCATACTTGAAAGGATGCAGTCTAGAGAGGATGTAAGAGTTTTACTCTGATGGCTGATGCCTGGTCAGAGTCAGTGAGGCTGTGTGATTACCATGCTGTGCAGGCTGGGGAGCAGTTGAGGCTGTGGAGACCTGCCAGGTCTCTTGTGAGTTCAGGCTGAATTTGTCACTTAGACCAGATTAACAGTTGCTAACTTTGTTTTCCCTGCAGCAGACGTTGCAGAGGCTGGAGGACACGAGCCATGGTTAGGGTGAGCTCTTCAAATTCCAACCCATTATACCAACTGGAAAGCATCCCACCTTCTACCTCATCTGTCCTGTGTCCAAGTAGGATTTAGGTCACAAACAAAATTAGATTACTCTGTTATCTATGTGGAAGCTTTACAGAGCTGCTTGCAGCTGGTTGCCTTTGCTGAAAGGAGATTGAGATCACACTAACAGGAGTGATGTGGTGAGGTGGGACTGTGGCTGTGCATGGCAGGATTTCTGGCTGGGCTGTGCTGCCCGCTGCTCTTGAAACCAAGTTGTTCATTTGGCTGTAGATGAGATTTTTGGTTTTCTGGAAAGCCTTGTATTCTTGTGCAGTGATGCCTGGATGTTGACTTTGAGGATTTTGATTGACGTGCTAGGAAATGTGCAAGCACAGAGAATGTTGATGGGCATCTGGTTCACAGCATGTTGTTTCTGGAGTGTTCTGTCTGCTGGCTGGGAAGTCTCTTGACTCTCAGAAGTTCCCCCTCTTGAAAACCTGATTACCAGAGCATTGCAGTTTCACCTGGAAAGGTGACAAAATGAACTGACCTCTCTTAATGTTCAAACTTGATGTTTGAAGTGTCTGATGTCCATTTGAACTCCACAATCTCCCTGTAGTATGTGAGTGTCTTCATGGATTTTTTGGGACTTAAGCTTCCGGAGCTGCCCTGCGTGGACCTTCTCCACGTGACACCTGGGAGAGCCACACGCTTCCCAGGGAGCTGCCCCAAGAGTGTGTTGGATGTTCTAGTGAACTGTCAGGGCTGGCTTCTTCAAAAGCCAGTGAAGGTCCAGTTGCACATCAGACTCTGCTGCTTCCTTTTTTTCTGGATAGTTCAGGGACTGTTATTCCTGGAAAGTTTTTTTTTCTGGCTGTTCAAAGCCTCTCTGAGGTGTCTGTTGCTCTTTTAATCTCCTCTTAGGCTTTCCCATACCCTTCTGGCATATGGGGTCAGGCTCTGGAGCTGCATAGCCTGCAGCTGGTGGAGTTCTTCAGGAAGTAACCTGAGAGAGTTCCTACCATTTTTGAAAAAAACACAAAAAACCTAAACCCCAAAGGGGAATATCCTAAATTGGCACGTTCCCTACTACTGGTGTGAATTTTCCTGTAAATATTTCTCTGTCTCTTCCTCATTTCTGTAACTGTCATCTCACATCTTTATTATTACTGAATCCTGTTGTCTTCCTGTTGTGTGATACCTTCCTGTGGCAGGGAGTTCTGCCTGAAAGCCTTGGAGGCAGAATTCAGAGTCAAAGGTAACAAAAACTTGAAATTTTTTTTTCTGTGACTGAATCTATCCCGTTTCCTGAAAGTTGCAGTATCTGGATGTAATCACTTGTATTTTCAAGTCAGCACAAGTAAAATGGAACCTCCAAGGGCTCAGCAGAGACATCTCAGTGTTTGAGGGAGCCTGTGGTAACCAGGCTTTCACTTTTTGTACAGACATCACTGTCCATTCAGTGCTGGAACAATGTACTTTTTTCTTCTGTGCTTTTTTCGGGAGCATTTTTTGCACACTGATGAATTTTGCCTTGTGTTTAACCTTCCTCTTCATTTCAAGAGTTTACAAGTTCATGTGGCCAGTGATCTCTGAGGCCTGCCTGACAGAGATGATGTGGTCTGTAACACACTCGAGTATCTCTGGCTTTGAGTAAGTCACTACTTCAGAGAAGGTGCTGCCAGAGTCCATGTGACATTTGCACTGAATGTGCTGCTTTAAGGTCTGTCTTTTCTTTTTTTTTTTTTTAAACTTTCTAAGTTTTGGTATGTCTTAAGTGCAAATCCTCTCTGCAAAGGAGCTTTTTGCTGTCTGCAGCTTCCAAATTAAACTTCTCTAGCAGCAGCTTCCACATCCCTTGGAGCTTCACTGCCCTGGCAGGATTGTTCTCTTCTTTCTGTGAGGGTTTGATATCCCAGCACTCTGCTTCTGCCTTTAGGCCTTTTATGTCTGGAACCAAAATTTGGACCGTGTGTATCTCCATTCAGCTAGTTCGCATGAATTTTTCAAGGGTGCTGAGCACCTGCCTTCCTGCCACACTGCAGGGACCCGGGCTCCTCAGGACTTCTGGAAACTAATGACCCACGCTTGGGTGTCTGAACCAAATCCAGCCTGATGTTATGTAATGACCTGAGTCCCGTGGATTCCAAGTGCTGCACGGGTGCTGAATGATTGAGCTTTGCATTATAAATTGTTGCATAAATCTCTGCGTTCCCCATCCTGCAGATGGCAAGCTGGGACACGCTGTCTTTGGAAGAGGTAAAGGTTAGGCCAGAAGCTTGTCGTAGAGAGTTCAACGGAGATCTCTGATCTGGGATCCACAGGTAGCTCTGTGTTACCTGTCCCATCTGGGCATGGTTGGGAGCTGCTGTCCTGGGTCTTGTGCACACAGCCGTGGTCAGAGCTGCATATTTGGGGGCAGAATTCGGACCTTGCAGCCTTGACCCTCTCGGTGTGGTGCATAACAGGACCCATGCTCGGGGGAGGCCCATCCCCTCCGTGGTGGGAAGAGCAGTGATGGGTGAGAGGATGGTGATGGTGGCAAGTCACCTTCCAAAGCACTGAGACCTGGCCCGTCCTGCCCAGACAGGGACAGCAGCTGGGCGTGCTGGGGTGGCGGAGGAGCCGTGCTGGCAGAGGGGTTGGGTTATCCAAGACAGGAGAGGCTGGAGGCTTCTGTGCCTGTCCCTGTGGGCCCTCGTGGCAACCCAGCCATCCTTGGCCACTGAGCTGGGACACAGACGTCTCACACACCGAGGCGTGAACGTCCTGCAGTTCCTAATTCAAGGTGCGATGGCTGATGCTTGGGCTGCCTCCTCAGGGCTCTTTTCCGTGGCACATTGGGCAAGGGAAGGTGGGATGGGGTAGTGGCAGAGCTGTGTTACCTGTAAAGGTATTTTTAGTAGTGTTGTCCTCATTTTTCCAGGGACACTAAGGTGGTGTCTGGGGTAAGTCCCTGAAGAGCAGTGGTTTTGAGTTGACCACCAGATTTTTTCTACTGAGTCAAATGGTGTAGAGGGGGGTGAAGCATTCTGGGTCAGTGGGAATGAGAAAGGTAGAGCAATGAGCTGGAAATGTTCATTTTCAAACTGAACTTGACTTGGTTCAATGTGAGATCTCCATCAGTGTGGCTGCCTGCTGGGAACATAGAGTGACAGAAGAGCAAAGCTGGAGATGTCTCCCTTGGGTAGGAGTTTCCTATAGACTTTCCTTCTCATGCCTGGCTTTTGGTGAGCTGTGTTGCCTCCCCTTTATCTAGTAACATGGCTCCATGGGTGGTGACCTGTGGTTGGCCAGATCCTTCCCTGAGACACAAATGAGGCATCATCTTTGACTCCATCCATACTCATGGCAGAAGCCCAGTGTTTGCAGCCTGTGCAGGACCAAGTTGCTGCTTTGGGGGTGCCTGTCATGCTCCAGAGCCTGGAGGAGAGCTGGGGGTAACCACTTTCCTTGCTTAGTCAGCTTGGTTCCAAAAGCACAGGTTTATAAACCTGAATACAAGGTCAGGGCTTTGGTAATACCTTGTGTAGTCTGCTGAGGAAGACAATTTAGGGAAGTCTGTGATCCTGGCCATGAAGAATAGGGATTTCCCCCATTCTCCTTGCTGTGTGTGAGATGAGGGATGGTGCTGCCTCTTTTGGAAGCAGTTCAGGGCTTCAGGCTATGGAGGATTTGGTGTGGTTTAGGAATTTTGGGTTTATGTAATTCCTCTGGTTGTGTCCTGGTGGTTCCGAGGTAGCGCTGGGTCTGGCAGGAGCAGAGCTGTCCCATTAGTGTGCAACAGACCCTGGGGACCCTGCAGCCCTCTTCACACATCCAGGGGACACGTCTGCTCCTGGCACAGCTGCTAACTCACACCAAGATGTAACCACTGCAGTGTTTGTTTCAAAGCAGGGAAAGTAGGTCAAGTAGTTTCAGAGTTGGTATCAGCTCTTCTCTTCCCTTCATGCTGTTGTGTTACCAGAAGCAAAATTTTCTCCCCTTCTTTCCTTTCCTTGATTTTGAGGTGCTGCATCCACCAGCAAGGACAGCTGTGTACATGCTCTCGGCAAACCGGTTGTAAGTCTTGGTGTGTGGAGACTTTCAAAGCCTTCAGGACACCAAAATACCTCAGTCTTCTCTGCAGGGCTTATGAGAAAGTGGGAGACCACAGCTACATTCCCGTTGGGCTTTTCAACAAATAACATCTGGATCTATTGTATTTTCAGAGGTTTTAAAGACTGGTGTGTTTGTCCTTTACCATTTTATCTGGAAAATTCTGTAAGCTGTTCTAAAACTCTCATTTCATACTTTGTAGAGAAGGTGAGATGCGATTCCATCTCCGAGCATTCAAATGATCTGATTAATTATTCACCAGTAACTTTTTGTGGTTAAGAAGTACAGGTGAGATCCAGAATTTCATTTGACAACTGGAAGTTGCTAAAATTTCTCCCTTTCTCCCTCCTGCCATGAGCAGTCCTTGGGATTTGAGCTTTTGGATCAAAATGATCCCAAGCCACCTGTGTGTTTCCTGCATCCCAGGGTGTCCCGGGATGCAGACACTGATGTGTCTGAGCTCATCAGTTCGTAAGGCAGGCTCTGAAAACCCATCAGATGGAACTGATTGCCATTAAAATTTTTCCAGGGAGCAGGAAATGCTTTTGCTGATCTTTCTAAACCACCTGAGAGCATGGCATGCCCTCTTGGCTTTCTGTAGTTCCTTTCCAAGGTCAATGGGGCCATAGTTGTCCAATCCTCACATCCTGTATGTCTTAGGGACTGGTGTCCTGGCACATGGGTGGAGTCCTCAGGCTGAAGAGAGCCCATATCCTCATGTTCCCCCCTCCTCCTTGGGCAGATGCAGTAAGTGCTGGCTTCCTGTGCAGAACGTGCTGGTGTTTGGAGAGGAAAATGGGATGAAGCAGAATGTTATATGTAACATCTCTGAATACATGTGTATAGATATATTTGTGTGTACACACAGGTTTGATCTCTACCCATTTTTTGGATAAATATCTTCAATAATTATTTACAAGTAACAAAGTAGAACGTGGCTTATGCATTGGGCTGAGCTTGGTGCCTGTGTGTCTCTGCTGTGTTGTGCAGCTGGTGGAGCTGAGTTCTGACCCTGAGGGGCTGTCACTGTTAATCTGAGAGGGTCAGGCATGGACCACCACAGTTCATATCTGTGACTGGACTCCAACCCTTTGGCTCCAGATGGGAACCTTGCAAACCACATTCCTGCAGGAAACGCCTATGAACAGCTGCCATTGCCAGCTCTCGGAATAAGCTCTGCTTACTGCCGCTCTGTGTACTTGGGATCCTGCCTTTCATCAGAGCAGGACAGGCACATCCTTTATCTCTTCAGACTTCAATCACCACCTCGTAGTAAAATGTCTTGAGTTTTCTCCTGGCTGTGGAAAAGTGAGTCAACTCTTCTGCTTTGTGGGTTCCAACTGAAGGAATCGGTCATTGCTTTTGTCTTCCGTACACGTGGAGGAATGGAGAATAGAGAGAGAAGAGTCTTCAGATTCAGAGACTGTACTGACCCCACAGATCTTTGTCGACAGCTTCTGTCCTCATTCTTTGCACAAATGAGTGACTTCCAGCGTGTGCCGTGGAGGACATCGGGTCTGAACGGACAGGATGCACACAGGAAAATCAGCTGCTGTACAAAGTGGTCGTGGGAAGCACATTGTGGTGGACAGGATGGATGTGATGGAGGTGGGGGTTGGCCTGCGGGGCCGAACTGGTTTTGCTGTTCTCCTTGTTTGGGGAGCAGGCTTCTGAAAGGGACTTAAATTATCTGGGTTTGTGGTGTATCATGTCTGTGAAAACTACAGACATCCTTGATACCAGGTGGATGTTCTTGCCTCATATCACGAACATCTCTCCATTTTGGGAAACTTCAGTAAAGAGAGAGGAAATCATAGAATCATAGCATAATCTGAGTTGGAAAGGACCCACAAGGATCATCAAGTCTCCTGGCCCTGTACCCTGCAAAAATCCCTCCCTCTGCTTGGGAGTGTTGTCCAAACATTCCTTGAGCTCTGGCAGCCTTGGGGCCTTGACGATTCCCTGGGGAGCCTGTTCAGTGTCCCACCACCCTCTGGGGGAAGAATCTCCTGATATCCAAACTAAATCTAAATGACCAAGCCAGTCTACAGTGGATTATGGCAACGCTGAACAGTCTTCTTTGTTGAGCCTGTTTTAATTCCTTCCTGCCTAAGATAAGCTTGGAATAAATCCAGGTGAGCAAATGGTCCTTAGTGCCTGGCGTAACTGGTGCCTTTGCAGAGACAAGTGTGGATCAGTTGGAAGTGATTGTTTCTGGTGTCTCTTGCTCCAGCAGTGTGAAGGTGGTCGTCCTCTCTGAGGAGCATAGGGACTTTGCTATAACGCAGCTTGTGTTCTTTCCTCTCTGAGATTCTAGGTGGGTATTTCGTACCAGTGAAAGAGGGGAAGGGTGATTGCCTGGGAGCATCGGTTTAGCTCCTTACAGCACCCTTCGTTTTCTGTGAGCGTTCTTACAGAGCTTACAGCAAACCAGCTCTTGGCTCTGCCGGGTCAGCGAGAGCACCGTGCCCCAGCAGCCATCACGGAGGAGCCCAGCATGGAAAACCTCACCACGCTACTGGAGCCTGGGAGTCTTCACCTGGCCTGCACAAGTCTTTTGTCTTAGAGAAGGGACATTTTAAATACAAGTCAAATTTGGTCTACTTAGTCTTGTTACAAGCTCTTTTGGTCACCGCAGTGAAGTAGCTGCATCTCTGAATAAGCAATCTCTGTCTTGCAGTCAGGTGCTTTCTGTGTCTCCCATCTGTCCTTGTCTGCCACAGAAAGAAATACACGACCAGCTGTATTCTTGGCAGTGAATTTCAGATTATTTCAGGCTGTGATGCAGCTCAAGGTTTGTGGGATATTGTTCGGTTGTATTTTTTTTTTTAAATCCCAAAAGAGAAGTTGGACTTCTGCAGACTAGGGTTGTAATTTTATATCCTACAGAAGTTTAAATTAGAGAAGTCACTTCTTTAGAGTATTTGAAACGAAACCATTTCTTGTAGTTGAATTAGAAGTGCTCATTATCTGCCCCTCTCAGGTGGTTCCCACAAGGAGCTGAGCAGAGCCCCTGGTTCCTTTGCTGACCACATGTCCGTGGCTGCAGTGGTCAGTGGTGCAAGTATCCAGGGCTTGTTCTCCACGCAGTGCTTAGCAGAAGCCCATCTCGCCCAAGCTCCTCCAAATGCTCTGAGATAACAGGTCCTCCTCACGTTGAGAAAGGTTTCTAGAGCTGGACAGCTTGAGGGACTCCGAGATCCAGAACACAATTTTTGTTCTTAGAGAAGTCTCATAGTGCAGAGTGGTGATTAACTCTTGTCAGCTGTAGGGCTCTGGAGGGAAGGAGTATGTAGTTATTCAATTCACTCAGACTTACTTGAGAGAGGGGATCTGATGAATGGCAAGCCCACCTGGGAGAGACCACCAGTCCTAGATTGGTGGATTCAGGATGGAAGCTCGATTTTTAATTTTTTTAAGGGAAAAAAAGTTGTTATTAAGATCTGCCTTAGCACAAGAAAAGCAGAGCAGGGATGGTCAGTGTGCCTCGAGGGAATTAGCATGTCACTAACATACAGGTATTAATAAGTTAATGCATGTTTCTAATTGTAGTAATAATACAGTTGGAAATAATTCTCATTGCTGTAAAAAACAAATTGCTTGTGACTTAATGTGTTAAAATGAGTTCAAATCATCAGGTGCTGCTTTGCCCCCAAGGAGGGGAGGTTGCTTAGGTGGAAATTGGAAGAAGAAAGTCAGAAGAAAGTCTGGCTTTAAAAAGTGATGCTGAGTGCTCGGTGGGCAGCGTGACTAGCTGAGTATTGTGTTGCACGTTATTGTGTCATGTGATAACAGCACCATGTTTTCCTGTCATTTCCACAACTTTTCCTGGCTGAAGTGACACACAAGCAACCCTGGGTAGTAATCACATTGTCCCGTTC
Organism: Gymnorhina tibicen; assembly: GCA_013399875.1. Taxonomy (NCBI): domain Eukaryota; kingdom Metazoa; phylum Chordata; class Aves; order Passeriformes; family Artamidae; genus Gymnorhina; species Gymnorhina tibicen. The sequence continues at coordinate 111,197 of VXAZ01000180.1, forward strand.
AGTTTCAAAAGGAGAGAAGCGGACCTCATCCAGAAACTTTCCAGCAGGCTACAGTAAGCTTTCCTGTCTGTTAGCCATTGTCAAATCTTCTCCATCCCGCAAAAATGGCATCTCTTAAAGTAATGAAATTGTCTCAGAAATAGTGTCATTCCATCGGGTGATTGCTGTGTAATAATGATTTTTAAACTATTTATGGTCTGTATTGAGGTTATTTTGTTGATTCTTATGGCTGTGCTTGTGTCTCTGTTTGCTGTTCTCTCTCAGGGAGGTGTCCATGACCCAGGAGAGGAAATAAAAAGAATCAGCATTCTCAGGAGGGTTGTTTAAATTAATTAGCTCAGGGTTTTCCAGTATTATCCTGAAGTTCTCGAATCCAGTGTAAGCTTTGAAATCTCAGCTATGGTGGGTTCAGTGAATGTGCTGCAGTCTGGCTCATGGCCGAGTCAAAATGAGTTTGAGATCAATGTGCTCAGTTAAATTCAGCTCAGTCTTCACCACCATGGGTGGGGAGGTTTCCTCCATGTCAAGGGCAGGGTTAATCCAAATCCACTGTAACTCAGTACTTTACCAGGGGAGCTTAATACAAAATAGTGACATTTTAAAAGCCTCAGCCAAGCCCCACTGAAGTCAGGGACGCTCTCGGCAGCCTTGAGCATGTGCTGGGCTGAGACACATGGGCTGTGGAATCTTCCACTTTTTGGAAGATTATTTGAAAGCTTCGGAGGAGCATAAAAAGCCAGAGCAGTGCTAGGGAGAATTTCAGCCTCTTGGTCACAAGGAAAGGGAGCAAATGTGCTTTGCTTTAGTCGGGGTAGGTCGCAGGTGCAAAACTATTTCCCTCCTTTGCCACGTTTTCTGTATCTCTTCTTCATGTCTAGGAATGTCTAGGAATCTGTTACTGAATAGAATGAAGCCTCAGGACAGCTTACGTGGATCAGAGCAAACCCAAATTAGTTCTGCCCCTCTTGAAATTTGTTTATGAAAAGCAAAAATTTCTTCATTTGAGAATCCAAAAACTTTGTGACAGCACCAACATTTCCACCACCCCTCTAGTTAAAAAAAAGGGAACGTTGCTTCTGGAGACTTTTTCCAGTGAAATTCAAACTAGGGTTGATATGGTATTAGCTTTGGCCTGCAGGGTCTGAAAACGGTTTTAGAAGTGACACAGACTTTGAGATAGAAGAAACAAAGCTCTGCAGAACCTCTCCAGGCTGTCTGAGAATCTTGGTAGCAATGTATCAGCCGCAGTTCTAAACCGTGTTTGTACTCTGAAGCTGCACAGTGTCATTTGAACCCTGCAGTTTGCCTGTAAGCTTTTTTGTTAGGATTGACATTTTAGCTTTGGCTGCTGGACCACAAATCAGTTTTTAAGATGCCAGCCTTTTTACCAAACCTGTGGAGAAGTAGAATATATTCTCATCAACCCTAGTGTAAATATGAGCTTTAATGAGAGACTTCTGAGCAGAATCCAGCACCAGGCAGGCTTGGGAAGCGCAGCTGGTTTGCTTGGATCTTTTTGCTTCTGCAGATTTTACTCATGTCAGCTGTACCATCAAATATGCCAACTTTTGGGCTTCTTTGAGTCCCGCAGAGCTCTCAGCAAAGTGAAAGAGAGGAGATAGGTAGCTACCTACAGCATCTTCCTGGCCTTGCTTCATGTCTGTTGACTTTCAGTTTTGCTTAAAGAAACCCACCAACTTTTTCTCTGCTTCTTTCAACAGTCCTTTTCCATTCCAAGGAAATGCTTGTTTTAAAAAGTCGTGGCCTCCCTGCAGTTGGTTGTTAACAGCAAGGCTCGGGGAACTTACGCAGCATGTCAGGGAGCTTCCCGAGGTCTCCGTGGGTCTCCAGAGGAGATTTTGGGGTCCTCTGGCCGTCACGGACCTTCCCACGCGTGCCCAGCTGCGCAGTTTGTGGCAAGCAGCCTCGTGGCCGTGCCGGGCCCGGCGGTGCCTGGCGCCAGCGCCCGCCCGCCTCCTGCCAAGCTGGACACAGCTCTGACAAAGGACAACTGTTTGGAGGAGTTGTTGTCTTGCTTGGTGCTCCTAATCCCTGGAATAACTGCTGTGACAGGCACAGTAACCATCTGCAGTGAGACCGACACATTGGTGCCTTTCGAGTGCAAGGGTCGCAACCACCTCCTCAGCCCCTCTTTTCTTCTCTTCTCAAAAATTTTTCAAAAGCAGGATGGGGACTTGGAAGCTCAAGCCCTGGATGAGTTGTCAGGAGCTGTAGTCACTCCAAGATGCTTTTGGAAATGCTGCTTTTAACTGTTTGAGGAGTATGTAGCCCACTTTAGCTATTTATATTATTTTTTTTAAATCGTATATGAAGCCCCACAAGTCCATCCTGAGCAGTTGGAGAATGTATGTCCAATTTTGCACAGCATTCCCAGCCGTAGAGAAGGTTGGATTGCACAGTTTAAAAACAAAATGGTAAGAGAAGGCACGTCTGGACACTTTTGTGCCAACTCTGATGTGCGCTAATCCCAGGGACTGGGCACTACTTTTGACCTTCACTAGACCCTGGGCTGTGTGGTTGTCCTGCTGTTCTCTGAAGCAGGCTGCTGTAGTATCCAGAGCAGCAGGATGTAGTGCAGGGTTTAGGCAGGCTTTTTTGCATTTGGAGGCATGTCCACCCTATGGATTTATGTCCTCATATATCTGCAGCAGTACAAGCATACAGATAGATGTCCTGCACTGGTGGTTGAGTTTTTATTGCCTCACTCAGATTTACATCAAAAAATTCCCAATTTAGATCAACGCAGAGAGTCTGTGTTCTAGATTTGCATTTTTGAGCTGCTTTCTTGGCATGAGAATCCCTTGGGATTTTGATTTACAGTGAGAAATTCTGATACAAAATGTAGGGTTTTTGACATTAAAAGCAATTATTACATTCCAGTTATGACTCTAGAGGTGGGCCATGCTGCTTAAAGGAAAGCTGCCCTGCTTGCATATGGCAAATCAGCTAAGTGAGCAAAAGCTCTATTCAAGTATCTGTCACTCTGTCAAACTGGGAATTTGGTGATTTGACCATTTCCCTGGGTATTTGAGAAGAGCTAAGCAGGAGCCGTGGTTGCGAGACGAGGCAGATGGCATCATAAATACATAATGGAAATGAAGCCAAGCTCCAAGACGGGAGGGTTTGGGGGTGGATGGTAATGGCCTGTCTCGATCCAAAGCCCCGGAGAGCTGCAGAGCCCTCGGTGCAGCCCTGGGGCCGGGGTATTCCCGAGCTCCCACCTTCTCCCCGGCAGCTCGAGGCCCCGTCCCGCAGCTGCGGAACAATGGCACAGCTCCGCTTTCACGCCACAGCTGGGGACACACAGGCTGCTTGTGTGACAAGGAAATAATGAATTCCGATCCGCTTTCTCTTCTGGTGTAGGGTCAGAAAAGCAAAGTTTCCTAGTCTGAAAAACAGAGGGAAGAGAGGAGAAGGGTTTAATTGCTTATTTGAATAAATTACCTCTATGTTTGAGTTTTTTAACTCCATGAGGACTTTGATATGAGATGTTATTTTCAAATAAGAGCTGGAAAAGGAGCTCAGTCAGCCAAAACGCAACATTTCACGCTCTGTTAAATTTCACCTCTCTGCCGTTTTTCCTCTGCCTTTTTGAAGAGGATTTAGCTCTCAAATACCGTGCTCCTTCGTGCCCACCAGCTGGCAGGAGGTGAGGCAGGAAATGCCCGTTTGCCTGTGCCTCCTTGGCATGGTGCTTCTCACCTCCCTTCCTCCCTCAAAACAAGAACTATTTTTATGGCACTGACAAAACAGGATGGTCGAGCAGTTAGACAGAAACCAGTTCAGGAGCTCCCAACAGAAGCTGTCTGTGAGACATTTGGCACGTGTGGAGGTCATGTTTCTTTTCATCTTTTTTTTTTTTTTTCCTTTTTTTTTTTCCCTTTTTTTTTTTTTTTTTTTTTTTCTTTTTTTTTTTTTTTTTTTTTTTCCGTTTCGTTTTTCCGCTGTTCTTTTCTTTTTTGTCATTTTGCTGCCTTTTTTTTTTCTTTTCATTCCTTGCTTTTTAGTAAGCAATTTCCATGGAGAACCCCACTGAATGCAGTGTTTATCACGCACAGAAGCTCTGAGATGGCGTGTCCGTCCCACCTGTGCTTGTAGCACTGTCAGGTGGTTTCCCAAATCGTTCCTAAGTGCAGTGTAGGGGCACTGTGGGGAACAGCAGATTGAAATCTTGAGCTGGGTGGGTTAGAGAGCAGGAAACACCATGGCACACACAGCCCAGCAGTGGGGAGAGGAGCGGCTCCCCCGGGCTTTCATCAAATGGGTCAAGGTTCAGGACATGCAGCTGCTCCAACCGCGGCAGCACTAACCCGGAGTGCAGCAGAGGAAGCCATTTGAACTGTAGCTGCTCCAGTCAGTTGGCCTTTTGCCCTCCCAAAACCTGGGATCCCAATAAAACCCGGTCATGGTTGGGTCCCCAGCTGGGTGGTGTTTGCAGCTGCTGGTGACCAACGTGGGATTTATCAGCGTGGAATCAGCCGTGACCTGTTTATTCCTCGGCTGATAAACTCAATAAGCTCCGTGTGTTTGGTCGAATCCTCCATGTGTGTTCTGCTCGTTGGGCCAGACCCTGGACAGGGAGGTGGGGGTGGAATCAAATACCCAGTGAGTTTGATAGATCTCCCCTGTACACAGGGTGGTCACAAGTACTTGTGTGCTTTAAAATCTGTGTGAGATCAGCGTGCCCTGCAGTGGGAACTGTCTGCAATGCATCTTGAAAGTGGAAAATGTGGGCTTTTGGCTTACTTTATGACTCAAGAAGTGTGAATCAGCTAATTAACTAATGAAAAACTGAAATTTTGCATGGCATTTTAAGATGAAAAGTGTTGCAAATACTTGTGCGTTTCCTACTAATTCAATGGTAGCATTGCTGCATGTGAATGAGCCACTGGGGGCACCTTTGAACTCTCCTGTTCACAAATTTTGGACGTTCATCTGTTCATTACCTGGGCAAATCCTGGTGGCTTCAGTAGGGGCAGGGTTTTCCTGAGAAAGTTAATTTAGGTGCTTGGTGAAGACACACTTGAACAGGCCGATTTTGTTTTCATATGTCACAAAGAACTTGTCTTGGTTTTTATAAATTATTGGCTCTTTGTTCGGTTTTGGATAAATTAAATGATGATCTAAATGTATTGGGTTTTGGGGTTTTTTGGGTTATTTTCTTTTTTTAATCGCAGTTTTCCATTAAGGGCAAACTTTTCCTAAAGTCTCTCTGGTTCACCCAGAAGAGCTTTGCCTGTACTGATAGAACCCCAGCTGGAAGGGAGGCAGGTGCTGGGATGTGGTGGTGTAGAGCAGCAGGAGCTTTGGGGAGATGGGGCTGGGAGTGCTCTTCAGGCTCTTGGTGCTGCATATTACCAGATCCTGCTCACAGCCTGATGTATTTTGTGCAAAGTAGAAAGAACTGTGTAAATGAGTGCTTAGAATGACTCTATGAGACATATTGAATTTTATGCTGCAGCTGGAGAAACTTACCCTTAATTGAAGCTGTGGGCAAGTGTATGTCATTTTTGATTTAACATTTTCCCTCACCCCTCCACCCCCCACCCCAACCAAAATCCTTCGTGGAGTCAGATTGTTGCTGTAGCTTTGTGAACCCCTCTCTTCTAATGTTTAATCAAGTGCTGAAAAGAGACATTTAAAGACTATTTAAAATGTGGAAAAATTGCTTCCCAATATTTTTGACAGAGAGAGACTGAGAACACACAGCATTGAATCATCAGGAAAATTGAAGATTTCCCCTGAACAACATTGGGATTTTACAGCAGAGGACTTGAAAGACCTTGGAGAAATTGGACGAGGCGCTTATGGTTCTGTCAACAAAATGGTCCACAAACCAAGTGGGCAAATTATGGCAGTTAAAGTAGGTGATGCCCATCCTTACATTTGTACTTCAGTCCGTTGGGATGCAGTGTGATGGAGAATTAAGGTTCTTCCATCTAGCACCCATCTACTGCTCTGTTCTATTTATTTCTGGTGTAAAGGCTGCTGTTTGCTGAAAATACAGTGTATAATGGGCATGTTTTCAGGTGATTTGTGAAGTTCTCATAATTGCTGTGCCCTTTTCAAAATGTCTATCAGGAACCTGCTGTTCTGAGGGGATCACACGTCTCTGGAGACTGATGATGGGGCACGGGCCTTTCACCTCTGGGTCACTGGTTCAGGTACAGCCTAGGCTGGTGGTAGGCACAACTTGACATCTCATAGCTTCTTGGTGTTTTTTGTGAAATAAGGTAATGGCTTAAAATTAGCTGTTTATGTCAGTATGTGCCGTGGTGTGGCCTCGACAGAAGGAGCTGGAATGGAGTGGATGTTTTCTAGGGAATGTTGTGCTCTTGCTGATGTATGGTGGAGTGTCTGCTTTGTGCTTACCATGTCAGACTGTCCTGGAGGTGGAAAGTGTAGCAGGTTTCTTGACTGTCCATTTTCTACTTTATGCTACCCAAAAACTCACCTTTGAACCAGGAACAGCCTCCTCTCCCAGCTGGGCAATAATCATCTGTATTGCCACAGCAGTGCTGCTCATTGGGCATCTTTGAGGAGCTGCTTGTCCATGGAGGTGGGCAGCAGCTGTTCTCTCTCTCTCTGGTCCTTTCCTTTGCTCACTGCGGGTTGCTAATGACATCTGTCTTTTAACTCTGGTATCAACTGTAAGTACTCTCATGGCTCCCAGGAAAAAGCAGAAGTGAGCTATGCAGGAGTCTGTGTTGCTGTCTTTTCCAGCTCTCTGTCTTCTTTGGAATATTCCCTGATCCGATCTGGAAACATTTGCCCTGCTGGTCTCGCATGCCAGGCAGACACATCTCAGCCCCAGCTCCAGCTGCTCTGACATAATTCATACCTGTCTCTAGGGTGTCAGGTTACTGGAGTAACCCCCATCCTTTGGTCTTCTCCAGTAAATACTGACTTCCTCACAGTGGTGGGATCACTGGTTAGGTCTCTTGAGTGTTTTGGATCACCATGCAGTGCTGTTTCAACCTGGGTTTGAATCCCTAAAAGTCTCCAGTGGAGCTAGAGGTTGCCTGTAGCTAAAGCCTGGTGTCTTTCAGTTGCCTGGGGTAGAACTCACGGATGTAGTTTGTAGATGACAGGCTGAAAAACACTGGTATAGTGCAATGATTCCTGGACACCTCTGTCTTCTCAGAGCCAGCATGTGTGACCTGGGAACCTGCAGTTCTGCTGAGCATGGCCATGGGTGTGAAGGGGGCACACCCCCAGAGCTGAGTGGCCGTTTCCCAGAGCTCTGCGGTGGCTACAGCCGTGCGGAGAAGGGCACGTTGTTGGGTTAGCTCGTGTCGTGGAGAAGATGTGTCTGCTGGCACAGGGCTTCTCTTCTCCCACACTGTTTGCACAAGGGCTTTTCAGCACCCTGGGTGAATCTTGTCAGTGTCGAGGGCCCATGGTGCAGGTACAGCCGTGTGGGAGGCAGAAGGCACCAGTTCCGTGTCCTTGAAGCACATGGCTGGAGATGGCATGGCTCAGCATGTTGGGCTGGCTTTCCCAAGGGACAGGGTGTGTTCTGAGCCTCAGGGGGGTTCTGGGCTTCGGGGCTCACTTTTAAACAAGTAAGTTTGATTTGTTTACAGTGACTAAACTGTGAAAGGTTAAAGTTGTGGGCTGGGCTGTTGCCACCTTCTTTTCTCTGACCGTATTTCTTTTGGGTGGACATGGGTAGGCCTGCTGGGAAGAAAGGCTGGAGGGTTTGGGCAACAGCATCATTTCTAAAACAGTAGTGGTAAGCGACTGTTCTGTTTGTCTCAGTGGGGAGAAAACACGAAATTGAGCAAAGGAAGGCCCGTGGGTGGAACAGTCAGTGAGGTCTCCAAGGCAGCAGCAGCAATTCCCCAGACCAGACGGTGCAGTTCTTTGAGATGAGGTTTCCGGATGGGGCTAAGCTTGGTCTAGTGACTAGTTCATCCCACACTCCTCAGACTTCCCTTTCTCAGCCTCCTGATGCTTTTGGGGCAGCCATGGTTGTGCATTAATCTTCTTCCTGCTCCTCCTCTGTCTTAATCTGTCTGTGTTGGGGACTGTTCCCCTCCTGCTCTCTCTTTCTCTCAAGCTTTGTGGTCTCTTCACCATGGAACTGTTGCCTCCAGCCATGTGTTCTCCTTCAGCATAAAGCTCTTCTGTAAGAGAAGTTTGAGAAGGGAAGTTGTATTTTGGGAAAATGCGTCAGTTTAGTGAGGTCTTGGCCATTATCTCCATGACACCTGCAGCTCCGTGGTGTGGCACCGTGCTGGGGGCAGGCGACAGGAACTCTTCACAGCTGGATTGTGAAGCCAGTGTCTGGGTGTTTGGTTGGGCTGCTGTCCCTCCTGTGCTTGAGCAGCACCAGTGCAGCAGGCCAAGCATCCTTGGAAGGATATTCAGCATAAGGAAACAGTTTTATGGAGGCTGCAAGCCAAAAGTTGGCTCTTCTGCTCACTAGATGCAGAGAAAATTGGTACAGGGGCCTGTCCCAACTGCTCCTCCATCCTTCTCCACCGCTCCCCAAATTTCCGCTACCGTTGCTGCAAATTGCCAGCACAGTCAGGAAATTGCTACCCCACTTCTGGAAGGGCCATGTCCTGCTTGCGGCTACCGTGACCAGGCTTGTCACACCCCACTCTACCACAGGGAGATTCAAATCCTCCTTGTTCTGCAAGTGTGCAGCTTGAAATATTGCTCATTTCCCTCTTGCTGGAGTCTTCCTCTGGCTGAAGGCAGCTCCTGCTGTGCCAGGCCAGCTGGGCACCTCTGGACACTCATCCTTGCTCCCCTCAGGCCCCCAGAGGTGTGGCTGCCAGAGCATATCTTCAGATCCCATTCCCAGCTCCTTTCTCTGGCTTTTTGTAGCCTGTCATGCCCAAGGAACAGTTCCTTGAAGCTTTCCAAGCTTTCCCCTGCTTGGTGCATGTGGCTCCCGTGCCCCCAGGGCTCCCCCAGCACAGCCTTTTTTTGCTGCACATCCAGTTTTTCTTACCACCGAAGGAAAATAATTCCCGAGGGCTGAAATATCACCAAAATAACTTGAGATGTGCAGGTGGAGACACCATTTCCTTTCGTTTTTCCCTGTAACGCCTTTTGGTCTATCAGCCCATAGGTCCTGGCAGATGCAATCCTGGCACCTTTAATGGGTCTCCTGGCATGGGCAGGGCTGCCAGGCCCTGGGTGAGTCAGAAGGCTTTTCATCTTCACTCCAGAGTCAGTGGCAAAGGAAGAAAATGAGCCTGAAATGGGCCTCGTTGTGTCGCTGGCTAAAACCAGCGCAGCAAAACTTCAGCTGGTGGAGCGTGGCTGGGATGATGAGCTCTTGGTGAGTCCTGCTGCTCCTCCCTCTCCTTTAGCCTTGGTCATTCTCTGTGAATACTTGTTTCAATGACAAAAAGACATTCTGTACCTCTTTGGGAGGAAGGCTGGAGTGGGCTGCAGGAGCAGGGGCCTGGTGCTCCTGTTGCTGCCACCTGCAATTGTTTGTGCACTCCTTATGCTTTCTGCCATAGAGAGCCTCTTCCTAGAGCTATCAGGAGGAGGGGGAGAAGATGAAGGAAAGAGGGATCCAACTCAAGAGGATTTGTGTTCAAACCTTTCTCATTTTTGCCCCTGGAAAATGTTGCATTAGGTTTTCCTAATCTTCCAAATTTTTTTTTCCAAATAAAAAACAATCCTTTCATTCTTTCGGTCCCTTCCTTTCAGATCTTCCTGCAGCAGATGCACCTTTTTGCTCTGGGTCAACTGCTGTCACAGTCTTCCTGTCACTGAAAATACCCTTTTCATTTTCTTGAGGATTTATTGGCATATGAGGTCAAGACTTTCCCAGGTGGAAAAGAGAGCAGCCCAATTTTGTCCAGTGCCAGATCTGGCTATGCAAACTACTAATTGCAAGACCAGTTTGTGTGCTAAATCCTCACCTTGTCAGGTTTCTCTTCCTGGCTCCTCATTTTCCTTGGAGAAGTCTCTTTTCCTGGCTGGTGTGTGCCTCCCGCACCAGCTCTTTGTGATCTTGCCTTGTTGAGCTTCCAGTTCTACCCACTATCCTTTGATTTTGCTTCTGGTTTCTTGTTTTTGTGTTAGTCTGGTTTTTCCCTGTCTGTGGCAGTCCATAAGTGACTTGTGAGTATTGTCCTGGGCTTCTCCACTGTGCAGAGAGCCCTGGTTCCTCCTCAGGATCTGCTCCAGTGCTGTTGCTCCTGGTTTTGTCTGAGAGGCTCCACAGTATGTGCAATTCTCCAGCCCTTCTTGTATTTGCCCTCCAGCATCACCACATGATGTTGTCCCAGCTGCTCCAGGGACTGTGCCTCTTCTTCCATGAGGGTACCACAAATTAGAGGCATGGAGAGGCCCCATTGATTTGGATGAATTGTTTTCTTGGGAAACTCACCCAGCTGCTGGGGGGGTGTAATTTCTGTCCTGAGGTTTCCTTCTGGCCCTGGTGATAGTTCACACAAAAAGGATGCTTTAAAAGATCCCTGGAATATAAATGAAAAAAAACCCGTAGCCCAAACTGGAATGAAAGCTGGGGAGCATTCTTCCAGTTAGAGCAGGATGCTCTGCTTTGCACTGAAATTCTGTACCTGTTGTGGGTTTTATTAGCCAGGGTACCTCACAGTGCCTCTGGAAGGCTGGGAAAGCTGCTTGTTTGAAAAGTTCATAAAATAAATAAGCACATATTTAAAATAGTCAGCCTTTGATGTGTTGGGTGGCTCCTGTGCAGGTCAGGAGCCTAAACACAGCAGTGGTGTCCGAGCATCTGGTGTTCCTGGCAGTGATGTCTGAGCCTCAGGCTCAGGCAGGACATCTTCACCTCCTGCTCCTCAGCTCTTCTGCCCTGCAGCAAGGACCACCTTAGACATCTGGGCTTCACTATCAGCAGCTTCTGCCAGCTTTGTTTCAACCAGTTCATCTGGCTGAGAAATACATCACCGAGAGACGAGCGGAGTGGTTTGTGCTTTGGTTGACCTTCAAGCCTCTTATCACGGCCCCATGGAAGCATCTCGCACTTCTTTTTAATTCAATTCTGTCAGAAATGGTTACAGCTGGGAGAGTAACCCGGCTGGGGGGAAAAGGTGGTTTTGTCCACAGTGTTCAGTTTTCTCCCACCCCAAACAAAAGTGATTTTCAGCTGTAGGCCAGAATTTCCTGTATCTTCCAGTATCCTCAGCCTGGCTGATTTAGTCCCACTCTGCAGTATTGCCTAATCCAGCCTTCAGTTGCAGTCAGTGTCCTCAGCCATTGTTGCTGGTTTCCTGTTTTCTCTTTAGTGTAACAATATTTAGTGTAACAATATGCTCTACTTCTGCTCTAAATTTGTCCTAAGGAAATCAGAAGCATTTTCAAGATCAGTTGGGTAATCGGAGGTGTCAAACCCATAAAAGATCCCCGTTCTTCCTGGAGAAGCCAGGAAGCCATGGAGCTGTTTCTTGTTCAGAGCACGGTGTCTCTTGTACATCACTTCCCCCATAGTCAGCACTTCTTCTTTCATCCACAGCTTTAAACCAGAAGTTCCTGTCTGACTTTCTCAGGTTTCTCAATGGCAGCCTCACAGCTGAAGGAGGTTGCTAAGTATCAAATACCCCTGAGAGCAGAAATTCAACATTTATTTATACCTCCATGATTCCTCCATCCTTACCTGGATGCCTGATAGCCCATGAAGGCCCATCAGAATGACACATTATTATATTTAATTCCATCCAGGGGCAAATTTCTGTCCTTCCCATGTCCACATGACTCCTGAAGAAAAGTGTTGGAGTTTTATTGCCCAACCATCATTGTAATTCTTCACACAATTGAGTTCCTTCTCCCAAACCGACACCTTCAGAATTTTCTGTTTCAGTCACCTGTTTCTGTCTGCTGGCTGAGCTGGGGAAACCAGTGTTCCCAGCCCTGCTGGTGGGGCAGCTGGGGAGGGAGTGCATGAGTAAGGGCTGGAAAGGAATAGTGAGAGAGAGTTAGAGCCTCATCACAGGAGGTGGGAAACCAGTTGCAATCTACTTCAGTCAGCAGTAAATGTGTTTCAGATGGGGAGATAGATACTCCCCTCCTCAGCAGTGACTGGGCAAACCCTCATTTTCTTCCTGGTTTGTTGTCCCAAATCCCTGCCATCCTGTGGAGGCACCACTTCTCCTGTGGCACCGCCAGGCACTGCTGTGCTGAGCTTTCTGCTGAGGACACAGGTGAGCCCTGTGCTCAGGACAGTGCTGGGTTGTCTCACAGCTCAAGGAGCTGAGTTTCAGTTTGGTGTTTACTGCTTTTTTTTTCTTTTCCTTTTTTTTTTAATTTTTTTTCAACCAGTCAGTGCACATTGCACCTGAATCTTTCTGTGTGCATATTGGGCTGGATGATGTTTCTTCTGTTTTGGGTCCAGTTTCTGGAATCTGCCTGGTTTTAAGTATCAAAGTGGCACAATCCACAGCACAGATTGTGCTTTTGCTATTGATGCTGCTCAGAGCATGGCTTCAGAGCTCTTCTTCCTGGTGTTAGAAGGCTTTGTCCTAACCTGTGTTTGAATTAAAAGGGCTGGAGAATTTTCTCCTAGAGGATTTGGTACAGTTTTAATTGGAATTAAGGAATTGTAATTCCAACAAGGAATTGTTAAAAAAGACACTCCATAAGCTTCTACTACAAATCCCCCTTTTTCCATTCATGGCTTGTTTGGCCGTGGGGGCACTTGTCTGTGACTTAGCAGTGACTGCCTGCAGGAGAGTGACCGGGCTGAGAGCTGTGAGGCCTGAAGTGAAGTCAGCCCCTGTCATCCCTGTCTGAAATGCTGCCTTCAAGCAGCTGCCTCGCCTTGTGTCTTCCTTCCCTGCCACGTCCCGTGTCCTTAGGGGAGCGTGTCTGCGGGAGCAGCTCAATCCCATCATCCTATGCCTTGGATTTAGGTAGCAGGTTGTGTCAAGGCTCACGTGCTGTTTGGATAGTGACTGCTGGTGACTTTACCTTCCCAGTTCTGCTGGTGAGCTGGGAGTGCTGGGCTGCAGCACACTCCCTGGCACACTCCAGCGAAACAGAGCCACCTTGTCCAGCCTGGGCTGACCCTATCTGTGTGCTGTACTGCATGCTGCTCCTCAGAGTTCTCCCCTTCTCTTGATTTTGTCAGCACTGTTGTGTGAGACCTCCCAATCTTGTATCATGTCATTCCTTTCACTCCCTGAAGCAGTATTTGTTGGAGTGTCCACACTGGCTTCTCAAGCTGTCCTTTGGCTCCTGTGTCTGCCTGGCCCTCTGCCCTGTGGCTGACCCACTGTCTGTGCTCTGGATCCTCTGCCAGCCCTTTCTTGCTGGGGAGCTTGTGTTTGGTAAGAGGAGTGTTTGGGTTCAGTGTTGTTCTGGAGTGCCATTAAAATTGCCTCTACCCTACAGCACATATTTCACATGGTTTCCAGAGCTGGAGAAGTAACAGCAGAGCAGGAATGTCAGAGGTGGGAGGAGGTGCTTTCAGGAGAAGCTGTGGACTTTGAGGAGGATGCTGTGGGGTTGGCTGTGACAGGATTGTGCAAGGGGAATGCAGAGCAGGGCTGGGACAACACAGATGACCAGGAAGGAGGCTTTTTGGAGACAGACATGGAGTGGGCACAGTAGGAGGATATGAGTTACAATATGGAGAAAAGCTCCTTTTGGTTCCTCACCAGAGGTGACCTTTTCAGTGTGCCTCACGTGTCAGTGAGAGACTGAACTGTTGGTCGTGGGTCTCCCCGCGGTGGCTTTGGCATCCATCTCCTTCCGTGGAGGTCAGAGCAGTGGCATTTCCATCTCGCACAGCGCTGCTGGTGTGTCCCGTGGAGAGAGACGTTCACTCTGCTCGGCCTTCAGCCTCTCGGGGGGATTGCAGAGCTTTGTACGGTGAGGGCACGAGAGCAGGAAATAGCCAGCGACTGCCTGAACTTGTGTGCAACAGACCTGAACCAGTGACCTNGGAGAGAGACGTTCACTCTGCTCGGCCTTCAGCCTCTCGGGGGGATTGCAGAGCTTTGTACGGTGAGGGCACGAGAGCAGGAAATAGCCAGCGACTGCCTGAACTTGTGTGCAACAGACCTGAACCAGTGACCTGGAGGTGAAGTGTTTTAGTTCCGTTCCTGGCCCGTTGAGCTGCCTCTTGCTCTGTTGGTGACACAGAACCCCACCTGCTCAGCACATCACGGGGATTACAGACTGTGGGTGCTGGACAAGTCTCCTGACAGGTCCCCAAGAACTCTAGAATTCACAGGGTGGGAAAAGGGCAATATGAACATAGCATTTACTGGTCTAGGCCAAACTAGAGGTACTAGAGCGTTAAGAACAAGTGGTTAAGTACCAAAATACCAGGATACACTACAGGTAAGGAAAATTACAGTGTTGATATTGTCCTTGTTTTGTATGGGTCATCACAAAATAAGTCCTAAAGTACATAATCATGCACTGTTTCACATGTGGTGCCATATGAATGGCCAGCCTTGAAAGTCCCTTTGTACACCTGGCCCGTGCTGGCTGATGTGTGGTCCTGACGCTACCAGCAGTTGCCCATGGGGCCACAGTATTGGTGAAATGGGTGCTAGCATCTTGCAGATTTTTTCCACGAGCTTGAATAATTTTTCTTTCTTGGATAGCCATGTAGTTTTTGTCCCCAAGGAGGGTCCTGGCTACCTCTGTTGCTTTGGGCTTCTTGACAGATACTTTTTCTTGGGTTTTTTAATGTTTTTTCAACATGAGTCACAGCTTCAGGATCACGATTTCCTCACTTGTGATTCAGGCAACGTATTAATTAGTGCAAGATGTTAAATATATCTGTAAAACCACATGAAAAACTGTGGATGGTCGTCTCCATCCTTCATTTAAGCAGTTTCACGTTCGAAAATGTAGTTTTCTGTTTTCAAATGTGTGTTGTTCTTTCAAGCCCAAATGAGACTTTTCATAATATATAGTGTATATATAAAGTATAGTGTGTGTGTATACATAAGTATCTCTATACACACATGGGGTGTTTATATATATATAAAGTATCTTTTATACAGTGTCGATGTTCCCTAGGCCAGTACTAGGTAGAGGATTGTTAGTTTTATGAGAAGAGCTCACAGGACTGCTGCCCATCATTAACATTACCAGAGAAATGTGTTCCCTGGGTTATGTGACAGTCCCTTCTCCCCAGCCATGGTGGAGGCTGTGGAAGGAGCCTTTTTGGCTTCTGTGCTTAGAAATTTTAAACATAATGTTCCTTGGTTAAATTTCAAGCCAGTCTTCAAGCCCCGTCTAACATGGCTAAGAACTGTGTGGGAATTTGTTTTGAAATGTAAGCCTGGATGTGGTGTTTTGCTGTAGTGTTCAATGAAATTTCAGCTCTTTAATTTCTTTCTGACATTTCATCTGAAAATGTTGATGCTTATACGAGGACCGAGGGTTTTATAGTCCAATTAAACAGCTTTAGAAGTTTTAGAAGTTCTATTTCTTATTTGAGAACACTGCTTGATTCTCTAGAGTGTTTTTGAGCATGCCTGGGGGGCTGCCTGCTCTGCTTGGGTTTGGGGTCCCGGTCTCATGTCTCCATCAGCAGGGCTGAGGATACAGTAATGGCATGTAAGTGATAAAGTGTCTGCCACTCTTCCTCTTTCAGAGAATTCGGTCGACAGTGGATGAAAAGGAACAGAAGCAGCTTCTGATGGACCTTGATGTAGTGATGCGAAGCAGTGACTGCCCGTATATTGTTCAGTTTTATGGCGCGCTCTTCAGAGAGGTGGGCACCCCAAACTTGCTTCACTTGCAGCAGAGTTTGGATTTTACCTTGTTTTTTCCCTTTGTGGTTTCAAACTCGTGCTAAGGAGGAGAAAATTGGTTCATGTTAGGTCTCTTGGTTCTCCGCTTTTACTCAAGGGTGTTTAGCCAGGAGACCCAGGTGTCTGGCCACTGCTGAGCAAGCATTTGGTGCCTTTGCAACAGGAATTTGGAGATGAATGTTGAAACCTGACTGCTGCTTCTCCTTCCTCCTGTAGCTCTTCTGCAGGCATGGATTATCCCTGCTCCTGTAATTGCTGTATTGTTGAAACTGCCGCACTATAGGGGGACAGACATGGAGCCCCTGCCTGTTTTCCACTACTTCAGCACAAATCCACTGCCTCTACTCAAGGGAAGAAGGAAAATAGAGACCTAAGGGCTGCAGGTGGCCTTTGGGGATTATCAGGCACAGCAGCCTGTGCAGAATCTTGTGGTGGAGAACTTTTAGAGAGAGGTCAGTGTTGTAGGTAAAGCCCAGAACTGTGTCTGAACATTCAATTCCTGCTTTTAGAGAGTCTGCCTCTGTAATTTTGCCAGGTCACTCTTCTGGCTCTAAATCTCATTCTCTAAAATAATCATAATAATCCCTCTTTTTCCCATGCTCTGCTTTTTCTGATCTTTTTGAACCCAGAGCCACTTTGGGCCAGTAGGCATTGTCCATGTTCACACAGTGCAAGCTCCTACCACGTGTGGAGCCTCAGCTTGGCAGGAAATTTCCAGCTTTGCTGAGATACAAGTGACAAGGCTGTCAGCTGGTGTGAGGAAAGGTCTGTGGACAAAACAGGGTCTTGCCAGATGCTGATGAGCAGCATGCTCGGAGCTGTGCAAGCCTGTCATCTCCCTTCATCTTTGGGCACGTCACAGGATGGAAACATAAATATATAAACAATATGAAAATGTGCCGTAATCAGCAGCCGGATGTCAGCTTGGCTGCGCTCTTTGTCTTGTCCAAAAATCTCATCATCCTGCAGCCAGGCAGGGCTCTCAGGGCACCTTGCAAGCTCTGTCTGGGAAAGGTTTCATTGGCGTCGCTCTTGCTGGAGTGAAATCCCCTTTTCCCCCTTCAGCATAAGCGGTGTTTGCTTCGGAGATGGAAGCAGCCTTCCCCTCTCCTTGGTCCCTCACTGCCTGCGTGATGTTCCAAGTCTCGTAACCTCAAGGGTACACAGGGCGAGCTGGGAGGCTCCCTTGAAGTTTTCTGACTTGTCCTATTAATTACTTGTTCCAATATTAAGTAGAATCTTAGTCTTTTTAAAGATAGGAAAGCGTGACAGCAGAGAAGCACAGAAAGGGTAAAAAAGGAATTTCACCAGGCTGTTTGGATCTGTCTAACCCCCCCAGTCTGCTTATCAGATCTGTTCTCAAAGAACTGTGAAAGATCCAGGTCACTGCTGCACCATCCCCTGGGGTGTAAGAGCTCATGGGACATTGCTAAAGACCGAAACTCTCTCAGGAAATGTGCAGCAAACTATATAAAACAAAGCTCTTTGTTCCAGCATTTCAAGGTGAAAAGTAAGGAAATTCTTTTGGGATTACCTGCTCTGAGCTGGGATTCAGGTTCTCGGGGTATGGATGGAGCAACCAGTGAGAAATCTTCTTTGCCTGCTCCTAAAAGGTGAAAGGCTCCCATGTGAGCCTCTTTACAGGAGTTCAACACGCTGAATAGGCAGCTTGTGCAGTCAGAGGGTTGGCAGGATCCGAGCAGCTCCAGGAGAAGCAGCAGGGCAGCTGGCACGAAGGGAAGGCAGGCAGCCTTCCACAATAGTGAGTGTTTGATGTGGAGAGGCAGAGCTAAGCTCTGGGACCCTAACAGTTTGGGAATACTAAACCAAATTGGACAAAATTATGCAAGGTCTTACTTTGTAGCCGGGACAAATGTCCCAGCTTGCAGTCAGGAGAGCAGCTGGGAACACAAGTTCCTGTGGCAGCCTCCGTGAACACCAGAAGTTTGATTTGGAAAGGCAAAAAATACTATACAAATATTTCTCCCTGTAGCTGTATTTTGTCTTGCTTGTTCTGCATTTTGTGATAGGGAAAGTCTTCTCTGGGTCCTGCTTGTCCCTCAGCAGGCAGCACCTGAACCCATATGGTTTGCTGCCTGTTCTTCAGTCAGGAGGGACTTTTCTGTTACTGTTTGTCTGTGCAAGCCTGTGTCATGTGATGGAACATGTAACAGTGCAAAAACCACAAGTTGATTTCCAGGTACAGGATTCTGAGCTCATTGGCACCCACTAGATGAGATTAAATTGCCTGTTCAGTGAAACAAGAACAAAGCTGAAAAAGTAAAAGACAGTGTTTCAGTCTGTGCATGGAATCAGGGGCTTCAGAGCACCACGCCCAGGACATGGTTGGCTTTTTGGGCTGCAAGCACGTGTTACCAGCTTGTGTCCAATTTTTCATCCACCGTTATCTCCCAGCCCTTCTCCTCAGGGCTGCTCTCAATCCCATCATCATTTATGCTGGTAAGTGCCTGACCCAAGCGCAGGATCTTACACTTGTTGAACTTTGTGGGGTTCGCACTGGCCCCAGGAGAGCAGCTGGTTTTCCCATGCTGCACCCAAGAGAGCCCAGCGTCCTGCTAGTGCACACAGAGCTGTCCCCATCAGCCATCAGAGGTCTGATGGAAGAGAATCTGGCTAGGCGTGCTCACGTGTTTCCTCTCAAGGCTGTTCTTCCCAGATGGGGGAAGAAACAAAGATGATTGACGGGGGTTCTGCAAACATTTCACTTGAGTCTCTCCTTGTGAGAAAAGAGGAGCTGTGGGCTGAGCCCACAGGGCTGCACTGGGACCCCCAAGAGTTTGGCCCTGAGCGGAGCTGTTTTAAGAGGTTTTTAGGTCTGATAAAAAAAAATGCTCTTCTTTTCTTGTATGTCTGCTACAAGCTTTACAGCTGCTTTGGTTTGAAACAGTTACCTGTAAGGCTGGGAATGTTTGGGTAGTTACCATGACCACACTAGTGGCTCTTCAAAGTACCTGTTCTGGTTGTGTTTCTTTTTAAGAGGGGAAGAGGAAAGAAGCCTTATCTGACTTGGAATCTCAGGAGTGACTCCTACACAGTGCGAGTGTAGCTGAGCCAAGCTTAAACCAACAAGTTCAATACTTGATAAAATTATTCAATGAAAAATTCATTGCAAGTTGCAGAACATGCCTAGGAAGCTGGGTAAATCAGCCCATGGGGAACTTCTGCTGGCAGGAGAGAAGAGCTGGGATGGATGTGTTGGTAGCACAGTGCTGGGCTGGTGTGAATTGTTGACGTAGCCTCGCTCAGTTGTTTGATCTCTTTGCTGTTGATGCACCTCACCCTGTTTCTGTGGAAATCTTTGACTGTGTTGCCATCCCTCAGCATATCTGTCCCTGGGGTCAGTCCCTGTGTGCCATGTGAGGGTATATGGTGGTGACATTTGTCAGTCTCTCTCACTCGTGTAGCTGCAGCTTGCATAAAGAGCTGGCTGCCCCTGCAGTGAGCAGATGTGGTAAACCTTCAGCATGTGCATCACAGAGTGATGGGTGTTGGAAGAGACCTCTGAGGTCACCTTTTCCAACCCTCACAATCAGGTGGGGCCACTTGACCAGGGTTGTGTCCAAATAGCTTTTGAATATCTCCAGGGATAGAGTCCCCACAGTCTCCTGGGGCAGCCTGTGCCAGTGATTAATCCCCCTCACAAAAAGGGTTTCCTCATGTTCAGAGGGCACCTCCTGTGTGCCATGGTCATCACCAGAGAAGAGCCTGGCTCCATCCCCTGTGCAGCTTCCCCTCAGGTTGATGAGATTCCTCTGAACCTTCTGCAGGCTGAACAGTCCTGGCTTTATCAGCCTTTCTCATGGGAAAGGTGCTCCTGTTCCTCAGTCATCTTAGTGGCCCTTTGCTGGAGTCTCTCTTGTACTGGGGAGCCCAGCACTGGTCACAGCACTCCAGGTGTGGCCTCACCACTGCCGGATGGAGGGGAAGGATCACCTCCCTGCACCTGCTGGTGATGCTGTTCCAGATGCTGTGATCCTTCAGCCCAGCAAAGATGCAGTTTTGGCTCATGTTCAGCTTAGTGTCCACCTGGACTCACAGGTCCTTTCCTGGCCAGCTGCACTCCGGATGGGTGACATCTTTGTGACACCTGCTCCCTTGTCCATTGGAATTCTCTGCACTGAGAAGCTGAAGCTTCTCCGTTGCTTGTGACGCAGCTTTTGTGTCTGTCCTGGGCAGGGATATTTTGAATTAAATGCACAGGGTGTTCCTGGACATTTTTTGGAATGTCTACAAGATGTGCATTAGCATCTGGTAATCTAATACCCAGTAAGGACTAGAATACATTTTTTGGAAGAATAGCTCTAACAGGAAGAGAAAATTAAAGTGCTTCTTCTGTCATTTTATGATCGGAAATCAACCTGACCAAAGAGCAAAATTTAAAGTGAAGCTTTCATTAGGGTGGTTTTGTCCTCACAGTTCACAGTGGAGTAGGACTTGGCCATGCACATCAGCACTTCCTGGTGTTTGGTCAGGAAGGGGGCTGAGTGCCCATTGCCTGGCCAGTCTTCCTTTTTCTTCCCATTATAATGCACCAGTTTGCCAATGGGTAGGGCTCTCCAAGTCCCAGCAAGAGTTAGCCTGTAGAGTTTTGGGTCTTGCCACCAGCCTTAAGGAAGCTGCATAGCAGCAAATGCCTGTTATCTTTTCCACTGATCTTGCTGGCATGAATCCACGTGGGTCAGGTAGGTTTTTATATCACCAGATCAATAAATGCTCCCATTCAGGAGTTCTGTATGGCACCTACTTCAGGAGACCAGTAAACCAGGTCTTTCCTTGGCCACTTTGGATTATAAAGGGGGCTTTTTTTATGCTTAAAAATTACCACTGGGTAGCAGTTTGGTGTACTTACTTGAGGTTTCAGTCCCACACCCATCCCAGTGATGCAGAGTACACGTGAAGCCTTTGTCACGATAATGGCTCTTCTCAAGCGTTGTTCACTCGGTTTGTCTTGCTGTCCAAACACCAGCTCTTGTAACCTGGGCAGTGGAAGCCACTCACAACACTGGTGCAAATGGACATAAATACAAGGCTGCGGGTGGTCAGTGGTATTCTGGCTCTCTAGAGCCAGTCCAGTCCCCCACAGTCTCAGTGGACTAGCCCAGGAATATAGCCCTGTCCCAGTTTTTAAATAGAACTGATCAAAACAGAAGCAGGGTTTGAATGATCCTGTGGCCAGTGGAAGCAGTCCAGGAGAGAGAGGCTGCTGTCACTACAGACGGCTCATAAAGCTCTGATGGGCTTCCAGAGCTTCAGTTGATGGAGGCACATCACTGGCACTGGAGCCACGTTGCTCGCTCTGAGCCACTCTCCATAGTATGGGAGTGCTTCATCTGCACTTTGCCTTTGTTGCTAGTGCAGAAAAGAGGAATTTTCTACATGTATTGCCCAATTTCATTTCTGTAGTTTAAATATGAACAGTTCCTTAGCCAACTTTGTCCACAGCCAACCTACGGTCTCTAGCAGCCCAGGTTCACCTTTTTCCAGGTCTCCTGAAGTGTGCTGGTCATGCCCTCGTCCTGCTGCGCTGCTCTGGCCTCTTTCACTGTGATGTCTCTGCTTCCACGTCTGTCACAGCACTTTTTCCATCTTCTGCTTTTTTGGGTGAAATGAGAGTTTTCTGTGCTCAGGCTTATAGCAGCCCTTGAGAGGATGACATCAGCTCCTGCTCTGCCTTGAGGTGATGTGAAAAGCCTGATGCCAAATGAGCAGTGTAAACTGGAGCTGCCCATGGCTGTAAACCAAAGTCTTCTTCCCCAGCCAGACAACCCACAAGCCCTTCCTAGGAAAGCAGCTCCCCTCTTGTGGGAAGGGAGAGGCCGTCCTTTGGAGTCCTCAGCATCCCTCCTTTGACAGGAGGCAGTGGTGGATTTGCTGTCGCCAGAGCAGCAGCACGTGTGACACTGGTGGCACGTGGGATCCTTCCCCCAGTTTGCTGTCAGTGTTGCTGGAAAGGGCCTTGCATGTGTGTGAGCAGCCCAAGGCCAAGCTGGGAGGCACTGCTGCCTCTGCCCACACCAGCATATGGTGTTTGGCAACACCTTTACTGGGCACCTCTGTTCCCCCTAACCCAAACTTTTGGGCTGGAGCAACTTGGCAGGTGCAGTTTGTTGGTTTGTGGTTCATAGGAGGTCAGTCTGAGTGGCAGGAAAGCCTTTTCTGGCCTTAAAATGTGGCTCTACAAGCTTTTCCACCAGCTAAATTTGACTGGAGAATTGCTCATGACTCTCCTGAACTTGAGAGATTGAGGAGATTGTTTCAAAAGTCATTTGGGTGTGCAGGATGGAGCCGGGGCCTTTGCCACTCCAGCAAAATTCCTAGGGTTCTTAATTTTGTTTCTGTGTATTAACATAGAGTTGGGTTGGTTTGTGTTTTCTTTGGTCAGGAAAAATCTGCATTCAATAGGATAATGACTTGGAGAAGTTTCTCCTCTATTTGCTGCTTTTATCACAGGCGTGTGCAGTTTGTCCTAACCAGCATGTTGTCCCATGCCCTGAGCCAGATGTGAGCTGGGCAGGTAGATGCCTCTGCTGTGAGTGGAGTTGGAAGCAAATTTTTAATTGCTAAAACTCATCAAGTGGAATTCCATCCTTTCTATCGAATGCACGTTGCTGTTGATGTATTTCATTGGATTCAGAGGATCTCTGAATGCTCTCTGGATTTGTGTTTCTCATTTTTACCTCAACAATAACACGGATTCTTTTCTCTTTCCAGGGTGACTGTTGGATCTGTATGGAGCTCATGTCTACCTCGTTTGATAAGTTTTACAAATATGTATATAGTGTATTAGATGATGTTATTCCAGAAGAAATCTTAGGCAAAATCACTTTAGCTGTGAGTATTTTGTTAAACCTTTTTGTTGAAGATAATTGAAAAATTCAGATCCTTGTTCAGATCAGCCTCCATGTGAAAAGCTGGTTGGTCTGGGGAGCAGAACTGCTGCTGCTGTGTGCACCACACTGGGAATGGTTCTTCAGGGTGCTTATGACTTTCCCACAGTATGTTGCATGGGGTAAAAGGAGGTCCTGGGGTCAGTAATCAGTTCATAAACGGACCCCAGGACCAGCATCCTGCTCTGTCTGCTTGTACATGGGCACCAGCAGCACAGGCACCAGCCCAGACCAAAGAAGCTTCTGGCAGCCTTGTGCAAAGGCTCCCAAAAGCACTGGAGAACCTGGCTTGTTCTGTTTTCTCTTGTTTTGAAGAACTTGTTTTCTTGATTTAACCTGGAAGTTCTGGCCTAATGAAAAGTCAGGTAATTGAAACAGCTGTGACCTGCTGAAAAAAATACAGCATAGGGCTTGAAATAAATTATTGCTCAGGATAATTAACACAAGAGATTGTTCTGGCTCCACCTCTTGTTTCCCTCTCCCAGAGTGGGATCTTTCCAGGTCACAGGGGATGTGTGTTCATACTCTCTCTTATATCACCTTCTGTTTGCAGAAAAGGTTCAGAGAAAAATGCTTTTATTATGTGGCATATACAGCATTGATATCTCAATTTATTAAATGCTTTTCCCCTCTGTTCTTGGAGTTCCAAAAATTTAATAATCACAGGACTCTTATGACATCTGCTTATTTTTCATCTATTTTTCTTTCCTAGACTGTGAAAGCACTAAACCACTTAAAAGAAAACTTGAAAATCATTCACAGAGGTGAGTTCTTCATGTCTTTTTTTTAAAGTTCACGTCTTTTCCTCTTGTCTGTTAAAATAATTGCAAGAACTGTTAGTGGCCTTTAAGGTGTAAATAGCACCTGTACCGCCACGAGTCTGATGCAGGTTTTGAACAAGTGCCTGTTCTGTTGCCCCTTCAGCCTGTGCTTTTTCCACATAAGTGTGATTTCAGGGTGGTTGGGCATCTCCTTCTGCCTTTGGGCACGTGGCATCTCCGGGGCTGGCTCCATCCCCTCGTGCTCCCCCAGGATCCTCGGTGCCGGCGATGGGGATCCAGCGCCAAGGGTGACGGCGCCGGCGCGGCACTGCCGGCCTCGATCCTCTGCAGCTGCTCTGCCTGAAATTGAAACCTCCAGCCGTGACTTACTGGTTTAAATTTCTTTCCCCTGCAGACATCAAACCTTCCAATATTCTTCTGGACAGAAATGGAAATATTAAACTCTGTGACTTTGGCATTAGCGGACAGCTCGTGGACTCCATTGCCAAAACGCGGGATGCAGGGTGCCGGCCGTACATGGCGGTGAGTGGGATGAACCCTGGGCTCTGGGGGATCTCACCCCCCCCGTTATCAGCCTGTTTCCCGTGGGATGAACACCCCTTTCCTGGATGAAACGGAGCTCTGGATCGAGCGCTGCTGTGGCGGTGTCACCCAGGCTGTGGCAAAGTGACCACATTCCTGGTTTGTTGCTGGGTTTCTCTGCTGCTGCCAGGGCTGTGGCGCTGGAGTGGAGAGCAGCTCTGTGCCTTCCAGCAGCTCCAAAACACCAGCGCCCGGGGCAGCAGGGCTGTCAGAGTGCTGCTTTGTCTTGGTCTGCAAGAAATCCATTTGCTCTGGTAAGATTATGTCACAGGAGTTATTGCAGAGCAGAATTATAGTGATTTTTGTAAACCACTTTAATTCCAAAGTGTGCCAGAACTTCATTCCAGGAGAATGTGATTCTGGAGAGCGGCAGTAGCAGAGCAGCTGTGTGGAAATTGCTGGGGCTGAGTTGTGGCTCCTGGGAGTCTGTCCTGCTTGTTTGCTGCCCTCCCCCTCCCAGAGAGAAAAGCTGTAGTGGTGATTTTGGAAGCTGTCTGAGGGTTTTAAACACTTAAGTGCTTTAGGGTGCTTTGAAAATGCATCTCTGCTCTCATGAGCCGAGGGTACCTTGTTCAGGGTGCCTACTGCTGTTCATATAACTTTATTTTAGTGCCTGTATTTAATTTTTGTTACATATTTATGGCTCTGTGTGCTGAAAAATACTGTTTTCTGAACTCTTTTTATCTACCACAGAGTTAAAAAAAGGAAAATATCTCTCTTTTAAGGTACGGTTCCTATCTGGCCCGGGCCATGCTTCTCAGATGGCTTTTATGTGACTGTGGTGTCCAAGGCAAAACCTGTCTGCCCTGACTCTGATCTTTCTTTGAGCCATGGGTAGGTGGTTAGCTCTGCTCAGGCTGTTGGTATAGTTATGCCATGGCAGTTCCTGACATGTCTGTAAATAGCTGCAGTGCTTCCATAGGCCTTTGGTTTTCCTTCTTCCTGCCTGTCTGTCCCCGTGCACTCCGTGATTTGTGCAGCTCCATCAGCAGCTCCAGACTCGGGTGGACTTTTAAGTGAGCAAAAAAGTGTTGCAGTTCAGTTTGTGTTTTTCAGAGCCTTGGCATGGCGCAGGGTTTGTGGGGCAGCCAGCAGCTGGCAAGCGATGTGGGAGACGACTGCCCTCTTCCCTGCTGCCCTCCAGCCTCAGCGACTCCTTTCCAAGTACACGAGTGTTTCCACGTACCAGGAAGCCTGGGAAATGGGGAGATGGCCCCAGTGTGCAGGCACATCTGCCAGCTGTATCTCCAAGCCAGCAGAGGCTGATGTCTGAAGGGATGCTGTGATCAAAGCTGGGTGTACCTGGGAAGGAGTCAGGCCGCCACACTCCTCTCTAAAGGAAAATAGTATTTTTTTTAGTGTAAAATAGGCCAAGAGTAGTAGCTCTGTTCAGCCAGGGAGGCTCTGCTAAGGGCTGCTGGATGCTTCTCCCTGATGATAGTGTCTCGTTTTGCAAGGCCCACCAACCCCATGGCACCTGCCCCCTGAAGGAACCCGGTCCCCACATGGCTGTTGGTAAGAACGATGCTGGATGTCAGCCAGTCTGGCTGCCAGCGGTCTGAGGAGGCAGCAGAAGCCATGTCCAGCTGCCAAGCAAGTGCTGTGTGCTCGAACCAAAATTGCTGGAGCTGTCACAGTGAGCGGCGCCTCAGCCTTGGAGCTGCAGTGCTGAGAGTTTGTTTTGCTTCTGGCTTTCAGTTCCCCTGCAATTGTTACAGTCAGCAAAGGCCTATGTGTGGGTACCTCGTGTTCTCTGAAGGGAAGAAAGGCAGGACTGAGTTCCCAGGCAGCCGCTGGCCCCTGGAGCAGCCTGGGCTGTTCGGAGCCCTCCTCACCCGTGCCCTGTGCTGGTGCCAGCGCTGGGGCTGCTCCAGGTGAAGTTCCACAGCCTTCACCCAGCAAGGGGCTGAGGTTGCCCCTGGCCAGCCCTCCCTCCTCCCTGTGTGCTGCTCCCCGTGGTCCCTGCCTTGCCTCTGGCTGTGTGGGTGCTGCTGGGAGTGGGCTTTGTGTGCCACGCTGGAGCTGGTGGCCTTTGTGACATTACTGCTTTTTGCCTTCTGAACGCTGCAGTGAACCCAGTGCCTGTGTCAGAGAGGAAAGGTGAGACTGGAAGTGCTTGGTTTAGGCAGGGGCAGAGGAGGGGACCCAGCCAGTGTGAGGATGGATGTCCTGCCCTGCCCTGCCCCTTCGAAAGTCAGGTCTGGGAGACAGCTGCCCTCAGGAGATGCTGGGTGTTCAGCTGGAAACAGCTCCTGGCTGCTGCAGATTTGCTGTGCTCAGGGCCTGACTGGCCGTGCTGGGGTGGCCCAGGGTGGCCTCTGCTGCCCTGATTAGCTCCTGGAAGGGTGGCTGGAAGCCACAGGAAGCAGAATGTGACCATCAGGGTGGTGAAGATGCCAAGAGGGATGTGCAAGGTGTTGTTATGTTAAGCTCTGGGGTACTGGACCTTGGCCTTTCAAAATAACACCAGACAGGGAAGATCTCCAAAGTCTTGAATTAAAGATGCCTCTTCAGGTGCTGGAGGATCTGCCACAGTGCCCATAAAGTTGTCCTGGCCATTAATTATGCTCCTAATACCTGCATTTAACATGAGTAAGTCTCGCATTAATGGCTGGCTGTGGGCTATGGTTTCTTCTCCTGTTCTTGTCACGGCCCTTTGCCCCACAGGTACTTTCTGACTCTGATGTAGTCACCTCTTGAGCTTTTCTTTGAGAAGATTAGGGGCTGAGCAGCTTATTCCCTTAAGGCAGATCAGCTTGTGTTTTATGGCTGGGCTATAAGCCCCCGTTTTTTCAACATCCTTTTGCAAAGGTAGACCCGGAATTGTGCAGACTCCCTGTGTTTGTCTCACCTGTGGTTTATGTAACAGGAGCAGCTGTTCCCAGCGTGTTGCCCCAGCTACACACTGGTGCTCCCCTGGGATTTCCTGCTCTCCTGTCCTAGGAGCCTTTGCCCACCCTGAGTGTTCCCTGTTCTTTGTGTGCTCCTTGAGTCAGCAGCCAGCCAGAACCCAGCTTCACAAACACTCCAGACACACTGGTTTTCCAGGAGCCCTTATGTGTCACGCTAGCAATAGTTTTCATAATACGCTGAATTTAGCAACGCTGATTTTATATTTTCATGGATATTATTAGCAGTAAGCTAAGGAAGGCCACCTTTGAGGTTCCACTGTAAATCTTTCCCACTCAACACACAACAGTTACGCTCTGAACTCTTATCAGGTGAAGCATTTACTGAGGCAAATTATTTGTGCTTGAGTTGGTTAGGGTCCAGACCATGCCCTGCACTAGGCCAGCTTTATTATGGCCACATTTGCCTTTCCTAACAAGACAAATAAGGTTGTTGAGAATACACTGTGCCAAGCCCAATGGGACCTGGTTGCCTTCAATAATGTTCCTGTCAGTCTTTCTGTGACTAGCAAGTGTGCTGTGTGCAGCAGCCCATCACTTTCCTGCTGTTGGGATCGAGGAATTCAGGTGTGGTTAGGAAAACCAGCTGGGAGGGGATGGCAGCCCCATGCGAACGGAAACCAGCGTCTCCACCTGGAAAATGCTGCTGGAGAAGTTTTTAAATGAAACATTCTCTCGGAGTAAATATGTAAAGGAAATAGGAGGGGAGGAAAGGCCATTCTCTGGAAATACGATCTCTGCTGATAATCTCTGGGCAGTCACGGGCTTCATGGCTGGCCTGGGTGAGGGTGAGGGACAGGAAATCAAAGAACAGAGGGGATTTTGAAAGAAACATCTGAGTTCAACATCCAAGCAGGGATGAATATTTTGGCTGAAGTATTTTTTTGACAATGCTACTCTGCTCTCCCGTGTTGGTGCAGAAGTGATGCACGCAGAGCCAGTGTCACTGCTGCTGTCCTGGCAGGGCAGAGGGACGGGGAAGCTCTTCACTCATCACACCGCGTGTCCTTTGCTCTGCTGTGTCACCCCCTGGCCAGGGAGCTGGGTCATCTCCCTGGGACCATAGGATGCTGCGTGACCCCTGCAGTGACTGTCACTGCCATACAGACCCAGAGGGAACACAGTGTTCTTACCTCTGTCCTTGGTCACCTGGAGAAGAGGGTGTGACCTAGAAGAGATTTTACCCAGCACAGTGTGACTGTGGTGCCTCAGTTGCTTGTGTGAATGACTCACATCTGTCATTAGGCTTTAGCAATGAGCTCAGCTTCTGTGAGTCCTGTGTGCCCACGAGGAGATGCCAAAGCTTAATAAGCTTCACTGCACATAAAAAGCAAGATCCACATGAAATTAGGCACTGCACCTCTAGCAGCCCTGTGGCAGCCTGTACCCTTCTCTGATGCCTCCATGCCCTGTCCCTTCACCCCATCAGCACATCCAGAGATGGCTCCACCTCAGCCATTTCCTTCCCTGCTTGCACTTGGCATCAGAAGGACACCTGGCCTGAGCCAGGCTTTGTCTGCAGCTCCAGGTCCCCAGAGTGTGACATGTTGACTCTTCCTTCCTTGGTGTTAATTGCTCCCATGTGATCTACATGGAAAATTCTCAGCATTCTTCCTGCTCTGTATTTAGATGGGATTTATTTTGGTCTGTCCTGCTTTCCCTTTAACTGTGCCACCATGGTCTAGGGCCAAATCCCTGCTGCTGTGTTCGGTCACAGGAGCAGGGTGCCCCTCACTGGGCTCTGTCTCACCAGTGCCCCCCATCCCACCAGTCCCTCTGAGCAGTTTGGCCCTGCCCAGAGCAGCTGCTCCCCTTGCAGTCCCCTCCTTCATCTGCAGCTGCTCTGCTGTGGCACATCCCTGTGCATCTGTGGTGTGGGGGTCACAGCACTGGCCAGGCCAGCATCCCCATAATTTGATGTGTCCTGAGCTGGTCCATCCCTGGTGGCAGCTTCCAGACATCATGGTGTGTCCCCAGTAGAGTTCAGGGCTGGGCCACCTGCTGCTGCACTTTTCAGCTGCGTCTGCCATGAAATTGTATTAAAATGTAGTTTACTAAGCAACCAGGGCTTTCAGAGTATTTCCTGTACCCCATAATTTAGAATTTATTGTTATTCGGGTATCTTTATTATTATTGAAGTCAAAACTGAATGAGACCCTGTTTCTTTTGACATGTTAATTATATTTTTAACTAAAGAAGGCAGACTGAGGTTTCTCATAAAGATGACATGCAAGGCATAAAGATGTTTTTTGCTGGTTCACCTCTCTGGGTAACTTGCTCTTAGGTGTGAATCACATCTGGCTCAATATTGCTTTCTATGAAAGACATTTTGGATGTCTTACAGCCTTGTAACATCATAGTTGCCTTCAAGGGATGACCAAAACCTTGTTAAGAGGAGCTTTTCTTAAAGCACATTGTTTTTAATATTTTCTTAGGTTTGGCATCCAGCAGCTGGTTGGGGAGAAGAGTTCTGGTAGATGCTGCTAAGCCTCATTCCCCAGGGTGGTGGATGAGATGTTGATTCCAGTTCTTACGATCCCTCGGGAACAACTTGGCTGTGACAACCGAGAAAGTGGGACTTTGTGTTAAAGAGATCCCAAAGTTGAACAAAACTAAAGAAATAAGACAGTCACAGTTATTCGAGGTGTTTGTGCAAAAGGAAGGAAAGCCCGAAGCACTGGGCTGTGATAAGTTGCCATTTCTGATCCCTTTCACACTATAATACCTCCATAAAAATCAGTGTTTGCAGTGATTCCTTGAGCTGTTTCTCTGCTGGGGTTGGATGGCTGCCCTGGCCACAAGTTTGCCTGCGGAGCTGTGCCAGGCTCAGGGTTCTTTCTAGGTTTGCAGATGCTTCTCGTTGCTCCCTGCACGGCACAGAGCTTGACTGGTCCTTCTTCCCGTTGCAGCCGGAAAGGATAGATCCCAGCGCGTCCAGGCAAGGCTACGACGTGCGCTCGGACGTCTGGAGCTTGGGGATTACATTGGTAAGCGAGGGGCTGTGCGGGGCGCCCTGTGCAGCGGGAGGGTCCCAGCTCCTCCGGGAGCGCTTCTGGCTCGGGAACAATCGGAACGCTTTCCTCTCGCGAGCCCCTGCGGACGCGTTCAGCAGAGAGCGAGATGTGAGCAGGGAAGAGGTGCTGGATTGTAAATGAATTTTGTGTTCAAGCTGTGAGGTGAGGAGGGGCGCTGAGTGTGGCGGTGCAGAGCAGAGCACCCAGCCTGCGTGAAGAAGCCTCTGACAGCCCTGGCAGCTGCTGTGCTTTGGCTGCACGGACACTTTGCTTAATCCTGGATTCTGGGATTCTGATTCCTCACTGGCTTAACCACAGCACTGCTACCTGCACACGTTGATACAGTGAGAAGCTCTTACTTTCTCCAGGTTGTGAAGCAGAAGAGAAAGCAGAAGCAATTAAATATGAACCAGTACCTTCTGTTTTCACCACTGATGTTTAAAAAACCTCATTTTCATTATCCTGTGAGGAGCAGGGAGTTGGATTCAGGGATCCTTATGGGTCCTCTCCAACTTTGGATACCGTATGATTGTGTTATTCTCATTATCCATTTTCTCTAGTGGTTGTTAGGATGCTTGGGAAGGGACTGGAGGATTTTATTCTCCTACACTGGTTTGTTTTATAGTCAGTGAAGGAGATGTGGCCAGCACAGAAGCATGGCCTGGTCAGGGTAAATCTGGCCATGCTCCTCACACAGGCAGCAGAACTTCCTGCTGGGTAAAACCTTCCCTCTACTTAGAATCATTTAGGGAATAGGATGAAGAATCTCATCCCAGTCTTCCTTCTGGGGGGGGGGGTTCAAGGTTGTTGCAGACATTTTCTTGCCCTGACTGAACTTAGCTGATGTAAACCTGCCTGGTGCTGTTGCTGTCTCCCTGCAGTACGAGCTGGCCACGGGGCGATTCCCCTACCCCAAGTGGAACAGTGTATTTGACCAGTTGACACAAGTAGTGAAAGGAGACCCACCACAGCTGAGTAACTCAGAGGAGAGGGAGTTTTCCCCAAGTTTCATCAACTTCGTCAACTTGTGGTAAGTGTGTGCTGCTGAAAGCACTTGGAGTTGGCTCGTTTTGTTGGCTGGTATATGGCAAGGGTCAGGTGTGCAGCACTTCTGGCTTCTTTTCACGTTCCTGCACCAGCACCTCTCACATTTTAGTGGTTTGGAGGTGATGGGGGATTTGTCTGGGTTGGGACTGAAGGGCAGACCTTGGAAACTGCTCTTCAGGAAAGCAATTAGGAGAAAACCTCTGAGAGGCTGTGCTAGAGAGAGGCATGGTAAGGAGGGAAGCTTCCATGGCAGGAAGTTTGTGTCAGCCCCAGCCCCAGCCCCTGCCTGACCCGCTGGGATGGCTGCAAGGAAGGGAGGGAAGGAGGGAAGTCACTCCTGTGGTCACTCACAGTGCAAGGATGGGTTTTCCAGAAAACCAGAGGTGGTGAGTCCCCCTGCGACAGCATCGTGTCCTGGAAAGTTTGTATTGGATGTCTGTAACGTTCTCCCTGATCCCACGTTCTCCTAATTCTTTGTGCTTTCTTTAGCCTTACAAAGGACGAGTCCAAAAGGCCAAAGTACAAAGAGCTTCTGGTGAGTTCTCAGTGCTGCATCTGTCAGTGCCTCCAACACACAGCTCACACGGGGCTGGGCTCGGGCAGAAGTGAGATCTGAAGGAGCAGAGCCCTGGAGCTGGGCAGCAGAAGGGCCTGTCTGTGGTGGGGGTCTAAAGGAGAGAGGGCAGCAATGCTTTTGGCTTGGATCAGTCACATGTGGCAACTGTGCACCTTCAGGGAGCTCTGGGCACCTGGAAGGCACCTCTTCAGAGGCCGTGGTTCCACAATCAGCCTTGGGGTTTCACATCTCCTGATGTGGAAGGGGTTTGCCTGATGTCCTGATCCAGAACCTCCCTGATGTTATGTCCCAGCTGCTCTGCTCTGCTCTGGCCAGTGCTGCCTGCTGGGCAGGGCTCAGGAGAGCAGGGCTTGGGTTTGACCTCTGCAAGCCACTCCCTGTCACTCCTGTCACTCTCCCCACTGTGACAAAGCTGATGATGAAACCTCTCTTGAAAGTATTTCAGTAAATGTCAGGGCTGCAGAGGAGCTGCTAATCCTGCACCCTCACTACCTCCTGCCTGTCAGCTCCTGACTCTCTGGAGTCCTGTCACCCCTACATTAACCTCCCACGCTAAAGACACGGATTCCCAGTGTGGAAAAGCCATGAGCCAGGCTGTGTCCTGGTGTCTACAGCCACCACAAAGCCGTGTCCTTGCACCAGACAGCTTCACCTGCTCAGTTTTTATCTGAGGAGCACGTGCCAGAAGGGTGACCGTAACTTTGTTGTTTTTTATCTGATTCCAGAAACATCCCTTCATCCTGATGTATGAGGAACGCACAGTGGATGTTGCATGCTATGTTTGTAAAATCCTGGATCAAATGCCAGCAACTCCCAGCTCTCCAATGTACGTGGATTGATACTGCTGCTACATCAAACTCTAGAAAAAGGGCTGAGAGAAAACAAGCTGTAAAGAATTTTCATCACATATTGCAGTGTTTTTAATGCTCGCCCAGACACCATGTGCAATAATATTGGTGTTATTTCCATCCTGTCTGTATACTGTTGTCACATATAAAGTGCATCCCTGTAATACCTGATCACACAGTGTTAGTGTTGGTCACAGAGAGACCTCATCTTGCTCTTTTGTGGACATATTCATGAAATGTGGAAATAAGTACATTTATTTGTTGACCGTGATTGGATAGCACCTAAAATTCATTTCTAGACTCAAAACTTGGAGACTCCTCAGCAGCTACTGGAAAGATTTTTCTCTCAAACTCTTCCAATTGTTGTTTCAAGTAATAATAAAAAGCAAACAAACAAAAGTTAGGCGTTGTCTGTCTGAACATTAAGAGACTTTGCCTGGAGGGAGAAGAACTTGCTTAACCAACGAGATGCTTTGCCTTCTGGAGCTGGAAAGGCAAAGGAGAATTTTATTCTTCACAAAGTGCAATAGATTTACTGCTATGAAATTCTGTTGCTTTACAGTCGCAGTGTACTTTCTGGGGACAGTGTGCTCAGCTGAACTTCCTGTTAAAGAGAGATCATGTTAAATATAGTGAATATGTCTTTACCAAAAATATGTTGCGTTGAAAGAGGCTAACATTAAACTATTGAGATGGGACATAATGTATTCTTCCTCCTTTTACCAAGCCAGCCACTCTTCACTCTTAACTAGGTGTCCTGTAAATTGTTACCTGGTAAGATAAGACCTTTGACCTGAAGAATTATTAAACTACTTGATTGAATTTAACCTGCTTGTTGACCTGGTTTATAGTGCACAGTGCTCACCACCCACTGGCTTTGCTTTGCCTTCACCCAGTGCCATCCACAGAGGCTGCAGCTGCTTGAAAGGGCCACCAGCTGATGGCTGCAAGTCCTGGCCCGTGTTCCTCGTGTTCCTGCTGTCCCCAGCCCTGGTGCTTGCGCCTCTGGCCCAGCCCAGCCCTCCCAGCCCCCTGTCCCTCACGAGTCCAAACCTGAGCTCTCCCTTCTCGCCACTGCAGGCAGGATGGAGGGGTGGCCCTGGCTGCCACGGGGCTCTGAGCCCGTCACGCCCTGAGCTTGCTGGAGACAATTCACCACCACCTGGAGCCTGAACCTCTTCTGTGACCTCCACAGCTCCTGGTGCTACACCCAGAGCAAACCTCTCTGAGACTGTCGGGCGCAGAAGGAGATGAGGTGGAGATGAAGGAGCATCTAGCTCCTCTCAGCAGGGCCAGCCATGCTGTCATCTTCCGGTTCATTCCTAAGTGAAAACAGCACATCAGGCTTTTCTGTTTGTTTAATTTGTGTATTTTTCAAAGATTAATTTTTCCCCCAAAACTTTTTTTCCCCAAATACTGCAGTTTTCAGGTGTTTAGTAGCACACCAGGGATAAAACGGAGGCTGCGGGGTCTCTGCTTTCCATTTTGAGCTGTCTGATTTAGGTGCTTGGTAGGACTTCATCAGTGTTAGAGCAACCTCCCTTCAGAGCTCGGCCGCAAGCCCGGACCCAGGACGCAGCGGGGATGGAAACGGCGTGGTGCTGGCAGGACCCCCGAGGAAGGGCCCCCCCGTCCAACCCAAGCCGCCGCGTGCAACCCGCCCGAGCAGAGCGCTGGAGACCGAGCAGCACACCCCAGCCGGGAAGGAGAGCCCAGGCCGTGCCCCCGACGCGGCCGCTGGCTGCCGGAGCTGCTCCTGCTGCCGCCGGTGCTGCTGCGAGCCCGTGGGATCCCTTGGTCCTGCCCTTCCTGGACTGTGTTCCTCTTGGGCTGCTCCTCAGGCAAGGCAGTCACCAAAGTCTTCCCAAAGCAGACGAGGCAGAGGTTTCTGCAGGAACTGCTCCTTCCCGACGGCTCTGATGCGTTACCCTGAGTAAGGATGAGTTAAACCCAGCACGTCTAAAGCAGTCATTCTGTCCCCACCCCCAGAGCCTCTCTCAGGCAAATCCCCGTGGAGCTGTGACTCCTCTCTCCAGCCTTCAGCCCCCAGAACGGGACTGCAGGCGCTCCAGGGCCGGAGGGGTGCTGGCTGGGGGGGCTGAAGAGACCCAGACCCAGGAAGGGCAGCCACGTGTGGGGCTTTGCCCCTCCCCTCCCTTTGGGTGTTAAATCCTGACTTGCTTCTCCCCGGTAACAGGGAACCCAAAAACCTTTCAGAGGGCCAGCACTGAGGTGGATCCTCCCAAAACACACGTGGCTGCCTTGCTGTGCCCTGTTGGGATGGCTGGGTCTGTGCTCTGGTGCCGACCCATCTCTAGCCCAGGACCAGTTTGCTGGGAATGGAAATGCAAAGCTTTGGGCTGCCAGTGACAGGAGTGAGGTGCTGCTGCCTGGGTGGCTGTACAGGACAGGTTTAGCCTATTCAACATAGATTATTATAAATTATTAAGGGTGCACCGTTTATTGCAATGTCTCTTTATTAAAAAAAAAAAGAAAAAAGGTGTATAGTGTTCAGAAGCTGTGAAAATAGTGTAAGAACTGTACATTGTGAATTCTGGTTATTATTATTTTTTCTTGTACCATAGAAAAAAATGTATAAAAATATCAAAAAGCTGATGTGCAGGGATGTTGCCTTATTGTCTGTAAAATGAAGCTCAGGAACATAACTGCTTCAAAGAGCTTCCGAATATTTTATCCGGTATTCTGGTTTGACTTCCTCCTCTATTTAAGCTATTATACATGGATCAGAGTGTTTATGTAATAGTTCTATCCTTTTGCCTGCAGGTCAGTTGTAATAAAACTAAGATGCGACTGTGACCTCGTTATTTTCATTTTGTAAGGCCAGACACGAACGGGAAGGTTCACTAAGAGCTGTGGAATACCTGCCTTCCAGGCCTGTCCTCCAGGTGGAAGAGGAAAGCAACCTTCAGATCTGCTTGTGCCAGATGAGAGGCGTGCAGGGAGCCCCGGATGCATTTTCTCTCTCTGGAGGATCGCCGGGCCCTCGGTGCGTTTGGGAGCCTTTCAGGCGAGCGCTGTTTGCAGCACAGGGAGGCTCTGGTGGCTCCGGGCACCTTGTCCCTGTGCCCACGTGGCAGGGGAAGGGCAGCTGGTGCTCCCGGCTGTGATGGCTGCTTTTTAGTTTTGCAAGAGCAGCCGAGGTCTGCAGAACCCAGATGGTCTCAGAGCGCTGGGTGAGCCCTCCTGCCTGGTGCTGGGATGTGCCTCGTGTGCCTGGAAGCTGCGCAGGGCTTGGGATCTGCCCAGTGCAGGGGCACAACTGGGCCCCAGCAGCCCCACTGGGAAAGAAGAGTGGCAGGGGAGAGGGCCCGGCCACGAGTGCCTGTCCTGCTGCACTGGGCTGGATGGGCCAGTCCAGGAGTGCCCAGCCCAGAGAGGGGAGAGCCAGAGCCTCCTGCAGGGATCCCTGGTCATGGCAGAGCTCAGGATCAGGAACAGCTGGGAATGGGTGGATCACCTGACACCAGCTCTTGCAAGGTCTCATCCCCTGGAGGGTGGCAGGCGTGTTGAGAGAAGGGAAGGCAGGGAAGACAACTGGAGCTGAAGAAGGTCCTGCTGTGTAGAGATGCACAGTGTGAAAGGTTCGCAGAGCTCAAGTCTCTCAGTTCGCCTAAATTCTGTGTTCCCACCACACCAAGCCTTTTTCTGGAGCTTTTTGTTGCCAGCACAATACTTGGGACATTTTTGGGTCACTTGCCATCCTCATTCCTCAGTCAGAACCCAAGATCCCTCATTTGGTGAAGGAAGCAGACAAAATCTGAGCACACACCAGGGAGGATCCTTCCTGACCGGGCAGCCACCAGAGAACACAGCTCCTCACCTTGCAGCCCCGTGTTCCACGGACTA
The DNA here is from genome assembly GCA_013399875.1 of Gymnorhina tibicen. Lineage (NCBI taxonomy): Eukaryota > Metazoa > Chordata > Aves > Passeriformes > Artamidae > Gymnorhina > Gymnorhina tibicen. Next base: position 147,480 of record VXAZ01000180.1, read on the forward strand.
GGAATGCTCTGGGATTCTGTTCCTTTGGCACTGCCTCCTGCCTTTGCATCCCAAGACTTGCCCTGAGGAAGCTGCCACAGCTGAAGGAGTTCCCAGGCGCTGGTGGCTGCGGGATAGTCCCACACTCTGCAGGAGGGAGAGGATCCCTCTCAGCTCTGCTCCCCTGTGACTGTGGCATACTGCAGGGAATGGATTTGTGGACATTTTGGCCCCTCTCAACTGCTCCTTGTTGAACTCATGCTCTCTTCTCCCTCTGGACTCTTTTCCTGCCTGCGGGCACTTCACCGCCTTCACCGAGGATCCCGCTGTCACCGTGTCACTGCTGAGGCAGCACAGAAAAACTCCGGCCTCGTCCCATGATGGGACCTTCCCCTGGCCTTCACCCCGGCCCTGTCTCTCCTCTGGGGGCCAGGTAAGTATAAATGAAGGGCTCAGGCCTGTGTTACAGGGGGCTCCCCCTGTGCTGGCACTGCTGGGGCACCTCCAGTCTTGGGGGCAGTTCTGGGCCCCTCAAGAAAGACCCTGAGGGGCTGG
>VXAZ01000183.1:5630-17200 GCA_013399875.1 Gymnorhina tibicen
TACATGGAAAGAAACACAGAGAAAACACATGAAAAGGAACCTGGAAAACTGTGTGACCAAGGAGAAATTCGTTAACAGTGAGGAAACAGAAAGATAGAAAGTATATTAAATATTTTTCTATGTCTATTGTTGTGTGTGCATATGTTTTAAAAAAAGGAGTGAGACAAACCTAGAAAAGGGAGAAGGGAAAGAAGAAAAGAAAAGGGAAAACATCTAGCTAATCAAATATCTGACTGTCAAACCAAAATCATGTGATGGTCAGATTGGAAGTTGGTAATTTGGCAATAATTTAGTGTCCTATTATTACTCTGAATTCATGAGACTTCTAGTTAGACAAACAAATAGTACAAGGTGTTTTCATGACTTTAGTGTTTTCTATATCACCTTCTCATTTACTCTTGACTTCCTTATTGATTTTCCAAACAACATGCTGAAGCCTGCATTGCAATAATTTGAATTTTCTATGGAGATCAAATGGATCTGTGATAAGAACAAGAAACATCCTCAATCCACGTAACTGCCATAGACTCAAATATAAACTTACTTTGCAGAAACTATATTTCATTCTGGTTTGGCAACACATTTTACCATGCTCAATTTCAGATAAATTGTGGATTTATAGCATTTTCTATTATTTTTTTTTTTTATCTCTGAAACCCAAGTGGTTTTAATTCACGAGAAACCACAGCTATTTCATTTCTCAAGATCTGCATCCCAAACACACCACCAACTCATATCTTTTGAAATCACTGAGAGCAGAAAAACCAAAGAGCTCCACAACCAAAAAGCATCCTGCCTACTATGACTGATCAGAGTTTTTCATTGACTGAACTTAATAAGCACTGTCTTACCCATGCTGTCAAAAAAGGCTTTACATTTATTTTTTCTTCCAGTTAAAGTAATAGGGATACTCCTTTACACTATAGTTGGCCTCTCCTGTTCCTTTACTTGGTAAAAATAGACTATTTACTCAGTTTTATTTCCACAGTGGTGTTGTCCTTTGTTTCCTGTGGAACAACATTTTTTTTCTTGCTGTTGATTAATGTAAAAGACTGTCTGTCCAGTGCCTAGGAGAAGGAAATTGTGAGGTAGGAGAGTACTTTTGCTTTGCTTTTGCGTAATTGGTAGTGCCAGCCTATTTAAAAAGGTCAGATGGTTTGGAAGTTGAAATAGAGGGAGGCAATTAGAGTAAAGAAAAATGAAAAGTACTCATTCCCTAGTGCCCAGTACTGTGGTGACAATTACATAAGTCCACGGAAGTCCAAGGAGGTAAAAGTAAATGCCTGCAGGAAGTACGTGTTCCCAGACCATAGAGGGAAAATGGCCTGAAGGGAATACGTAAAACTCTTTAAAGGCTGTCACAGCTCTGAGTAGAAAATAGTGTGTGAAGCAACTGTAAAATCTCCAGAAATTATTTAGTTTACAGTAATTTCAGGACAGTTCCCAGAGATTTCTGATGTATTGTACTACTGCAACATTAAGTTAGTTTAGCACAGAACCAGTGCTAACTCAACTTTCTGTAATCTTTCACTAACCTATCACTTCAGCAGTAGTTGTAGTTATAGTCAATAAAAGATTTCCCAGTTTTATTAGTGTGCAGATATTTAGCTCAGAAATGTCTTGGATTAGTTCTTATGTTGACTAGTAGTTCATCCAGAGAGATTTGATTTTTAAGATCTTTCCCTTTGCTGAATAAAGTTACAGGCGTCTTATTCTTTTCAGCTATATATTGGCTGAATAGTCTTAACTTATCTCATACATCAGGAAATTGAAAGGGTTCTATTGTTATTAGGGCATCTAGATGTGCAATTTTAAAGTAAGCTATTTTTCCTATTATTTAAGGTAGATACTTCAATTTTTGTGAAATATATAGTGTTTGTGAAATATAATACACTTATTTCAATTGATATTTAATAGTATTTAATTGGAATTTAATTGATGTTTTAATTTATACTTAATTGATATTTCAACTGCTACTTAATTGATAAAGTAAATTAATTTGGTAATTACGAATAATTATATGATGGTGTATATAGGATGAGAAAATCAGTAATGCGAAGTCTAGCTGAAAGCCAATGAGTAGAAGTGTACCCCAGGGTCCTGTCCTGTTAGCATCTTCATTAGTGATCTGGATATTGGGGCAGAGTGTGTTTGATGATATCACAAAAAAGGGAGGAGTGACTGATACGCCAGAAGGTCATGCTGCTATCAGAGAGATGCTGGTGACTGAGCACTGGCACGAGTTGTCCTGGGAAGTTGTGGAGTCTCCCCTAAAAATATTCACGGTTCTTGGCAAGTGTCTCTAAGTGGCCTTGCTTGACCAGAGTGTTTGGACAATGTGATATTATAGGCTTCAGTTGTGACGACAACTGTGGAATTCTCAGTGATTGTTTCTTGTGAAATTTACTACTTAGTATTAAAAGCTGTCTGTTTGTTAAATTTAAATAACTGTTGAGGGTGTAAAAATTGCTACTAAAAAACCCTGAAGGCTTCACTGGTGTCAAAATTGCTACTAGAAAACCTGAAGGCTCCACTGCACTGTATAGTACAGAAACATGGATAAAAGGAAGTCCCCTTACTTTCAAGGAACCTTAAGATATATGGATGAATAAGAAAAATTCAAGAAGACCACGAGAGAAATGAGATCAACAGAATAATGACATAAGTACCCTGACTATCAAAACATTTGTAATTAAAGCACAGTGGTGGACTGAACATTTGAGCACTTCTTACTTTCCCTCCTCAAGACGGGGGTGGTGGAAGAAGATGGAAGGTGCTTATTTTTATGAAAATCCTTTACTAGTAGTGTCCTATTAGCAAAAAAAAGGTGTAATTTTTCAGAGCTGGTTGTGATTAAGGAGACAAAGAGCTATGGGATCAAATTGCTTCTATTAGATGGAATGGATGTCATCCAAAATAAAGGCAGAAGAGCTGATTCTGCATGCAATTTTAATCCCACTTGCTTTATGGACAACAGGTAGAGTATAGGCAAAGAAAATCTGTTTAATATCAATGAGTGTTTTGTTATGGTCAATTAGTGCAAGCTGTGAATTATTAATTTTGTTTTTATTTCATTCTAGATTCATTTAGATTCTTTTTTCCCCCTCTTCTTGTTTCTTTCTCACATTTTTTTGTAAACAGGTAAATTCTTTTGGCAATAGAAAAGTTGGAAGCCAAGAATAACTTTTATTTGGCTTGTTCATATAATGTTTGTACCTTGGAAATGGACTGATGATTTTATGAAAAGAATCTTCAAAGTAAGATGCTGAAGTTATTACCTGTTAAAGTTCATGCAAGTATTTCACATCTTTCATGTGGCTTAGCACAGTTTTTCCTCCTATTTATAAGCCATATAAATAACAATATTTAATAAGTGTAGTCCTAATATGAGCTCCTGAGGAACTCCACCAGCAGCTGGTCATTAATTAGTAATCACTCAAAAAACACATTCAAATTGTTTCTCACTTACTCATTTTCTATATGCTTTCTAAGCATTTTAATAATTGTCATTCTCTCTGATTTAAGTAATAATATACCATGCATTATCATATCAAATATATTACTGATAATAAAAAATAACATGTCTGTAATGCCTCTTGTCTGAATAATTATGTATTAAAATTCAAAAAAGAAATACATTTCTTTGTGACTGTCTTGGTTTGAAAGACAAGTGTCTGCCAAGGAAGGTTCTTGGAATGGAAAATATGAATCCTTTCCCTCTGAATTACTATAACTTTGAAGTTACGGGGCTTTTAGGGAAATATATGAGAAAAGAAATAACAGTTCTTTACTAGTATGTATGTGTATAACAGTGCAAACAAACAACAACAATGGCAGCGACAACAAAGAGAACCAGAAACGCAGCAGCAGCCTTCTCTCGGCTGTCAGGCGCCTTCCCTTCGGTGCAGTTACGGTCACAGCCGGCAGGGGGCGCTGTTGGCTCCGGGCCGGGCAGGGCGGGGGCGATGATTCCCCCGCGCCTGCAGGGGGCGCTGTGGCATGCGATCAGCTGTAGCTCCGTTTGGCAATGGTGGCTCAGTGATGGGATTGAGAGGAGGTGGCTCCCCTTGCAAAACTTGCAGGCAGCAGCCGGTCTCAGTGCCACTCTGGGTGGTGAGTGGGCCTGTAGTTGTTGCCTCGGAGCAGCGGGCTGGAACAGCAGAGGGAAGCACACCCAGGGTGGCAAACAAAGTGTAGCAAAAACCCTGAAGCGGTGGTAGGAGCAGTAGGAGTCAGGGCAGACGCCAAGTGTCCAGATGAAGTGTAGCAAACCCCCCTGCCCCACCAAAGCAGTGGCAGAAAACAGCAGGGGCTGGGCAGCCCCCGGAGGAGAGAGAAGGTGGGGGTTGTTTTCAGTTTTCCCCTGTCTCTCACATGTCCTGTGTAATGTCCTGGCAACGGCAGCAACAGCCAGGCTCCCACAAGCAGCCAGAAGGTAATCCCTCCAGCAAGAGGGAGAAGGTCAGGGTCCCAGGCTTCCCCTGAGGCACCCAAGCAGATGATGAGAGTCCCTCCCAGTGAGGCCAGGTGTGAGAGGTGAGGTGATATTTTGCTGAGGCCAAAAGGTTATTAAATTAAAGAATGAAAGTTGTTGGTCTATGTGTTGTTTTTGGTTTGGGTTTGTTCTGGTTGGTTTGTTGGGTGTTGCTGTGAGGTGGGTGGGGTTGAAGACCTGACTGAGAGGGATGAGAGGGGAGGGATAGAAAAGTAGGCGGTTTGAAGAGAATGTAAGTTCCCGAGTACCCAGCCAATGGGGAAGGGGACAGGGACCACCCTGGCCGGGGGAAGGGTATAAAATGTAGCCATGTTGTTGGAGGGGGTGCATGTTCCGTGCTGGGGAGGGAGACATACACCCGGCTCAGCTGAACTCCTACTAATAAACAGTTTTATTTTACTTCGACTACTTTGTCCCCATTTAATTGTATCTAAAAGTTAGTTCATTTCTAACAAGGTGTTGGAAAAGTCCCAGTTCAATGGCTGCTCTTGCGAGCAGAGGCTCACCCATGGTAAGGAGAAGCAGCGAAGGACAAAACCCCGCAGTAACAGCAAATTCTCCCTGCAGCAGCAGTCCAGCACAAAACCACAACCGTCTTCTCACCGATCCCAGAGAGAGAGAGAGAGAGGGCTGAGCCCAGCCACTGTCCTCCACCCAAGTCTTGGTTCAACCCCCCGCCATCTCTTGTGATATCGCTGCACTTCCCAAGAGAAAACCCGCAGTCAGCAAGCTCACTCCCCAGCTAAGACACTGCTGCAAGCTGCACTCCTTCCCCCCTCCTCCCCATCCTGGCCACATCTTTTGCTGTCATTCCCATCTCTTAGGCAACAAATAGGAGAAAAACTCCCCGAGAGAAACAAAAAAAAAGGAAAAAGCCTAACCTCCAACAGTGACAATCTGAAATTAATTAAAGAGCAGGATTTAACTCTTTGGACAGGTAGTTAAAGATTGTTGGTCACTGAAAGTAAAAGTTATGGGCCAAAAACATGTAAAAACATTTGAGGCATGTGGTTGGAAGTTTTCCTCAGAAACAACTTGGTAGTCTAAGAAAAATTATTTTCAACTATTCAACTATTCAACACAGTTCTCTTTCAAGGAGTACTAGGATGAATGAGTATAACTTCCCTTTTGTTATTTATGAAAATTCATAATTGGCTTTCGCATATTAATTGTTGTCCAGTGACCAGGTATTAGATTGTTAATAGAGTTAAGTTTGTTAATTAAAGAATTAATTATTAATTACTCTCCAGTTATAAAATGGTTGTGATGTTCCTCCATTTGTTCCTTATTATCCCAAGTTAGGTATCTCCAAGTTCTATTTATTGTATAAAAATAAGATACCACCCCTTTTTATTTATTACAGTCACCAAATCTTAAGTTCACCCCCATTAATTTTGATAAAACTTTTATAATATTCAGTTGCCCATCTTTAAATTTGCTTTCAAGTAGGGGCACCTTTTCTCCCTCCCTAAAATGCTTTAAGATGATTTTAAGTGCCATTTTCCTTTTAATTTGGAGTTCTGCACTAGTAGAACGCAATTTGTTTGTAAAAAATATTATTTGATCTTCCCTCCTCCTCCCCTCGTATTGGAAAGGTTATTTTATTGCTTCTCGGTAACTTCTTGATGATTTGAAAAGAATCGTGAAGTTATTTAGTGTTTTAAAGTTGTGTTCTACCTCTGTTAACTTGGATTTAAGTTTGGCATATTACAGGGACATCAGACCCCCACAAGTGGTCAGGAGCTATTTTTAGCTCAGAACCCTTGGACTGCAACGGGGCTCCATGGCAATGCTGAATACTAATGAGGAGTTTTCCCGCCTTTTACTCCCAGTGACATCACTAAGAGACTGTCCCCGCCCACATAATGAGCCATTGGTGGATGGGTTTTGACATCATCAGAGAGCAACCAATCATCGCCTGCCATGGGGGCTGGACTGTGGGCAGTTCTGGGCGTGGACAAGAGGGAACAAAAGAGGACGCGGGAAGATGGGACCAGGCTTTTTAAATCAGTTTCATGCTTTTTCTTGGTATTCTGGCTAGCAGAAAACTGCGAGCCCAGCACTGTGGTTAGAGGCGCTGGCCTCTAACTCCTTTTAGAGCTTGGATTAAATATTTTTTTGTCTTGGAATAGCTAGGACAAACCCAGTGCTGCAGGTTTCTGTCCTGCGCAGAGAGCCTTTTTGGCCACAAGAGTCTCTGATCTCTGGTTCCCGGTTTGTTACTATTATTTTAATTGGATTTTGACTTTTGTAACTTTCTCTTTTTTTTTAAATTATTTTTTTCTGTCAATAAATTAATTTTATTTTTTTCATTAAACAGGAGTTGTTCCTTAGTCATAACACTGTGAAGTACACAGAACTACTACAGCATAAAGTCTAAGTAATTAAGTTTTAATTACAATTTCTTCAGCAGACTTTACACTGAAAACCTTACAGAATTCTTCTTTATAGCTTTCAAATTTTTTCACCAAAAATGAGGCTATGATATGCTATTATATCTACTGTACCCTGGATATAAAAGACAGATACTAAAAACTTAAAATGGGTGCCATAATAGTTACACTTAAAACACTCTCCAGAGTTGAATTCACCGATAGTGGCCTGGAAGCAACTAATACTGAAAAATGGAAAATCCATGGGAATGGAGTATTTTTTAAATATCCAAGATGCCACTGTAGCAGAAAACAAGGAGCACAACAAGCTAAGTGAAATTTCATCAGTTGTTTAATAACACAGTAACTGTAAAAAATACCATAAAAATCACTGTGTGCCATGGTACAATTCTTAAACTTTTTTAAGGCGAAGATTATTCTTTTTAGTTGTTGCTTTGTGAGTAGATTCAGGGAATTCCATTTCAACAAGGGGTTCAATATAAGTGAGAGTGGTAGGGTCAAACCGTAAGGGAGCAATGCTTATACTGTTGAGCAGAGACCCTTTCCTTGAATATAAAGTAAGTCCTTTTATGTTATCTCAAAGACAAACACTAAATGTTGCTCTGTCAGCAACGTGTATGTAATAAGCCTGGAGGATTCAGAAATCCAAGTGATACAGACACTTCTCAGGATGATGATGAAACAGTTTCATTCAGTACCAGCTCTTGAGAATATTTAAAGCCTCTATCAGAGCTAGATTTTTTTGAACTAGCAAGTCCACATAACATGCACACAACAGTATTGAAATACCTGGATGAGAGGCACTCTGCAATACTAACATTTATCTTCAAGAAATATTATACCAGACTGATATCTCAGAAGACTGAAAGGAAATAGTGTGCTAGTATTTAAAAGTGATAAATGGAACAGCACATGTAATTGATCTTTTTCTGCCTGAACACAAAACAATATAATCACAGCAGTTTTGAAGGTTTTGATTATTAAAAAGTAAGGCCATGTGATGAAACAAAACTTTAATTATCATGAACCTGAGCATATTTTTCAGTTAATATCTGTGGAAGGCAGATTAATTCTATGAATATTGTATGCATATGTATATAATAATTTGCTTGATGAATGTAATACTGTGAGAGCCCCTTGGTACACTGATACTTCCTTCTGAAAGGCACCCTTATGCTGATCTGTATAAGAAGGGGAAAGGATGCCAGCTTAGTGTGGTTCTCACTACATTGTTGAAAAATTTCTTGCTAAGTCTGTAGGTATAACTGTAATGAAGAAATCAAGAAGTGATTCTAGGAAAGTCCCATGTGATCTTTTTCTTGAACCTGAGTTCAATAAAATTTCTATCAGTGAGCTGGAACCAATAAAGTTGATCATACTTTCAACTGATTTAAAAGTACATAATATGTAACAAATAACACAAAACACTGGCCCAGAATAATCCAGATTTCTTTCTATTATAAATTATGAAGAGTGTTTTTATAGAGAGAGTGCAGGCTAAAATGAGAAGCAATAAATTTGTAAAACACTGGGGGTCAAAGCAATTAATCAGATAAATGTCATCTCTTAGTGTAACACTGTTCAAAAAGATTAAAGCCAATACTGTTTATATAAAAATAAAAAATAGATTAGAATGGGTGTTTCAAAAAATTAATGTGGAAGTCTAATTTTTAAGAAGGAAGCTGGTACATTACAGCAGGATTATAAAAAAAAGATAGGAAAGAATTAAATGGCTGGAAGATGTAAAACAGAGATTCAATGCGCTTGGTCAGGTTAACACTTTAAAGGACTCTTCTAAGGATGGGAATGAGAAACATTTTATCATAAATCCTTAAATATCCTATGAGGAACAGGCTTTTACTGCTTAACACAGCTGTCAAAGGTTTACAGTGTCACTGAAAATTTTCAGCCAACCGAGTTCATACAGGTAGCAAGTAAAGTTATAAGTAAATGATGTATGATATCAGATTATTTGCTAAAATCTGCCATGAAGGAGCACAGAGTGCTGACTATAGGCAAGGGACCCTAAATAATACCCTGTCACAGATGGTCCTAGGCCCATCAACAGAGACATAGACAACCACAAGTCCACCATCCACCACAAGCCCAAAGGAACACAGGCACAAAGGCAGGCAGACAGGATTTAAATTTAGGACTCAGGAGAAGGCACACTCTATTGAGGCTCATCCTAGGGTTTTCTCAGAGAGAAAGGCTCAGCTTTGGTATCCAGGTGTGAAATACATAATGAATGGAGAGGGTCTCTATAGCAACTTTCTGACTGGTGTTGAATCACTGCCTAGGCATATGGGAGACATTATGGGATGCAGGGGAAGAGCATTCTGCAGCTGCACAAGACTTTTAATTGGATGTTTAGGGGATGAACCAAAGGCAGAAAAAGGAGTGGATCTAGGCAAGTTGGAGACGACCAGAGGAAAACCAGGGACAAACAGTGCCATTTCTTTGTAAGCAGCGGGCTGGTTGTTACGCTTGCCAGGCCTTGCTGTGATCATCACAGTCTGCCCTGTCTGCTCATTAGTCTCCATTTCCAAGCAGCTGTTGCAGGCAGAGAGGGCGTGTGTGTGTGTGAGTGTGTGTGTGTGCACGTGTGTGTGTGTCTAGGGGGTGCAAGTGCCAGTGGCTCAGGGCAGGCCCTGGGTCAGGCAGCTCATCTGTGAACTGTGGTGTTAGAGACTAACAGACTAGTGACTGTACTTCAGCATCATCAACTAGGGTGAGACTGGAGTGAATGAAACCAAACACTGCTTACTGGGTGGGGTCAGGGGTCAGAGTGTGTCCATGACTTGCAGTGAATATGGGTGTGCAGCCAGTGTCTGAGTAACAGCAAAGATCTAGCTGGGCCAGCTGGCAGGTAGGTGGAATGGCCCAGGAGCCAGGTGTGTGTTCCTCTCTTTAAGGGTGAGACCATGGGAAGATCTGATTACTGAGGACACCAGGAAGTCCCAGGCAGCTTCTGGAGACACTGCAGGACCTGAAGGTCCCCAAGGACCTGCTGGTGGGTGTGTTTCTCTAAGGGTGAGACCGTGGGTGAACTGGCTATTACAGAATCAGAGAATGCTCAGCCAGTATTCTCTGTGTGTGACTGCATGTGTCAATGGATGTACATGCATGCCCTAAAGACTACTGGAGATACTGGGATATAGGGCCCATTATGAAAGACTGAGTGTCATAACCTAGCTGCTGGGGTAATACACATATCATCTGTACGTATGTATATATAGATGGATATAGATGATCTCATTGGTGGTTCTCTATCCTGTTCAAGTAGAGAGGAGAACAAAAAGAGTCCACTGATGCAGTCCATGTTTGTATGTTCACAGTTTGTATTTGTGTATATGTACTGTTGTCGTGGGTGGACCTTGGCTGGATGACAGGTGTTTACCCAGCCACACAGTCCCTCATCTCCTCAGCTGTACAACAGAGAGAAAATATAACTAAAGGCTCATGGGTTGAGATAATGACAAGGAGAGATCCCTTACCAATTATCATCATGGGCAAAACAGACTTGGCTTAATTAATTTAATTTATTGTCAATCAAAAGTCAGAGTAGGATAATGAGAAATAAATCTTAAAATGCCCTGGTCCCAATCCCTCCCTTCTTACCAGACTTCACTCCTGATTTCTCTACCCCCTCCCTCTGAATGATGCAGGAGGAAAGAGACTGGGGCTTGTGGTCAGTTCGTCACACATTTTCTCTGCCACTCCTTTCTCCTCACTTCCTTCTCTTGCCCCAGTGTGCAGTCCCTCCCATGGAAGACAGCCCTTTACAAACTTCTCCAATGTGGGTCCATCTCACACGCTGCCACATGTGGCATGGCCACAGCAAATGAGAAACACAGTTACTATTTTGAGAGACAGGGTGCAAGCATTTTATTCTCTGTGCCACCTATAAAGTTCATACAATCAAATGAACCAATACCTCAGATCTTACCTCCGCTGTGAAATAAATCTCTCTGTGCAGCCATTTACGCTACATAATTTCAAATTCCTGAAACAAAATTGATTGAATTCATTGTAGAGCACTGTCCCTTCCATTATGCAAATCAGATTCCTCTCCTGAACATACTGACATTGAAGGGAGGCATCTTTTCAAACCATTAAAATAATACTGGGTAAACACAAACATGTAGGACTGTGAAATTTCCTGAGAACTAAATGTATCACAGAGCAAACTCAAACTTGACTAGCTTACTATTAGAATGCATCATTAGATAAGTTTTCCAAGTTTAAATGGTGAGGACTTTTCATTTCTAGGACAATCTTCCCAAAAATAAAACACTGACTGTGGATATAGAAAGAGCTGTTAGAAAGGTTTTTCCAGCTTCTTGCAATATTCTGTGTGAATCTTTTCTTTCTCATGCAAGCTATGAAAACAATAAGATGTTTTTTGTATAACTCTCTGAACACCTGGTGTTTGTCTAAGTTCTGTTTATGATACACTGGTGAAATGTTATTGAAATGGGTGTTGTAAGACTTTAGCCAATCACCCTAGGGGGTGGGTGATCACTGACCAATCTCCTTATGTAATTAAACATATAAGTGGGCATCTAATTAATTAAATATTTCACTATCTTGCTGGATATGAATGGTTTCATTTCCTCGTCCCTGGTATACAGCCACATCTGGTGATCCCCGACATGATTTGAACATGCAAAGACCCAAGC
>VXAZ01000184.1:0-12005 GCA_013399875.1 Gymnorhina tibicen
GCATTTTCAATTTCAACTGCAATTGAATTTTATTATACCATTTGATATCTTTCTGTCCTTGAGACTTACAGGACAGGTTGACTGATAAGACAGATATAAAATAATTTATCTCATTCTCCTGCCGTTCTCACATTTGGGTTCCCGAATTCCACTCATTGCTTTTTAAAGCCTTAAAAATAATTAATAGTCTGTGATTAGTGCCAGCTTTGGATCTGCCCAGAAATTTCACCTAGAAAATCTGTGACAGATGCATTTTGATTCATGATGCTATCCAATTACTAGGATACTTGTCACTCTTCCATCTACATAATCTGTATTTGCAGCACTTCTTTAGCACACGGTTCCTAGAAAAGATCTCTCCTCAATCACTACTAGGAACCATTGTGGAACACAAAGTCATTTTACTCTACTCAGCCACACCTTGAATGGTTTAACACAACTGAAAAAGCTTCTATGTGCTCCAAAGCTGCATGCTCTACTTTTATAGAAACAGCTCAAACCTTTTAAAATTGTCTTAACATTGTGCTTTCAAGAGATAATTTAAACAGAAACATTTAAGGAACTGAGAGACAGGCTGACATAATGACTAGAAAACTGAAACAGTCACAGAGGAATGCTCAAAAAGGGTATGGAAATTATGTTTCTGGTGATAATTTTGCTTCAGGACAATATTTTTTTCCCCTACTCTGATTCAAAATATTGGGAGAATAGAGAAAATTGTTGTAATAGAATACAAGTATCTTCAGAAAACAGCAGGGCAATTTAGGAAAGTCACTAGTACGAATGGACACAGTGAGCAGTGTTGTAGAAAGAATTACTAACCCAGGTTTTCCTGACTGTTTAGAGCTTCCTCTTCTAAATATTCTTCATATTGTTTACTTTTCATTTACCTTATCTTAACAAACAAATGAATCATAACACCTGTGTTGAAGGAGAATTTGGTTTTGTTATGCAGATAAGCTTTCAAAGGAAAATCTTGAGTGGTTAAGCTGGATCATAAATACAAGAAAAAATCAGACCTAGAAACCTGGCTGAGTCAAACTTACCTGCAATTAGGAACAGAATTCAAATGCCTGACTCAATTCCATACAGAGATTATTGCATATATACACATTTATATATTCAAAATGCATACCAAGATCATTTGAATTAAACACATTTCCATTTTGAGAACACACAGTATATTTAAATTGCACATAAAAATGTACAAGTAGCATACTAGTGAAAAACTGGATAGGAAAACAGCTTATGTAGAATTCAACAACACAGTGATACGTCTGTGTGGTTATCTGACATATTCTAGCATCAAACTTTCTCACTAGTGCAGAGGTCTCACTTTAATTGTTAGCAGTTTGTTCTGGACAGTATAACTATGATAGTGAGAGACAGCAATGGACTCGAAAGGCCCTCACTTTATGTAAACCTAACACAAAATATAACATTGAGATGGGATGAAAGCTGAAAAAATTAAACTAAAAACTTTGAGAAGTCATAGTTATATGGGATTACTGGACGTATAATTTTAAGATTTAGAACACAATACAAATCCAGCATTAATGATGGCAGAAATCGACAATAGCCATCTATCTAGTATCATTAGTTGACATTTTCTGTAGTTACATATTAAAGGAAAACTTGAGATTAATGTCACCTGCTTGTGGGTCCTTAAAGCCACAATACCTGGCTTGACTACTTATTTCAGGATGAATGTGAAAATACTGACTTAGGATCATATTTTCCCAGAAATTTAAATTCAGAAAATTTTAGTTCTGACCAACTACTTCTTACAGGATAAAGTTCTTGAAGAAAACCGGTAGGAATCAGAAAGAAAAGGGTAGGAGGAGACAGAGAAGGAATAAAAATAATTTTAAATACGAAGCTCATGAAGAATAATGCAAATGTAAACTATTAATAAGGAATCACATCAGCAACTCTTAGCTACTTATTTTATTTAAATAAAATAGAACTAAGACTTAAGTAACAAGACCCCTCAAGAGGTGAAGTTTTTGTCAGTGAGACTGTAAATCCTAGTGACTCATAGTACTTAAATCTCTATCTTAAGTACACTTCTTCTTAAGTTAATTAAGAAAGAAGAAAAGTAATGTCAGATAAGTACTTTTCAGTCTTCCATTCCAAAAGATTGGGGAAAAAAAGCAATAAAGAAAAAGGATTTCACAATTTAAAGGGAACATTCATCAGTACTTTGTAGAAGTTGAATATTTAACATGTGAGTGAACTGTTAGGTGTAGTTCTAGAAAGTTCACTGAACACAGTTCATAGTTAATTTCACTAGTCTTATTAACAGCTTGGAGTTTAAGGAAATTATTTTGTCAAACTATTTTATTATAATTTTGGCCAAANTTAAAGGAAAACTTGAGATTAATGTCACCTGCTTGTGGGTCCTTAAAGCCACAATACCTGGCTTGACTACTTATTTCAGGATGAATGTGAAAATACTGACTTAGGATCATATTTTCCCAGAAATTTAAATTCAGAAAATTTTAGTTCTGACCAACTACTTCTTACAGGATAAAGTTCTTGAAGAAAACCGGTAGGAATCAGAAAGAAAAGGGTAGGAGGAGACAGAGAAGGAATAAAAATAATTTTAAATACGAAGCTCATGAAGAATAATGCAAATGTAAACTATTAATAAGGAATCACATCAGCAACTCTTAGCTACTTATTTTATTTAAATAAAATAGAACTAAGACTTAAGTAACAAGACCCCTCAAGAGGTGAAGTTTTTGTCAGTGAGACTGTAAATCCTAGTGACTCATAGTACTTAAATCTCTATCTTAAGTACACTTCTTCTTAAGTTAATTAAGAAAGAAGAAAAGTAATGTCAGATAAGTACTTTTCAGTCTTCCATTCCAAAAGATTGGGGAAAAAAAGCAATAAAGAAAAAGGATTTCACAATTTAAAGGGAACATTCATCAGTACTTTGTAGAAGTTGAATATTTAACATGTGAGTGAACTGTTAGGTGTAGTTCTAGAAAGTTCACTGAACACAGTTCATAGTTAATTTCACTAGTCTTATTAACAGCTTGGAGTTTAAGGAAATTATTTTGTCAAACTATTTTATTATAATTTTGGCCAAAGGCAATACCTTATAGGTCTATAGGACATCTCACTAAAAGACGACAAAGAACACAATAAATCTACGTATGTTTCATCGTCATAATGATGAGATGAAGATGTTACGTCGCATTTTCTAATTTAGTAAGTGGGAATAACAGTTTGGAAAGTGACATTACTTTTCCCTTTGTCATGCATACTTCATATAGGTGATATCAAAACAAAATGCTCCAAAGAAGGGCAAAGTTAATAAGTGTCTTGTCCTAACCAGTTGACTCAATTTTTCATGTCAATTTGTCATTCAGAATAGACTCACTCATCTCTCTTTGGGCTTTGGCAGAAAGTCAGGTATTTTTTGAAATTCTGTATCTCTTGCCAGAATGTCTCTGAATGTTTCAGGCAATTGTCAGATTTAATTTTTGTTTAAAACTGCAGTGCAGATATTGCTCTTTGAAGTAGGCCCACATCTAAGAAAACCTCAATTCTACTGTATCTTACATTCCAATATAGCCTAAAGAAACTTGAAAATGAATTTACATCATGTTTAAAATACACAGCTATATTAAAATTCCACTGCTTTATAAAGCGTTACAATACACCATATAGAGTAAAGAGAGGATCATTTTATTTTGATCCCTTCAAACTATTGCAGAATGCAAGGTCATTTTCCATTTCCTATTTTTAAAAAGCAATAATTGAAATATCAATAGAAGGAATAGGAACTAGGTGTTCTTAATTTTAATCATGAAAAAAACATACATGATAGGTTATGATGTGGGGATATCAATGTCTGCTAACTATTACAGCTACAGTATTTCAATACAGAAAAACAGCTGCTACTGCAAATATGTGCACCACTCAAGTTCTTTGGGTGATTTAGACGTTCTCCATCATGCACAGAGCATAACTGTTACACTGTGTTCACTATCAAAGTAAATTAACATCAAGGCTGCTTCAGATATAATTGCTAGTTCTTGTCAACCCCTTCTCTCTCTTTGTGGTACCAGCAGAATTTTTTCTTGTATTTTTCTCTGGTGCAAGATTGGAAACTGTTGGAAGCTGCAAGAATACTTTGTAAAAGTTACATCATTTCCTTTTTCTTTCAAGCCCTCCCATGCCTCATGAAGGGTAGATCTGGCAGAAAGCTTGAAAGCCATATAATGCCTTGGATAAATATATACATATTGGTCTATATAATGAACAGAAGATGGGTGAAAGTAAAAACTTTGGTCTTCTACTCAAGGCCCTGATCTTCCTGGTAGAGTTTTGTTGACATAACAGTGCCCTTTGGAGTTCACGTGGAAAGGAAGATTCACCAGCAAGGGACAAAGTTTAGTGCTCATTCTTGTTACACATAGACAAAGCTGTTTGAAACGTGTTTCTTTGCCTCTAGAACTTAGAAAATATTTAGAATAAGAAATAAGAGAATTTCTATTTCAAATTTCGGACATAAATTTAAATAAGGCAACTAGATTAGTACTGATTGGTAAGAAAAAATGTAATTAATCTCCTGCCTCTGTACATATGTAATTTATATCTCAAACACAGGCTACACTGAGTTTGGGCAAAGCCTTCTATATCTCAAGACTAGACTTGCATATAGTCTGTTAGGCAGTCACTGTGCTGTACTAGATAAAATAACATGATCTGCCAGACTTTCAACTTGTACATTTCCTCAACTCCACAGCCTAAGATATAGGCTCCCTATATCTCACTATATCACTCCCATCTTTAGGAAGTCTTGGAAACACCATGCCCCACACATACATAAATTAAAACTCCCCGAAGAAATACTCCTGTGAGCAGAACCAATGCATTCCCCTGCCATGAAAGAAAAATCAGAACCCTCCAGCCTCTGCAGAGCATCCTGCAAGCCATGTCTTTCTTTCCCAAATCACGTTGGTTCCTTTCACAAGGAGTCTCTGTGCATTCAAATGAAAGCAAAAATACTTTTCACTTTGTTTTGTTGCAATTATGTTTTTGATCTCCATATTTACTGTATCTAAATATGTTACTCCACTGACTGTACTCTCTATATGTGTTTGATAATTCCAAATGACGATAAATCTACTTTTTATATATGTATATATAAACTCCCATTCCAAAAATAACCCAGATAATGAGTAAAGGTATCAAAACCAGCAACAGTCATTGAACATTTAAGGATCACTAGAAAACTTTCTTGTTCTTGTTTTTATTGATTTTCTGGCAACAAAATTATAGATCCTAGAGCACATTTTGAATCTTTTTAAATATTTTTTCAGTTTGAGATCAATGCTAAACAATCAGATTCATAATATCTGTACCTTGTTTTTTCCTAGACTTGTTTGCCTTTTCTTAATGCGAGGCATCAACATCTTTCTGAAATAAAGACAGGTCTAAAATAATTGAAAATTTTGCTTTACTTAGATTCCATGTCTTTGGTACACCTGAATAAATAACAGTATAAACACCTTACTGCTGGTTTTAAGTGGAATTTCCCTTGGATATAAATGGGAATGGAAGAACATCATGGTGTCTGAATGTGACTTCATATTACCACAGGCTTCTTTATGTACTTAGAGACCTTCTTATGCTACTGGTGACTTTTGACAGATTCCTAGCTAAAAAAACTTTTGAAAAAAATAATGCACATTTCAAAACAGCAGGAGATAATTAGTAGCATTAATGAGGCTACTCATTGGATTCCACAACAATATCTTTCACAGCAGGAAAATTAGACTATGTGTGTGTCAGGGACACTTACCCTTGACATTTTCTAATTACTTTTTGTAGGTTTTCTTAACTCACCTTAACTACCAGGAGACGCTGACATTGAAGCTGACCATGGTGGTCACTGTATGCCATCAATTACAGGACAGCGAGGTTGCAAGGCTGTCAGACACAAAATGTCTTAGTACTGAGAAAGGATCAATATTGATCTTAAAAGAATTTATATTCTGGGCTTAAGAACTTAAGAGTTATGCCATTATATAAAAATCTATTTGATTTAAACTCAGATTTATATCAATAGTCTAGAACAAATATACATCAAGACTCTTATTTTAAGCAAGTGCAACTGTGCCATGCAACCACTTCATGGTGTCTCTTCAAAAATGAAAAATATTTGGATTATAACCAAACTTAAATACTTTTTGAACATTTTTATATATCCTACAACATACTATAGAAATGAGCGAATTATTTTTTAGTTATTTGCCCTTGACCTAACTCAGCTGCTTTCAGATTGGATAGGAGTTTTATCCTTTACTTCAAACAAAAATCAATTAAGGTATCACTGAGTGGTCTTAAAAACTCTGTCTGAGTCAGCATAACTGAGATATCTTAAATTTTAAAAACCAGTATCCTCATGCAAATAAATTTTAAAAAATTTTAAAAATATTCTCATAGCTACATTTTCATTTGACTTCTCACTCCTTGAAGAAAAAGAGGATGACATGTCAAGTACTAAGCAGAGGTTTTCTTCTGCTATCAGAGAACCTACCTGTAACCCCTACCTTTTCTCTATTTTCTATATACAGTGCTATTATAATTTCTGCATCTACCTCTTGGCTTTACAGCTGTTCCATTTTAAATTTTCTTCTCATTGTCACATTACTAATTATTTTTGAAAAATCTGCAAAACATCCTTTTTCTGTGGGGATTTGTCTGTGATACTTGCTGAACACACTGTGAGGTTTTAAGGCAGATAAAATACAGTCAATAGTAAAATAGTGAAAGCAATTTAAAAGTATTTAAATAATAATGGTAATTTCTTTTCTTGGATGCAATTTTTTTTTATTTGAGATATTTCTAATTAAATTTTCTCCCTAATAAACTAGTAGATTGCTTTTAATTTTTCCATTATGTGTTCACATGTAAGCAAAAATACAGGTGCAGAAAATGCCAGGAGGAGCAGGAGGAAGTTCGATGACAGGATAGGGATCACATATGCTGTGTGCAATCTTGTAGCATGAAGCTAAAGTTATCAATAAGGGTCCTTTTGTGCCTTTGTGATCAACCTGCTACAATCCAGAAATATTTTCCTTCCAGGGCTTCCCTAGACAATTACCCACTTCAAAAGACCCTGAAGGATACTGTATAGACACAACATACACATTACTTGACTGAGAAAGCAGCATTGCTATTCTTCAGTACTCCTACCAAAATTCCTAACAGCTCATGCATACCAAATAACAAGGTAAAAAATTTCCCAGTGTCATATCTTGTGTGAACAGCAAGTGCTTTTTTCTGTTTTAGAGCCGCTAATATAAAAATCTCCACAGATAAAAAGTTTTTAAAGCACAAAAATTTAAAGAATAGGCATATCTGGCAGATTTTTTGCTGTGTCTCATCTTTAACAAGTACAAGTTCATTGATTGAGCAGCTCCCTTGAAAAGATTTTCCATGATTTTTTATCTTTCTATTTAATTCTAAATTATTGCAGTTATCTAATAATCTGAAAGAGTTTGTTTGCCTTTGCAAGGGAAATAAAACAGTAGAATATAATGAAGTGTATGGCAGTATCCAGGATTACTGTCTTCTATAGGCTTTGTACCTGGCTTTATTAGAGCACCTGATTTTGCAGCTAATTTAATAAGAGCAGTTCTACTGAGAAAGAAAAAAAAGATGAAATAACTTCTACCCACTACGGAATTGGTGCAATAAAGGAGAAGGCTACTTTTCAGAGGCTTATACTATACCCTACTTTTATTATATCAGCCTTACCACTCTTATCAGGCACACTTGAAAACAAATTTAATTAACTTCTGAATTTCATCTGACACATGGCAGTAACATGCACCCTGCCTGTTAAAAACAGCCTTGTGGAAAACATTTCTTCCCAATTCAGAAGACATCTAAACAGCAGGCAATTTACTTTCCGAAGTCATGTTACCCCTCCATGAGGCACAGATACTATACTGACAAATTTACATTCCATTGAATAGACGTTTGTTTAATTTCTCAGCTTCTCAGAATACAAACGGCTTCATGAAGAAGTCAAAACTCAGAGTGCTCCCTAAAGGGCAGGGGAAGTTTATGTGGTTTTTGTTGTTGTTGTTGCTGTTTTGTTTCCTTCCTGATAATGCAATCTTGTCTCTAGCACAGCGAGTGAATGGATATCAGACTGATGGATTTCAAGGTTGATATTCAACGCACACATTTTTAGTATTTGATTTGGCTTCTACCCTAGCTTTTCACATCCTGGGAAGAAAGGTTTTGTTATTTGTCCATAAGCAAGCATTACACTTTCCTTTTCTTGAAATTCTTTTCAAAATACTTATCTAAACACTTATTAACATTTTTTCTCATATCTTTCATTCTATAGATTTTTTTTCTGGTTATGTCAAGAAGAACTGGAGTCCTGTTTTGCAAACCCTAATAGCCTGGTAGCAATCAAAGGATGTTATGATTGTCAAGACCATCGCATTTAAAATTCTTTGGGCTTTTTTTCTGAAAATGTGCGAAAGTCAAAATCACAAGCTGAATGCCAAAACCCAGTCCCACTATCATGAAGGGAAACTCCAGCATAAGTGGCCCCCTGTTGATATCCTTTCTTATACTAACGAGTAGTCTACAGTTAAGTTTCACTTTTATCAAGAGAACTGCTTGACCACAGTCAGCATGAATGGAAGTAAATTGACCTTACCTCTAGTAGAGTTAAAACACACATGCATACACACACAAAATCAAAGCATCACAAAGACCACACTCAATCTTTGAAGACATCTAAGTTTAGCCTCAGAAATTCTCCCTAGAGACCTTCAAACATTCCTTTCTCTTTTCATTTACTGTACTGGGACTTAGCAATTTACCTGTAATATAAAAGCATAGATCCAAGTGCCTAAATTAAGTATATCTGGTCTTTCCCATATTTCTAAAAATATTCTTATCTTCTGTATGTCTATAAACTATTTGAATTCCTCTAAGTGTACCAAGGCAAATAGACTTTTTAATATGGTAAAAATAGAAAAATACAACTGGGAAGAATATTTCAGCATGTAATGACATTGTGCCTATATCTATACAAAACCTAAAAGCTGAAAATTCTTCAGGTTCCATTGTTAATTTCCAGCATGAAAGTTGAAAAGAAAAGCTTTTTTAAAAAGATTTTTATATAGGGTTATGTGTATTTTGTAGTGGATACACACATAAACACATACACTTATTAACTCCTCAGGTTTTCAGTTTGCAAGTATGAATGAATAATTTTTAAATGGTGCTGCTCTTTCAAGAAGACAATATTTTCTCAATTAATACAATGCCAGCAGTATGCACAGGTGAGTGTAGTGTAGTAGATAGACCTGTCTGTTAAAGGCAAACACTTCAGTTGGTACCATATACTTTGCAAAACTGAGGTAAAAAAAAAATCATCGAAGAAACTAATACAAAGTCTTTACTTCCCTCAAGTGCTGCATAGCCCTTTATGAAAGGCAAATTTTAACAGCTTTGACAAGAGGATGGTGATATTAATCATAATTCAAACAGCAGTAGTAACTGATGCTGTGAGGAAAAGAGAGCAGCTGGTGTAGCCCAGAAAAGACCCTAATTTTGACATTTCATTCACCTCTGCCTGGGCAAAGGTGGCTCAGCAATATACCATTTGTCTTCATCTGTCTTCCCAGCACTGCAAGTTGACAGGATAACAGCATGGTTGCTTGGTGGTCTGCAACAGAAAACTGCCCTTTATCTACCTAATCACAGTTCAGTGTAGCATAAGGAAAGTAATTTTACAGGTGTGTAGCAAAATCTGAATCCTGCTGGCCACCCAATCGTGGGAATGCTTTACAAGGTGGATGTAATCATAGCGAGACATTTCCAGTCGGCTACTGATAGCTGCCAGCCTTTGAAGCTGCACTCAAGTCAGATGTAAATAACATAAAATGAAGGCACAGAACATTAAAGGCAGAAAGTATGTAAAACCAGTTGAGCTGATTAGTACCAAATTACTGATGTTCCATCTGCCGGGGTGGTAATGCTTGTTCTCAAACTGCCTGACTGCAACGCTTCATTTCACAGAGAGCCCATGTTCGATGGGCCTGTAGGGAACACTTAATAGAGACTGACAACGGAAGGAGATAGTGACAAATACATAATTACTCTTTGAGAGTGCAATGTGTTCATTAAGAAAACTAGCAATTTGTCTGTGGTACAGAATATATGTATAACAATATATGTTCCCATACATGCATCGACTCTACAAACTTGAGAGCAGAATTAAGGAAAATTTCTTGGATTCTGACAACTTCAAAAAACAAGAAAATCTGTAATAAATAGATAAGCAGAGCATACTAACTTAAGAAAAAAGAAAAAAAAAAGCCGAAAACCAAACAAAAATCACCATAGGCAATATCTAACCTGTATATAAGATTCAAAATTTAAGAAATTCACTTTGACATTTTCTATGCTTGTTCAAACACCTCAATTTGTTAATATTCTTCAGAAAAGACTGTTTTTAAGAAAGAACTAGCAATATTGTTACTACTTGCACACCCTTAGACAGCTATATCCCAGCTGTAATACTGAGCAGCACTTAAAATGGGATGGGATTCTAATGAAATAAACTGTAGGAAGTAGAATTAGGAGCAGTGTTAAACCACATTATGACATAAAAAGCCGATGGAATATGCTAATACCTTACCATCTGGCAATTAGAATTCCTCCTCCTTAGATCTGTCTCCCACAAATACCATCATGTTAGCTCCCACACTGCTCTTCATGATTAAGAATTCATTTTCCCTGTTCACTAAATAACTCAATTTATCCTTAGAGCTGAGTTACTCCTGAGTAATTGAAATCCTCTCTCATCTTGACAAATAATTCTTCCAGATGTAAGTTTTCAGAAAAGCCAGATTTTCCAGAAAAGTTACGACTAAGTTCCAGGAGACTGCTGAGAAAGTTGAAAGGTGCTTCTGTCTGGAAACCCTGTGAAAGGGGAAGTTCAACATATTCTTTTTTTAATATGTTTTGTTGTTGCAAGTTACAATTCCTAACATAAGTCATATTGTTCAGATTTTCTTCTGCACTGAGTTGGGAATAAAAAGCCATCATGGAATAATGATCCACAAAAAAAACCAAATAAGCATCAGGCAGTAATCTTATTTGAATACAAACAGTGAAAAAAAGTAAAGAACTAACCTCCCTCATATATTCTGTGTGAATGAAAACTACTGTCAAGCTGAACAGGTATTTGGAACCCAGTCAAGCAACACAAAGTGTTTTATTTTGTTATTCAAACCGATTTGGTCCGTGAAAAAAAATTAAACACTGATACAACTCTTTGAGATATATATATATATATATATATATATATAGATAGATAGATATAAATATAGATACANGTGGTAATATTTTAGGAATGCTATCACCTAACTAATAAACTAAAACAAAATTTGGTCAATGATTGATAGCTGTTGACTGTTAGTTCAGGTTTGTTTGTTGTCATGTACTATCAGTATTGGAATGCTTGCCCTTTGATACTCCATTAACAATTTAAGAGAATTTGGTTTTGCAGCCTTCTCCCAAACTCATAAGGAAGTCTTGTAATAGTAGTCTTGTCACTACATTTTTATATCACCTATGTCAGTTATGGCTTTACAGGGGAATTACCAATACAAAGTAAAAAAATCAAGAAACATTTGCTGTGCTTAGTGTCAACTTGCAGTCAAGCCAGGTATATAGCTGATATAGCAAACAAACTGAAAATTTTTGCACTCAAATTAGTAACAGCTTTTACAAAGACTACAATAATTTGGTTTGGAATGAAGACGACTCCATGCATCTCAGGTGTAAATAAATAACACAATGTCCTGTAATGTCCTGTTACAAAAGAGAGGGAAGAAAATCTGAGATTTAAACTAGGGAAAGGAGAAACCAGGAGGAATCCCACACTCATGCACACACAGCACAGAAAGTTGCTACCTTGGAAATAACCAATTTCAAAAAAAAAA